>JAHRHZ010000012.1:41243781-41284605 GCA_024137785.1 Ginglymostoma cirratum
TGTGGTATACTGCATCCGCTGTACCCGTTGTGGCTTCCTCTACATCGGGGAAACCAAGCGGAGGCTTGGGGACCGCTTTGCAGAACACCTGCGCTCAGTTCGCAACAAACAACTGCACCTCCCAGTCGCGAACCATTTCAACTCCCCCTCCCATTCCTCAGATGACATGTCCATCCTTGGCCTCCTACAATGCCACAGTGATGCCACCCGAAGGCTGCAGGAACAGCAAATCATATTCAGCCTGGGAACCCTGCAGCCCAATGGCATCAATGTGGATTTCACAAGTTTCAAAATCTCCCCTCCCCCAACCGCATCCCAAAACCAGCCCAGCTCATCTCCACCTCCCTAACCTGTTTTTCCTCTCACCTCAAGCCACACCCCCATCTCCTATCTACTAACATCATCCCGCCCCCTTGACCTGTCCGTCCTCCCTGAACTGACCTATCTCCTCCCTACCCCCGTACCTACACTCACCTTTACTGGCTCCATCCCCGCCTCTTCGACTTGTCTGCCTCCTCTCCACCTATCCTCTCCTCTATCCGCCTCCCCCTCTCTCCCTATTTATTTCAGAACCCTCTTCCCCTCCCCCATTTCTGATGAAGGGTTTAGGCCCGAAACGTCAAGTTTTCCTGCTCCTATGATGCTGCTTGACCTGCTGTGTTCATCCAGCCCCATGCTTGTTATCTCGGATTCTCCAGCATCTGCAGTACCTTTTATCTCTGAGAATTGGTCATGTCGCTTGGTGGCTAGTTGGTGTTCGTGTATTCGTATTATCAATTTTCTTGCATAGTTCTGAGTGTGGCAACGTGTTGTGGCTCATTTGACTAGTGTCCTGATGCAGCTCCATTTGTGGGCATTGGAGTGGTTGCTAGTGTAATTGAGTATCTGGTCCGTATGTTTCATCTTTCTATATACGCTAGTCTGGACTACCCCATTGTTTTCGCATTCCACCATTATGTCCAGGAAAGGTAGTCTGTTGTTGTTCTCCTTTTGTGAATTTTACCCCGGTGAGGATGTTGTTTATGTGTCGGTGGCTTTCTTCTAGTTTTGTGTGTTTAATAATCACGAAGGTGTCATCTATATATCAGACCCAAAGTCTGGCTTGTATAGTGGGGAGCATTGTCCGTTCTAACCTTTGCATTACTGCTTCTGCAATCAGTCCTGATATTGGGGATCCGATTGGTGTTCCATGGATTTGCTTGTATATGTTGTCATTGAAGGTGAAGTGTGTTGTGAGGCATAGATCTAGTAGTTTCTGGTATTCCAACTGGAACACTAGCAACCACCCCGAAGCCCACAAATGGAGATCTATCAGGACACTAGAGAAACGAGCCACAACACATTGAGCAATCCGGAACAGTGCAAAGCAGGTCAGGAGCACTTAAACTGAGTCTTCAAAAGAAATGAATACCCAAAAAGCACAATCTGCAGTTACCTGCGAGACAGACCACAACAGGAAGACACAACACGACCAGACTCACTAATCACCCTACCATACATCAAGGACATTTCAGAGATGACCGCATGGCTACTCAGACCCCTAGGTATCAGAATAGCCCACAGACCAACAACCACCATATGACGGCTAATGATGAATGTAAAGGATCCCATACCCAAAACCAGCAAAACTGGGGTAATATACAAAATACCATGCAAGGACTGTGAGAAACTCTAGATAGGCCAAACCAGAAGAAAATTGATAATATGAATACACAAACACCAACTAGCCATGTAGAGGCATGACCAATTCTCACTTGTTTCACTTCATACAGACAATGAGGGACATAAATTCAACTGGGACAACACATCGATAATCACACAAGCCAAACATAGACACGCCAGGGAATTCTTGGAGGCCTGGTATTCCAACCGGAACTCCATCAACAAACACGTTAAATTAGACTCTGTGTACAAACCACTGACAAACAGAACCACAAGTAATACTAACCACACCTGCAAACCGAGACATATAAATAACAAGCGAGGCAGAACATTGATACTTCACTGGAGGTGCACTGACGATGTTACCTAGCAGGGTGATGAAATGTCTGCAACCAAACCCACTGGCTCGGTGAGCATGTCTACAACCTCATCCACAACCCAAGCTACAAATTTTCTCGAAAACTTTAAATAGTTTTTAAATATTGGACTTACACTTGCTACCTTCGAATTTGCAGGCACTGTTCCAAAGGCACCTCCTCATCGGGACATTGGTTGCAATCCTGTTTAGATATAACTCGATTTATTTGAGAGATAACTTCCTGACTCAGGTCTGCTCCCAGTGTCCCAAGAACCTGAAGCCTTCTCTACTGCATCATGCCCCATTTCATGCAATAGATACCTCACATTGTCCTATTTCTCCTCTTAGATGCATGTGGGCATCCAAGTTGTCTCCACGAGCAGCAATGCTCCCTGTCAATTTCAGCAGCAGTAGTAAACTCACAGCATGTCTAAAACTCAGTCAGATTCAAACTAATCAGTCAGAAATAACTTACTGCTGATCATTTTAGATTTCAATGACCATGGGGAGGTGGGGTGGTGGGATGTGGGTGTGATTATTCCTTTCTTTCATGCATTGATCCGAAATTCTACAGATTCTGGACAATTCCTACAGATTGGAAGCTAGCAAATGTCACCCCACTATTTAGAAAGAAGCAAGAGAGAGAAAAAAAGAAATACAGATCTGTCAGCCTTTCATCACTAGTAAGGATCTTTTATAAAGGATCTAATAAGTGGACACTGGATAAAAATGATTTAGCTGGGCATAGTCAGTATGGATTTGCAAATAGAAAATGATGTTAATAAACCTTTTGAAGTTTTTTGAAGAAAAAACAAATAAAGGGGAGTTGAAGGACATAGTAAATGTAGATTTTCTGAAGTCATTTAATAAGGTTCCCAATACGAGGTTGGTTAGCAAACTTAAGCACTTTGAATTAGAGACATCGATTGTACTGGCATAGATTAAGAATTGGCTAACAGACAGAAAACAGTGTAGGAAAAGCTATGTCATTCCCACATTGGCAGGCTGTGTCTAATGGCTAACCGCAAGTATCAGTACTTAGGCCCCAGCTGTTCACAACGTATATCAATGATTTGGTCATTAAAACCAAATGTAATATTTCCAAATTTGCAGATGATACAAAGCTAAGTAGATATGTGGGTTGTGAGAAATATGTAAAGCAGTTAGAGAAGGATTTGAACAGGTGTGGACAGGTGAACAGGTGTGGACAGACGGGATGTAACACAAAAAAATGTAAGGTTACTCACTTTTTTTAGGAAGAACAGATACACAGTGTATTTTTTAAATGTGAAAGAGTAGATATACAAAGGAACCTGGGTGTCATTGTCAATAAGTTTCAGAAGGTTAATGTGCAGATACTGCAAGCTATTAGAAAAGCTAATGGAATTGTAAGGATCTAATATTGCTAGGTGATTTAAGTACAGGAGCAGTGAAGTCATATTTCAATTGTATATGAGTTTGGTCAGGCCACACCTGGAGTACTGTGAACAGTTTTGGTCTCATACCTAAGGAAAGATATTACTGACATGCAACAAATGCTCACCACAAATGTTCCCAGGTTGCCAGACTGTCCTATGAGGAGAAATTGTACAAACTAAGCTTATATTGTTTACAGTTTTACAAATAAAGATGTTCACATTGAAATCTACAAAATACTTAAAGACATTGAGTAAATGCTGGTAAAATAATTCCCACTATTGGGGAATCTCAAACTAGGGGCACAATTTAAAATAAGAAGAATGCTATTTAGATCAAGATGAGGAGAAATTTATTTAATCAGAGAGTTGCCAATCTTTGGAATCCTCTATCCACAATTTCTTTGACTATATTAGGTGTTGATAGATTAATTATCACCAATGATGTAAAGAGTTATGCGCTTAGCATGTGGAAGAGGCATTGAAATGTTCAATCATCCATTATTATGTAAATGATGGAGCAGGCTTGATGGGCTGAATGGCTCGCTGCTCTTCCTATATTATTGATGCTGAATGTATAGCTAGCTGTGAATATGTAAGGGAGGATTATAGCTGGGGTTGCAAGGTTGAAAATGGCAGCCCTGGAGTCTAATCGCACTCAGAGGTTAAAATCTGCTAACTCTGCACATGGCCAAACTTCTGTGCTACCATTTCGGAAATATATGAGTGCAGAATGACTGCCATTTTGGTGCCGAACTGGCATTGAAATGAAATGCAGCAGAGTTGGCTTTTTCAGCCAATACTTACTACTAAAAATGTTAATAAATATTAGTAAAATATTATTTTACAATTAAAATATTAGTGTAATAATCTGCAAGTTGTTTTGAAAAAATGACTTACAATTGAGTGACAACCTAGTGACTGTTCAGGAGCAACATTTATACAATACCACCACGTTTTTCCATTTAATGTAAATGCTACTTCATTGCATTTTAATCAAATATGCGTAACACATTGTAAACCAATCCAAATGATGGAATAAATTTTAATCTCTTGTAATGGAATAGTGATAGCCTCAACTTCTGTTACTTGTGGGAGCCTAGATGTCTTTATAAACATAACAGTAGCTGTGGAATCATTAGTGTTCAGGTTGATTTCATTTTTCCCTTTGAATATTTTGTAAGTCTAAAGGTGCATTTGCCAGTGCTACATGACATTCAGGTCACTAGGGCTCATGATCCTACAACATGTCATTTTGTAACTGGGCCAATACTGCTTTCATGTAAGGTATAAATAGAATAAATTGCTCAATACTCATGGGATGTGAAAAGGGATCTTGGTGGCATTTGGAGGATTTCTAAACTCATATCCTATCTTTGATGTTTTTGTATTGTACAACAGGAAGGAAAAAACAAGGCTTAATGCTGTACTCCTGATTCGAAAGTTCTGGATTGCAGAAGGGAGATACAGAGATGAGAGTCTTAGGTGGAACATAAACATCTAGCAGACATTTAACATGATCTCTTCATCAGTTTCTGTCCTAAAGCTGGTCTGCCCCACAGTGCCACAACGTCCACTATGAGTAGGACAAAGATACAAGTCCTGTATCTACTGCAGCCAGAAAATGTCTTAAAACCATGCTGTTGGCATCAATCAGACTTGCATCAGCCATCTAGCCATTTGAGCCAACTAGCCTCTCCAATGAGTCCAAGTTGCTGTGGCAACATGCAGTTTTACATGCATAGCCTGAAGCTCCAATGTACTTTTTATCATGGCTGACCAGAAATCTCCCCCACTCTTATTACATATTATTGGCGAAAATGGAAAGGTATACAAGTTGATACTCAATCTGCTTGGCTGCATTATGAATGCAACTTCCTTTGCTATCAAGTCCCTGTTACAAGACCTTTTAGCCTGATATTACAGCAGCTAAACCATGTTTCAAATAAGATTACAAAAACAAAATAAGATAGTTACGAGGCTGAAGCTTATCAAGAGCTATTTAGCACTGTATCACCAATCTTAAGGTTGCTTACACTGACTTTTTTAATTTAAAAAATGCGATTCAGTTACTCTTTTTAATGGTCTACAGTATAACTGTTCAACAACTGTAATAACTGAACATGTTTTAATTTTAATGCATGTCAAGATGAAGGTCATTGCTTAAGTTGGTATTCTGATAAAGCTAATGCCAGTATTTTTGTAAAATTATCAATCTTATCATTTAAATCAAAGAAATGTATTTTAGAAACAATGAGGAATAAGATTATTTGAATGCTGTATGTTCGTGCTACATGCCCATAGGTTAGTAAAAAGCAAAATGTTCCTTTTAATTGTGAGTGTTGTGTGCTTTGCCTCCAGCAGAGTATCTGTACTGGAGAAGAGCGTGAGACGGAGATGTAGAAGCAGAATAGGCCATTCTGCCCATCAACTCTGCTCTGCCACTCAATTAAATCAAGGCTGATCTGATAATCGTCTTCCTACCTTTTCCTTTTCCTTGATTCCCTTACTGATTAAACATCGGTCTATTTCAGCCTTAAATATATTTAACAACCCACCATTTACTATAAATAATTCAATAGAATCACTACCCTCTGAGAGAAGAGAGTCCTTCTCATCTTTACCTCTCTTATTCTGTTGCAGATATGCTTATGCTATTCCTTGTAACATAAGGAAATGGGAGGTAAGTAACATTGTATTGAAAGATTCAACAGATACTTACTACAGCTCACCTATATGAAAGTAATACATTCACCCACAGCAGTCCTCAGATTAACAGTAAACTATTTGGTTACAAAGAGTAGCATCCTTCCGTCAGCATGTTATGTTTCAAGTGGTCCCAAGTTAAAATGTATCCACAAGTTGCATGAATTGAGAAAGTGGTGATATCATATGTATGTCTCGAAGGTTTACCAACATGCTAACTTTGAAATATCCTTAACAATATGAGGTACAAATTAAAAATCAAAACCACTTGTGCATAACAGGATCATTTTCAAAATATGCTAAGTCAAAGATTTACTCGACAACAGAAGCAACAACTACAATAAATGATAGGATCATCCATTAACAGCCACTTAAGGGCCTCAACTGGTAGTGGAGCACGAAGGTGGGGTTCGGGCTTCATATCCAGAACTTAATTCGTGTGGAAGTGGGAGGATGGTGGGCTTCTGATCTGCCCAATTAATCTACCTTCCCACCCTGAAGCCCACCACCTCCGGGCCTAGATGATTCCACTGTCAGTCTCTTTCAAATGTATGACTCTATGACTCTACAAATGGTATTAACTTATTAAATGTTTTTTTCAGTGGAATTTGGATGACTTTGTGCAAAAATTAATTAGCATGCTGGTACTGTAAGCAATTAGAGAGTCAAATGATATGATTGCCTTTATCGCAAGGGGGTTGGTGTAAAAGACCAAGAAGGTGAGGGCTGTCTGAGAACTGTTTCAGTGGAACTGGATAGTGTCATCATATATTATTGGCTGAGGGCCCAGACTCATCTCTAAAGGTTATCTCAGTAACAGATTCTGTTTTGACAACTGGAGAAAATTTGATTTTATTGTTCCGTGCAGAGTGTAAAAGTGGGTGAATGCACTTGGAAGAGCCATGGGTTGGCAATAGTTGGCATGGCGATGGCATGGGAAGTGGGAGAGAGGGGTGGGAGGGGACGTCATGGAAGGGTTAGAGGGCTTAAGTGGAATAAAGTTCCAGAGAAACTATGAGCAACTATGTGAGCTTTCTAACTAGTCCAACTGAGCACTTGGTCACCCCAATGGGCAATTACATTCAGGTGCAGGGATTAACAGGTCCAACTCTAGATTATACCCATTCCCAAAAGGCGAAGGTCATAACAATTGCAAGCCTTTCCATTGAGGTAGGTCTGGAAAGTTGCGAAATCTCCCAATTTGTGCCACCCACTTTAGTTGAAAAGATTTGGTGCGGAGTGATTGTCTGCCCTGAGTGAAGGGTCTAGAAATAGAGGAAATATTCTCAGAATAAGGGAATGCAATTCAAACTGAGATAAAGATCTCAATTCAGAGGGCTTTGAATCTCTGGAAATCTTGACCCCAGAAGATAGAGGATGTTGTTTATGGTGTTGATGCTTGTTGAATATGTTCAAGGTTGAGACAGATAGGTTTTTGGAGTCTAAAGAAATAAAGGGATATGGGGATTGGTCAGGAAAGTGAAGTTGAGGTCAATGATCTGATTAAATGGCCAAGAGGTGAAGGAGCCCTATAGCCTACCACACTTTTTATTTCTTCTATTCTTCTTTACATAAACGTAGTGACCTTTTAAAATTATTATGCAAACAAAACAGTACATTTTCTTTGGCTAACCAAGACACAATCTTTTCAGTCAAGAAAAATCAGGAATAAAATAATGATAGCTTTAAAAATTCTAGTTACTATTCAGCTAATTACAGATCATAAAGATGCTGTAAACTGTGGGGTATATCTCCTTTTCAGGTAAATTAGGTAAATCGAATCACATTGTTTTTGATCATGTATGATTTTGATCTGCATGCTCATCTGAAGATAGCCTTCTGAATTTTTATATTACTCTGCTTGACATACTAACATAAGGAAATCATCCCAACATATTATTTGAAATGAGACATAACGATAACGGTTGTGCAGATAGACCAGAATATAGCCTGAAATACAGCCCATTAATAATATACAAACAATCAACAGATGACACTTTCAATGTTTTGTTGCCCTTCAACATTTACTAAAGTAAGGAGGCTCGATTGATTCTGTAATATTTGCTCCATGGCCTCTCACCACAGAATGTAGGTTTTCTTTTAAGTATGTTACATGAATAAACAAATTCAAACACCTGCCCACTGTCGCTGTACTCTGTTATTCGTCGTCTCCTCCTGTAATGTGAGAAAGGTGAATGAGTAAGACGCAAAGTGGGTGGCACAGCTGTCAGCGCTCGTGCCTGTGGAGTTGAGGTGTTCTGATAGTGTGAGAAGGCATTGCCGAGGGGATTCAGGATTAGTGGTGTATGAGGATGAATGGTAACAAGAGTAAGGGAATGAAGATGTTGCATGCAACGGGGAGGTGTCAGAGCCTTGAGTCTTGATGGAAAGTATACGTGGTAGTAGGGATGGAGCGCATGGGGGATAGCAGAGAGCAGTATGATGCACTTACCCTGGCAGAGCTGAGGAGGTCATTGACCTATCTGAAATTTATCCCTGTCCTTTATGGTGTGGCTTCCTCTGCCAGTCCCTCAGGAAAAGGAGTTCTCCCCTTTGGACTATCCTGTCCACCAGGACGTCCAACTCCTGGCTGGAGAAACACGGTGCCAACTTCCACTTCTCAGCCTTTTCTCCTCAGAGACTCTAAAACTGAGCAAAGCAGCTGCTAGATGCCTGTGTAGCTCCAGGTACGCAGTGGGCTTTCATAGATGACATGGATGCAAGGGAAGCTTTTTTTCAGATGAATACCGACTGAGTGGCAAGTTTTTCTGGGAACGGCTCCCTGTAAGATGGTGCAGAAACCATGTGATACACAGTGATTAACATGGTGAGGTTGGTAAGATATGGTGCAAAAACTCACTTGGCCTCGTTAAATTCCTACCAACAAATTCCCACCAATAGGAAAATACCTCAACGTCTGCAACCCTCAAACTTAATATGAAAAATTAGAGAATTAAAAAGCTAGTCTAACTGTTCAGAAACTATTCAACTGATCCCCAACTTAGCACACCCACCTCTACTTAATACGCCCCAGAATCCTTACGCCTACCCCCAAATGTTAGCTCCTATCCACTTTCTGCATGAGGCCCATTAACTCTCCTAACCCCGGGACCTGATACCCATACCACTGCAACACACTGCTCTACGCCTGGGAGCTGACAAACCCCTACCCCCAACTCCCAAACCAGAACCTGACATCAGCCCCACCATTGAACCCAATACCTCTCTGCCCAGGAAACAAAACCCCACTGCACCCAACAGCCACCCTCTCCTACACCAGCAGATCCACTACACGTGTCTCTGCTTGAGACTTGAACCATCACCCAACCCCTGGGGCTCAAGACCGCGACAAACCCATCCAGGACTCAACAAGCCTCCCCCCAATTCGCATGAAAGCCCTCCCCTCCCAACCCCTGCTCCCTCACCAACAGACTCAAAATACCCCCAGCACCCTCTCCCCCATTCTACCCGGTCGCAACACCCTCAGTCTTGCACTGGGCTGATGTTCCCTCCCTGCCTCCAGATCTGATACTCTCCTCTGCCCTCACAGGACCCAACACCCTGTGACCCCTGAGGATTCGGTAGTCTCCTAACCCCCGTCAGAACTCCCCACTTACCCTAAACATTCCATCACTTTTTGCCACCCCTTCCATGTTGTGTCCTGACACCCCATTCACCTGTAACTCTATTTACCAGGCCCCTACCTAACTGGAATCCTATGGCATACCCACCTGGCACCCAAATCTCACACTTAACCTTTCAAAGGCTTGTTAAAGCGGTTGCCTGTGATGCTGGACATGTAAATCACAGAATATGGCAAATGATTGCTGTGAGAAAGAGAGTGTAGTTTGCCTTCCCCTGACTGTCCTGCACAATAAGCAATCTGTCAAGAGCCCCAATCAGAATCTCCCATCAGAAATATGGAGCTCTTTCTTTACGTAACAAAAGGAGCATTGTAGCAAATTGTGCGTGATTGCTGCTCCTTGAAAAATCCAGCCCAATGATTACAGTAATTTCCACATGCGCTTGAAAGTCAAGAAATAATGGAATACTCCTCTGCATTAATTAATACAACCAATTAAGCTGAGAAAGATGCCTCCATTTGGAAGCACCTTCTCCCACACTTGCTTTCCATTCAGTTGGTTAAATGTGTGCAACGTACAGTATAATTATTAAGCGCAGAACCCAGACTATCCATGTAAGTTTGTGAAATCATAGCCTTGTAAATAATTAGTGTTGTAAGTAAACCTCAAGATATCTGACGAAAACAGACCTGACTGTCTACGGCACTGCACAGGCACCAAGCAAGCACCAAAAGATATTTAGAGGCAGTAAGTGGATGCTAAACATCACATAGCTAACGGCAATATCACAGTTGTGTTCACTCTTTTCTCCAACCCCTTTCAACTCCATTTTAATTTAGCTCTCTCCCCTCACCCTGCCTCTCCTTCACTGTTGATGATTTGTGTTGCCTTTAATGGGCTTTGCACAGAAATTATCCAATTGGAAAACATGGATGATTCACTGGTGGTGGTCAATATATGGAAAAAGAAAAACTTCCATGGTGATTTAGTGAAGGGAAAAGAAGTCCAGTTTCTTTTGTCCTTTATTCATTCACAGGATAAGGGTGTCGCTGACCAGGTAGCATTTATTGCCCAATCCTAACTGGCAAGAAGTCAGTTAAAAGTCAACCACATTACTGTGGATCTGGAGTCAAATGTAGGCCAGCTAAGGATGGCAGTTTGCTTCCCTGACGGACATAAGTGAATCAGATGGGTTTTTCCAACAATTGACAATGGATTCATGGTCACCATCAGATTCTTAATTCCAGATATTTTATTGAATTCACAATCCACCATCTGCCGTGGCAGGATTCAAACCCAGGTCCCCAGAACATTATCTGGGACTCTAGATTAACAGTCCGGCAATAACTCCATTAGGCCATTGCTTCCTTCAGTTGTGTGTAAACACACTTCAGGATGAAAAAAAGAGGGAAAAAAGTCCTTTTTTTCCCTACTGTCATCCACAATCAGTCTTAAGTTACATATAAAACTAGGAATAAAGTACGTCAAACCTCTATTAAAGCACTTACTGAAGCAGAGTGAGTATTTTCACTCTTCAAGAGACAAACACAAGAGGATGTTGCTGCTTCAAATAAAACTGCTAAAAGATAGCTCCAATCTAAGAAAAGACTTCTGAAACAAAATACGGTTAAATTACACTGAAAAATGTTTGCTTTTCTAAAGAAACCTACTAGTGTCGAGTCATTTGCCAATCCACCATTTTCTTTTTTCCAAATCAGCTCAAACATAGAGCAAAAGCCGTGTGAAGTTACCACACCTTTTTATTTAACAGGAATGGCACCATCAGGCAAAAGCCTTCTACTACAAGTTTGAAACTCTTAAGGGAATAAGACTTGCAATAAAACTAAAGCAGAGAAGCCAACAAAAACACAGAAAAAAAATTACAAAGCAATATGCAGATTCTTACATTGGCAGGTTAAAAAGTAAAACTGAAAAGCAAACACAAAACCATGTAGGTTTTAGGTATTAAAGGATTAAGAAGAATAAAATCCTCTGGTACTTCTGGTGAAGATCACAGTGATCCTACCAATTTATTTTCAGATTTTTGACGATCAACTTAAAATTTTGATGATCAGCTTAAAGATCAAATCAATTTTGGGATAGACAAGCTTGACTTCATGACATCCCACACTGGACCATGTGAAGCAATTGACTAATTTGTAAGCAGGTATTAACACAAAGGTACAGAATATGATTTCACTGAAGCAAATTTAGTTGACAGCTATTGGAGCTTGTCATGTTAATGTGTGCTGGACCTGACTTCCTATGATGGTTCCCAAACTCCCCACGGAGACAGCCTGATATTTACATGTTGGAGCCAACATGATATTGATTCCTTGGTGGATCCCTCCATTCTCTGAACCAGTTTGCTGACTGTCTCTGATAAGCCTGCCTGCTCTTCCTGTGCCTATGCATTTTGACAAAGTAATTAATGGCATGATTATGCGACCATCTTCTGCACGAGCAGGTGCATGGTCTGTGGCAGCCCTCTGAGTGTCAGAGAACTGGGACATTTCTTCTCCGATCAGATAAATGTGTGCTAGCAATCTGCTCACTAGATTGTGCTTCTAAGTCTAACCTAAATAGAAAGCCTACAAAGGAGAAAGTCACTGAGCTAGTGGACAGCGCAGATGAAATCTTTGAGGGTTGGGTGGTTTCCTCCTCAGAGGTAAAGGTGGAGTTACAGATCTTCCACACTGGCCTCTTAAGGGCAGAGGTTCACTTAGTGCTGCCTGTTGACAGGAGAGGGTATTACTTGTGCAAACATCTGTGTAGGTTAAGAATGAGTTTACCTCAGTGGTAATAGGAGAGCAACACAGCACAGCACACTGAATTTACTTGTTTGGTACCCATCAAGGTCTCCTTGTCCCCATATGAATGATCATCCCCTTCTCAAACCAAGTTAAGCACTTTCTCTGCAAAAATAAGTGAGGAAACATATGTCTGTAACCATACCTCCAGCTTGCCAATATCATCCAAGTTGTGGGTCATTTCTGTCTGTAATGAGACAAAAGGAAGGATTGAATATGATAGAATTGGATGGAAGAGCTGTCCCAGGTGGTGATGCACAAGTAGGATAGGTGGAGAATTTTCCTCAGTGAATGTGCAGGAAATGCAGAAGGCGGGTTGAGGTAGGTGAGATCCATTGAATGAACATGATTCATGCAATAGTGAGAGTTGTAGCTCATAAACCTGGGTGTGAAGCATGTACAGTAGTAGAGTCAAAGTGCATGCTGGCCCAGTGAGTGTGAAGTAACAGAGAAGATGGTGTCACTTACCCTTGTACTTATCACTTACACTTTCTTCCTGCACTGCTGTGTGCTGTGTTTCACCAGGAACTGATCCGGCCCACACTGGCTGGATTTGGTGGTGTGGCCTTCATTGATGGTTCCCTGAGTCAGTACTGCCCTCCACCCTGTCAATCAGCACTTCCAGGTCTCTATCTGAGGAGCTAACCGAGCTGTCGTGGCCATTTCCTTGTGGATAATGATACAAGACCACAGTTTGAAGGGCAGTAATATGAAACAAGGCTTGCTGAAGAAACTAAGCAAGAGTGTGTGTGTGTGTGTGTGTGTGTGTGTGTGCGCGCGCACACGTGCGCGTGTTTCTCTCTCTCCATAGATGCAGCCATACCTGCGGAGTTACTCCAGCACACTCTGTTCTCATTTCATATCCCCAGCATCCACAGTATTTGCTGTTATTCGCACGAAGCGCAGTTCCTGGATTGCAGCATCTGATATGGTCTGAAGCTGGGGTTTAAATCTGGCACTAGCAGAATGACAACCAGAAGTTCCTGGCAGTGGTGTGCATTTCTGCTTCTCTTAACGTGTGACTGCATGAATTGGGCACCACAGCGAAGGGATGCATCATATAGTGAAAAGCATGTCTCTGTGAAATTTCTGTGAACCACAATGGAGTAGGTGCCATGAATTTTGCTCAACAAAATACTTTGCCTGAAAATAGGAATATTAAGTTCAATATATCTAAATATATCCTTCTACAGGTTATCAAAAGGATTCCCATTCTTTAAAGGGTAAAGGTGGTAGATTGTATCATAACATAGATTCCAGACCAGTTGAGCCTGTGCCTTTAAGACATGATATCACAGTGTGTGATGATCTTGTACAAACATATCCTCATCATCTTTATTCATTCTGTCTGTGTAATGGTATTAGTTAGTTGTGCGTGTAATGTATAGTAATAACAGCAAGCACAGAGCCTGGACCACATGTGTAAGTCTATGATATAGTTCTGAAAATACTTTATGTTTTAAATGAAGATTAGCATAGCTGACGCCATAGAACCAAATTCTCTGTGGTATATGTATGTTGGCTAACTGAAAATAAAAGCACAACCAGCATCGGACCCTCTTTGCTATCCTTAATTGGGCAGTGAGACCACCTCTAGCCCTTAACTGGCTGCTCTGTGGAAGGTCCCATTAAGTGACTTTTTCCAACATACTGTGGCCTCCTGACCCTTTATTTAATCCAATGGTGGGGCTCAGAAGCCTGTAAGAGCTATCATACCCAATAGTTTTTTTTGAACTGTTGATTAGATTCCAGTTTTACCATTGCTAACACAATATAGAATTGATAGTGATTTTCTAAACTGGAGGAATTTAGTAAATTATGGAGATTTGAATTTACTAACTATCACCGAGCAGCTCGTGGGCCAAAATGAAATGTTCATTGTTATATGAGGTTTATTAATAGCAGATATGTAGAATGAGGTTTTATCAAGAAAGATCTTGGAAATTATATGAGTAAGATTCTGACATCTTCATTGTTAGCATTACAGTTGGGCTGGATCAATGATCATTTTCACTCCTGAAAGACTGATAACTTTCAAAGCTCAAATATACGCATTTCACTCTTATTCTGCAGCATTTGGTCTGCACAAGGGAAGTCCATTTGCTCACAACTCTGTTGTGTATAAGCCTCAACAGTTTCTGTCTATGTACTGATTCGTTGACAATACTGTGCAGTCTTGTATGCACCCTTTTCGCTGCTCCGACCTATTAGTAAAATAAGGCTTCATTCTGCACAGGTGTTGTTTTCCAGAAATACTTGGAATTATTTGGTCTAAAATATAAAATATTTTTTAATGCATTCCATTTTTGTGTAAATTTTCCCAGTGTGGATCTATGATAGAACATGAGCAAAACAGACTTTTCAAGGTCTGAAACAGCCTCATTAAAAATAAATTCAAATTTGTCAATATAATTAATAAAACTCCTTTCTGCGATAGTTAACTATAATTTTAGATTGATGTTATAATTATGCAAATTTCTTAACCTTATTTTGAAAATTTATTTTTGGAAGAAGGAAGCTCTGCAGATTACAGTTTCATTCAGATTCAGTTATCCTATGATTGACGTTATGAAATAATTCAAAGTCTTCAAAAATTGGACAGCATTTTTATTACGGACGTAACGTAATAACGTATTGTTAAATAATTAGGCCTCTGAAAATTAACTACCAACCTAAAATATAATTAATTTCCATGTCATTTTTTGAAGGAGGCACATTTTTATATTGTAAGTTAGTTTAAACAAGTTAAAAAAGAACTTACACCGACAAGCTTTCGGTCCGTTTTGGTTCTAACAGTGCCTTTGCAGATAAGAATGCTAGCATACAGTTACTGTCTAAGCTCGAAATAAAACTCAACCCATTCAACAGTAGATGCGTCAAGTGTTGCGAACTTGATTTGAGCATTTTATGGTGCTCCAGTCAGCTGCCTATTGAAAGTGTGATCAGGTAGTTTAAACTGTGACTGGCTGTGTCAACAGAAGGAAAGTGGAGGATTAGTTGTCATGGCAACTGCAAAGTATCCCTGTTTGTAGACAGACAAATTCTGCTACATCTGAAACTGATTGACAGGTCTATTCCTTTGCAACTGACCCATAGAAATTAGCAAGTAAAAGTTATTATACTGGGCTGTATTGAAGGGTTCTCAATATCTTAAAGTGCTCTTGTAAGTTCTTCTGCTGCATTTGCATGAGAAACCTGGCAAGGATTGTTCCGAGGTTCATATCTATGGTTTGATAGTTTCTTTGTGGGGGAGTGTTGCTGGTGAGAATAACTTAATTTTCAGTTCGGTCTCTGACGGAACTGTTCGAGCATGGACTGAGGGGGAGAAAACACACATCAAAGGATGATTGCAGAATAATATGCTGTACTTTAGCATAAAAAGTACCTTTGAGATTTTTTTAAGCATTTAGCCAGTGACATACATTTTTAAATTATATGTTAAATAAAATTTAATCTGGGGATGGAAGGTTAGGCCCCTCCTTCAGAATTTATATGCCTCCATACAGGCATAATTAGAGGTGTGAAATAAATCATGGAAAGTGATTTTAAACCTGTGTGACAAAGACCAATTCATCAACAGGATATTAAAGATAATGCTTTTCCTTCAGCGCTAGATAATATGGTTAATGTAGTAAATATCATTTTACTGAAAGGAGAACATTTTTACCTTTCTTGGCTACTACTTCTGGATGACTTGCAAACAAAAGAAGATATATATTTTTTGAATGCAATACAGTTTAGTACATTGCCTTTAGAATAAAATGCATTATGTAATAGATCACTTTTTAAGTTATTTGCTTGAAAGCCTTGCAATTATTCTGTCACTTAAATCGGCTTACACATCCACAGCACTTTTTACTGTGGCCTAACACTCTTGAAGAGGCCTGTGCTTATCCTATCAAGAAGCTGATCAAGCAAAGGGCTGTGATTTTTTTTGTGGCTTTTGACAGCCCAGGCCGCCATGCCATTCACGAGCTAATTATTGTTTTGCAGGGGGCAGTCACTACTAGAAAGAGTGCACAAACTCCTCGCTTTTCTCCATCGAACAGAATTGAGCTGCTTGAAAAGGCTTTTCTTTCCCTGAATGCAAGAGTGTGGCACAGAAAGAAACAGCTGAGAGTTAAGGTTTTGAGAATGATGGAATGCAGAGCTGAACTGTACAGAACAGCAGAATTTGCATCAAACTGCTGCCATTTGACAGACTATAACATTGATGGGATGAAATAAACATTTATACATTTAAATAAATGAGCATTATAATTAATTCGTGATAGCTCCATGTATTTGTTTGTTTATTTATCTCTTTTTGTAGATTTGCTGACATAGATAGATACAAATTGGAAAGAACTATTTTGGCTTATTAGCAATTCTGCTATGGTCTGATAACCCATTTTCAATTTCATAAAGGAATTCAAAATGTCTGCACATGTTGGCTATCTGTGGACTTATTTGTGTCAAGCTTCTTCAAATATTGAAAACGGTTATTTAGATTAGTTATTCCAGCCAGTTATTTAAATAATTCAGCTTTTATTTTCTGTAAATAAGTCTGCATCATTAGTGACAGTCAATCTATTAAATTCAAGATGTTGGCTTAACTCTAGGAAGATGGTACTGAGCAAAAAAAATTTGGCAAATTAACCCAATAAAGCTGTTTAGATGCACAAGCACTCAGTGAGCAACGCCAGGCATGGATTTGTTTACAGTTAATGATGTAAATCTTAGCCGCTTTCTTTTACGAATGGTTTTCATTTCCTCCTCTTCGTATAAGTGCATGTTCTCAATGATCCTCTGTATTCTTTCAGGATTTGTAAGAGATTTTGATTATATTTTTCCCTCAGTATTGTCCATGCGTACTTTTCACATGATTTAGAGTAGGGGCCCTTATAATCTTTACCTCTGCAAATGGAGACAGTAACCAGCTGGACAGCTGCGATTTCCCCCCCTCCCTATAATGGTTTTGAGTGTGAAGTTATTGAAGGGTTCGCCGAAACCAAGAATGCACGTCGGAGTAGAACATTGCGTTTTTATACAACAGTAGGGGGCAGTATTGTTCCATGAGAAGATCGGTGAATTTTCTCTTTCATGCATTTTGCACATGTCTTTTAGCGAGTGGTAATGCTTTGTTCAAATGCTGTGTTGGTAAAAGCATTTCAAATGTAATATAAGAAAATTATTAGTAATGCCGGCTGGTCAATAAACTAAAGACAATAAAACTCATGATACATTTTCTTCCTTGTTTCATTTGCTACATTCTGATTGTGAATACAGTGTGGTGTAACATGCACCAAACCTAAACTACAAATAGCCCACTCAATTTGTAATTCGCAACACTAATCAACAGCTATTTTTATACAAGCTATTAATTCAGACTAAAACTCAACATGAGAACTGTTAAGAATAAAATGCATTGTAATAAATACTACAAGTCATTGTTGAATGTAAATGGGTTTCAGTTTGGAATTGCCTAGTGCAAATGCGCAATTCAAAGAAAAAGATAGTTTCTATGTGCTGCAATGCTCGATGCATTGCCAAAGTGTATCCCCATTATGTGTAAAGTATGAGTAAACTTTGACACTACTATTGAGTTAAATATCCATGAAAAATGTCCCTGCAGCTGCCTCAGAGGTAAAGGATCATACATGTAAAATAAATTGAGTGTTCAATTCAGAGTTTTCAGATGAACAGGATTTGTAGAGAAGGTAACCTTTTCACCTGTCAGAATAATACTCTTGATTCCAACAGTTCACCAATAAGGATCATTGCAATTTTCAGATTTTTATTTGTCTTTTGGGCATTACTAAAGAAGAACAAATTTATAACACTGTAGGTAGAATTCAGAATTTGTATTTAAATATCAAGCATGAAAAGCAATATAATCAAGTGTTCAATTTTTTAAACAAGATTTTTGGACCAACTATAAAAAATTAAAAGGAGGCGCATATATTTTACTGAAAGCTAAGATGGATGGCTGAAGTGCCGTAGAAGAGGGTAGTGGCATGACTGAAATCATGAAAAGAGACAAAGTAAATTAGGAAATTAGAGTAACTGGGTTAGCCCAATGAACAAAACAATAAAGAAGACAAAAGGTAAAGCTCAGGAGTTTGTTTATAAAAGTGAGATAGGGAGTGTATATAGGGTCGAGTAGCTTTAGTTAAAAAAAAAGCTGACTGGGATCACTACATGTTTTTGCAGGATTTTCATAGTATTCATTATTATTGAGTGATGTTATAATCTTCCCTCTCCCCTGGGTAGAAAGAGAGATGGCCTTATACTGAGCTCACAGTGGCCAGATGGGAAGTCACACTGTGTCCAAAATGCTTGCCTACATGTAAATTGTCACATTGGGAGAATGGTTTCGAGAGCTGGAACAATTATAACATCACTGATCAGTAGCAATTGAGTTCAACTGACTGATAACCCTTAAGAGAATCTTAACTTCTGCCATAAGGATTAGTTAGAGCAAGCACTTTTCAAGTAGCAGTAGCCCTTTTGCCAAGCTTAACATTCTGAAACTAACTTTTAATTGGTTAGCAGAGAACATTTGTTAATCAACTGCCG
The DNA here is from genome assembly GCA_024137785.1 of Ginglymostoma cirratum. NCBI lineage: Eukaryota > Metazoa > Chordata > Chondrichthyes > Orectolobiformes > Ginglymostomatidae > Ginglymostoma > Ginglymostoma cirratum. Next base: position 41,262,875 of record JAHRHZ010000012.1, read on the forward strand.
TAGATTACCAACTTCCAAATTAAAAGTATTGGATTTGTTGTCTTCAATGTTTTTCATTTATTTTCGGACTGACATTACTTAGCTTTACAGTTCCGTGAGTATCTTAGTTTAGTTGTAATTGTAAAGGATTAAAAGTTAATTATTGATCACTATGGTGAGCTAGCTTTCATGTAAAGAGTAGAAATGTCGATTTAGAAGAAGCCTTATATGTTACGAAATTGCAGATAAGAGCACTTGTTGGTAGAAGAGATAGACATGAGTAGCTTTAATGTACAAGATATAATGCAAATAAATGAACATCCCATTGATTGCTAAATTACTACAGTGGTACATTTAAAAGGAGAGCTCAAGTACTGAGAACATGTCCCTGTAGTTGCATCCCCTGCGCAGTATGGCTACAGCAGACATTCTATCTCAATATTAGATAATCCAACACTGCGTTGCGATGGATGTTAAGTGAACTAAAATAGTTTTTTTTTTCACTTTGATAGTTATTAATTTACAGGACCGACTCAAACTAAGGTGAAAATGCTCCATCGTAGTCAATATAAAATTATGAGATCACCCACTTCTGTTCACTTTCCTTTAATGAGTTTTTCAATTCAGACAAGTGCTTTCACTGGAAACCCTTCTTCAGAAGGGTCACTGTACTGGCAACATTAAATGTGCTTTCTCTCCACCGATGCTTCCTGATATGCTGAGTTCTTTCAGCAAATTTTGTTTTTGTTTCTGATTTCCAGCATCCACAATCCTTTTTTTAGTTTGAAGAGTTCCTTCGTTAGATTAATAGAAGCAGCTTTATGGAAAATTTTGTTTATCATAGTAAGCGCTAATGTTTATTATAAACTTATTTCAAACGTATTGTGCTTGCATTTGAAGCAAGTGAAGAAAGACTTGCATTCATATTTTGGTAGACACTTTTTCTAGACTCCATTGTAAACATATTCTCTTGATTTGCTGATGAAACCAGAATCAAAACTCTATCCTTTAAACTACATATTTATTTTCCTACACATGTTTAAATCCTTAATGTAATCTAGAAAGTGGGTCAATCATAATGTGTTGTCTGTTGACATATTTTGAATTTTTCAATTCTTTGAACCCCACTCCATGTCAGTTTTATTGGGAATTGCCTTCAACTCCTCCTGCTGCAAAGTAAATTTTGCCATTTGAATCTATGCCTTGATTTTTTTCTTTGTCTTACTTATGGGATTGACAATAACAAATTGCATCTAACACTTCATTTGCATCATCGAACCACAGAATGACAGAATTGTCATTTTAAGAAGGAGACCATTTGGATGCAGGAATGAATTTGTGGTTGAGTGATTGAGGCACAAGATATAAAATTTTCCTTCAATGATATATTCCAATTATGTCATTAAAGCCCTACTTCTAATTAAATAGAATCAGGCCTGAAGAGTTCTACTAAAATACAATAAAGATCTGTGGATGCTGGAGATCTGAAACTAAATCAAATTGTTTTAGAAACTTGTTTTAGAACATCCGCTTAGCCAAACTCGTCCTCACCCTCAACAACTTCTCTTTCAATTCCTCCCACTTCCTACAGACTAAGGGGGTGGCCATGGGTACCCGCATGGGCCCAAGCTATGCCTGCCTCTTTGTAGGTTACGTGGAACAATCCCTCTTCCGTACCTACACTGGCCCTAAACCCCACCTCTTCCTCCGCTACATTGATGACTGTATCGGCGCCGCCTCGTGCTCCCACGAGGAGCTCGAACAGTTCATCCACTTCACCAACACCTTCCACCCCAATCTGAAGTTCACCTGGACCATCTCCAACACTTCTCTCTCCTTCCTGGACCTCTCTGTCTCCATCTCGGGTAACCACCTAGAAACCGATGTCCATTTCAAGCCCACTGACTCCCACAGCTACCTGGAATACACCTCCTCCCACCCACCTTCCTGCAAAAATGCCATCCCCTGTTCCCAATTCCTTCGCCTCCGCCGCATCTGCTCCCAGGATGAGACATTTCACTCCCGTACATCTCAGATGTCCTCATTCTTCAAGGACCGCAACTTCCCACCTACAGTGGTCGAGAATGCCCTCGACCGTGTCTCCCGCATTTCCTGTAACTCATCCCTCACACCCCATCCCTGCAATAATAACCAAAAAAGAATCCCCCTCATCCTCACGTACCACCCCACCAACCTCCAGATCCAACGCATCATCCTCTGACACTTCCGCCATCTGCAATCTGACCCCACCACCAAAGATATTTTTCTCTCCCCACCCTTATCTGTTTTCCGGAGGGACCACTCCCTCCGCGACTCCCTTGTCCGCTCCACACTCCCCTCCAGCCCCACGACACCTGGCACTTTTCCCTGCAACTGCAGGAAGTGCGACACCTGCCCCCACACCTCCTCCCTCACCCCAATCCCAGGCCCCAAGAAGACTTTCCACATCAGGCAGATGTTCACCTGCACATCTGCCAATGTGGTATACTGCATCCGCTGTACCCGTTGTGGCTTCCTCTACATCGGGGAAACCAAGCGGAGGCTTGGGGATCGCTTTGCAGAACACCTGCACTCAGTTCGCAACAAACAACTGCACCTCCCAGTCGCGAACCATTTCAACTCCCCTTCCCATTCCTCAGATGACATGTCCATCCTGGGCCTCCTGCAATGCCACAATGATACCACCCAAAGGCTGCAGGAACAGCAAATCATATTCAGCCTGGGAACCCTGCAGCCCAATGGTATCAATGTGGATTTCACAAGCTACAATATCTCCCCTCCCCCAACCGCATCCCAAAACCAGCCCAGCTCGTCTCCGCCTCCCTAACCTGTTTCTCCTCTCACCCCAAGCCACACCCCCATCTCCTATCTACTAACCTCATCCCGCCCCCTTGACCTGTCCGTCCTCCCTGGACTGACCTATCTCCTCCCTACACCCCCCACCTACACTCACCTTTACTGGCTCCATCCCCACCTCTTCGACTTGTCTGCCTCCTCTCCACCTATCCTCTCCTCTATCCATCTTCTATCCGCCTCCCCCTCTCTCCCTATTTATTTCAGAACCCTCTTCCCCTCCCCCCATTTCTGATGAAGGGTCTAGACCCAAAACGTCAAGCTTTCCTGCTCCAATGATGCTGTTTGGCCTGCTGTGTTCATCCAGCCCCACACCTTGTTATCTCGGATTCTCCAGCATCTGCAGTACCTTTTATCTCTGTTTTAGAAACTCAACAGGTCTAGCCGTATCTGTGGACAGGAAACAGAGGTAACATTTCAAGTCCAGTGACCCTTCTACAGAACTGGGAGAGGACCTGCTAAGTTTCTCCACTAATTTCTGATTGGGTCCAGAAGAGACCCAACAAGGTCAATTAAAAAAACTTTCACTCGGATCTGGAGGGAGGGTTAGGAGTATTTTTCTGGGTTCCACAAGGCAGAGTTAAGCCATCCCAGCCTTGGACTTTCCAACTCTCTTGATCATGAAGTCCTTCCAAACATCATCCTGATGGTTTCTCTGAATGCTCGGGAGTCATCTTTCTGTTTGCCTGCCAATTGTAGATTCCTGTCTGTACTGTGATTCTGTCCGGGCAAATGCAGATAAAATCTAGGAATTCAAAATTCCCAGACCTCACTTGGCTGGGGCACAACATTTGTACCCATCACAGCTTCTTATTCACACTCAAAATCAGAACTCATGACCACTTTTAAAAATAATGACAAAAGGTAGTTGCGGGAAAGAAGGGGGTAAAGGGATATAGGGACATGGGATTAGGATTACTACTGGTATGGAGGGAAAACACCTTCGGGATAAGCAACTTGTATAATACCTATGTAATTTATTGTCATTGAATCAAGTGGTAGGGTACCAAACAAACTGATCTTTAGCTGAGGGAATGAAGATCACTGATAAGACAGCTGTAGATAGTTTGTAGAGGCATAGAATTATAGTCATCTCCACCAATGAATAGAATATCCCTTTTGAAGGAGGTCATTCTTTTAATCATGTCAATGTCAGCCAAAAACATGGTAATCAATCTTACCTAAGTTTTCACCTCTTGGTCTGTAACCTTGCAGGTCACAACACGTTATGTGTATACCAAGTACTTTGCAAACATGGTGAGAATTTTAGCCTCCACTATCCTTACGAGTGGTGAGTTCCAAATCCTAAACTCCTGTCAGGATGAAGAAATTTCCTTAAATCCTCTTTGGTCCTGATGCCAATCACTTTGACCTCGTTTTTTTTTTTTTGCTAAGGAAAATAGGTCCATCTTGTCCATTCTAGCTCAACACCTTATTTTTGTACACCTCAGTCAAAACTCTCCTCAGCCTCTCACGAGGAGGCAGATGGAGCCTTGGTTTGCCATTTCATCCAAAAGACAACACCTCTAGCAGTACAGAGTTCCCCTCAGTTCTACACTGGAGCAACAATCAAGCTTGATGCAGGTCATTCTTTTATTTAGACTAGAGTTAACATAGCAATGCTCCATAGCAATGCTTTGGGACGCCCAGTCAGAGTGAACTTGAACATTTTAATCCTAAAATTTGTGTGCTGCATTAATGTGACTAAATATTTAAACTGGGCACAAAAATTCTAAAATAACAAAAGTGATAGAGTGGATCAGCTGCATGAAGAAGAAGAAACAAAATTAAATTTGGATTTGTTGACCTAAAACAAGTTCCACTCAAATGGACATTAGTTTGCTGAACCAAGATATGGCTTGACAGGAAATAATGAAAAAAAAGATTTCTGTTCCAGTTATGGTAAATATCAATAAATAGATTTGCAGTGACAATATTTATAAAATCTAACGGTCTACCTGCAGCATTGTCTATTTGTTGGTTGGGGATTGGGGGTGTGGGGTGCGGTGGGGGAGGGGTGGAATTTAATGCCTGACTCCACACCTCCAGGTAAGTTTGGATGTGGAGAGGCATTTAATTAGGAAAGAGAGTGCAATGTGAGGACCCTGCCAACTTCCTGCCTCCACCTGATTATTTTTGGGGTGGGAAGGCTTGTGGGTGACCTTCCCATTCAGGTGCCAACTGATGTATTTAAGTAGACAATAGATGCCCAGTTATAGGCCCCATCTTGGTGCCATGTATATTCAAGCAGTGATGGGTGGGGAATTGTCATGCAGCAAGATCAAATGGGCTTCAAGAAAGTTTTGACCATTCAAAGCTACTCAGTGCCAGTTTAAGTGGAATTGCTGAAAAACCACCTCCCTGCCCTCATCTCTAAGACCCTTTCCCCTCCCCGACTCCCACCCTATGACCCCATTTCATTTTCACTCTCCTCTGGCCTGTAATCCCTGGTGGGTCCTGGGCTTTGATGAGTAGAATGTTGGCAGCAATCATTTGGGGCCATTGAAACAACAGAAGTCACCAGTACAAGGTTCTATTGTTTCTCCAGCCAGTAGGCGAGATCCCTGTCATAATAATTAATTCCTGTTTTGTACATTTAGTTATACTGTTTTTACCACTCAAGACTGCCACTGGCTTTAGTGTGGAGTTGTTCAGGATATGTTTCTAGGTTTTGAATATTTCTTATGGGAAGGATTTCAATTTTAGTCATTACGTTTTGACACTGTTATAGTCCTGCTAGACTATAGGGCTGCTGAATCTTTAGAGAGAGGAACATCTGGTGATGGTTTAACCTGAGGATTGCCATGCCTCAGTTAAGGGGAGAGGTTGAGAATGGGAGTCCTTTGTGGTAACCCCAGCCAATGCAGGAATTGAACCCATGCTGCTGGTATTGCTCCGCATTCTAAACCAGTTGTCCAACAAACTGGCCAAGTGAACATTGGCAACTATACATACTTACATTGAAAGATTTGTGGACCTTCTAAAGTAACGGTTAAGGTTATTTTCCTCTCTGTCCTAGTGGTTCCTTTTCTTTCCCATTGCTGTCTCTGTTTTGCTCATTGGGGTCAGGGGCAAGTCCCTTCATTTCCTATCTGTGATCAAGTGTTAAGTCACTAATGGTATAACTATGGCTGTCACTGTGGCAAGGTTTGAACGTGAGTGTCAGGAGCCTGCCTGTCATTAAGCAAAGGTGGAAAGTCCAGAAGTGTCACATGCATCCATCACTGCCAGCCCTGGAAAAATAGAGATTCCTCTTGTTACTGATCTTTGGATGTCTCGGCTAGTATGGATGTCCAAATTCACTCTTAGCTTAAAGCTTTGTTTGGAGTCTCATAGACATTGTGCTGAAGAATTGAGGAACAAGAACTTAATGTGTTGCTTACATAGATGACCATGATTGGCCCATACGTTCCATCCTAGAAACTTCAACGCCAAGGTTTTTAGCTGCTCTGAAATTGTGGTAAAAGTTTGACAGAGCAGCAACAGAATTTCAAATTTACAAACATAAATTCATTTAATAATTTTTTGAGGTACTAGGTTATTTTAATGTGTTTATTTGAGTATAATTTTTTTGGCGGTTGAAACTGTAATGAATAATTTAGATTATCACTTTGCGTTTTCATGCTATATATTGTTAATGTAAGCAGTCATACTGTAAGCTACATAATGTTAACAAGCTGTTTATGTGTACTTGGATACTTGTTTATATCTGCAGTAAGCTGCATATCAACTTGGCTGTAATTTGAAAATGTTGTATTAATATTAATGTAAGCATTTCAAAGAGTGAAAAACTACATTTTCATTAATGCAAAGTCATTTTGGGGGCATATATCCACAGAAGAGTGACAGAATAATTCCAGAATTAGGACAATGGTGTGACTTCTAAATGCACTATGGCAAAGAATAATGTTACAGTGCCTGTCCATGTTGAACTCCTACTGGAAGCATCCAGAACTTTGTAAAATTGCACTGCGAGGTGTCCAATTATAACTTTAGAAATGTACACTATCAGTAGTATGAACATTAGTGGAAGGCTGCACCAATAACATTAAAAATGGATTCCAAAGGAACAGAAATATTTACAAGTCCAAGCATTTTCATGTCGGGTTCCTTGTTGCAAAATTTTGAGGTAGAATTTATGATATAACTCATGTCAATTTGGTTGCAGTTTAAGGGTGCTATCTGCAGTGCAGTTTCAGTTAACTGTGATAACAAGGCTTGGGGTTGGATGAACACAGCAGGCCAAGCAGCATCATAGGAGCAGGAAAACTTGACGTTTCGGGCCTAGACCCTTCATTAGAAAGTGTTCAGTTAACAGGAACTGCTCAAGGAGTGCATCCAGACACTCAGTTGAATCTTCCTTATTTTTGTTGTGTTGTTTGCAGTTACGCTATGACTTTTCCATCAATAAATAATTATGCCCTTTAAACTATCATTTCTTTGCTAAACTATCAACTGCATTTTTATGTCTTCCGATACCTTGAAAATGGATGCAGTTTAACCGAGCATGATGATATCAACCCTGCAATATTACTCAGGGTTTGTTGTCTTTTTTTGGCCTATGAATACTAGTATCCAAATGAGGAGAGGCCTTGCTTTGGATTTGTATAGTGTTCAATTCAGTGAGCACAGCTACTATTGATAGTCAGAGATAGTAGGAACTGCTGATGCTGGAGTGTGAGATAACAAGGAGATAAACAGGAAGACAGTGGGCCAGGCAGCATCAGAGGGGCAGGAAAGCTGACGTTTCGGGTCTGGACCCTTCTTCAGAATTTTTTTTTTCTGAAGAAGCGTCCAGACCCAAAACATCAGCTTTCCTGCCCCTCCAATGCTGCCTGGCCTGCTGTGTTCCTCCAGCTCCACACCTTACTATTGATAGTCGCTGTGAGTCATATGCTAAGACTGGGCGTGGATTCAGAGAAAAGTAAACAAACTGTGGAAGAGCTGAAAGCTAGAACTGAAACATAAGGGTAGACATTTTAAAGTACTGTAAATGAAACCTGTTGCATGTATACAAACTAGTTTGATTCTTTGCATAGCTCTAAGATATGAAGTAGACCACGGGAATAGTTAACCATATTCAAAAAATCTATCCTGTAGGTTGTTTTTCATGTTCCACTTTTATTTCAGAATTAGGGAACATTCAACTGACATTCTTTTTACCATTGCTGTGACAGTTTTTTAATACATAAATTTTAGAGTTTAACAGGTAGGCTTTAGTTATCTCCATGACAGTGTACCTTTGCTGTAACCATAGCAACTTTTTTAAAATTGTTGAATGTTTTGTGATCCAAAATAATGTCCAATAAATCACTTACGTCAAAGTAGTTGCCCTCCATAAAATACTTCTTTGGTGCCCCAGCTCTTTTTGAAGGTATTATAAGATCAGTATGAGACTTTCATCTTTCAGCAACAATTCTTTTGTGTCTTATTAAAACATTATGTTATCATAGTAACGAAACAATTGTCCTTTATTTCCAAAGAAATGACTTTGGTCTCACTTCACAGTAATATGGCTGCTGTAATGGGTAATTCCAGCATGGCAAAACCCACTCTTATTCTTTTCATCTTGGATATGATTGTGCCAATGTGCCAGATTGCTGATATGTTATATTTTTTGACAGATTGGTGATGTTTCGTCAAGCAGAGGTTGACCTGCTGTAATATGGTTTATTGCCACCTTGCCAGTGTTCTGTATAAAATTTATTAGGAAGGATCTGGTTGTTTAGTTATTACTGTTGATTTTTTCTACCATAATAGCTGCTCATATTGCCTGGGACCATACTAACAACAAAAGGATAAATACACCTCGTACAGTAGGTCCCTCTGGTTATGCCTTGAACATGACACATGTCAGCCTATGATAAATTGGCTCAGTGTCTGTTCAATTTCAAATGCAAAGCTCTGGAGACGGAGGTGTTAGGAAGCAGGCATAATTCTGGTGAGCGGAGGCCTCAGATGCATGGAATTAGTGTGCACAGAACAGATAAGAACGAAAGGAAGTTTGTGCAGGTTTGTCGACTTCCTGGGGTTGAGGTAATATTGGCAGCTGTTAGGTGTGTGAAAAAGCAGCTGCAAGGACGATAATGAATGTAACTAAAATCTGAAGTGACAACTGTATCGGACGCATAGGCTGTCTTGTTCCCCCATTTGCACCCATTTGCATGCCAATTAAATTAAAAAAAAACAAATATTGGGTTCTAGGATTTATTTGACAAATAATCTGTGGGGCTTAATCAGTACAACTGGGCTGAGCAGGTTTGGCTCCCTGACAGATGCAGCCTTTGGAAGATTAAAACACAGGACTGATCCAGATTGTTATCTGGTGCAGAAAGCAGATAGGAGTTTCAATTACTTTATGTCACTGAACTTTATAAAAATTGAGGAAGAATTCCATTTAACACTGTTTCACTTAGATAACAGCACTGATATTATGTTTACTGTATGGTGGCAGAAATAATCGAGAAGGATTTTTTTGTGGCAATCTGGAGATAGGAAATATGAGTTTTTTGATACTATTTCATTTCACATTTTACCTACATTTTTAATTTTACTTCTTACGCTATATATTTTTCTTTCATTCTTCTTCATTGTGAGAATCAGTCAGGACCACCATTAATCCTGAAACAAAATGTGAGTAATGATTTAGTTCCTAAATCTTTGAAATAAAGAGGCTCTCCTACTATAGTCCATTATATTTGTTAATGGTTTGAAATTATGGTGAAATAGTTATCTTCAATTAGTTATTCAACACAGCTCCACAGTGACTACATTATTTTTGCATATTTCCTATTCAAGTTTAGATACCATACTTACAGCCTATTTGAATTTTTGATGTGTTTTAGGTATTTTTTATATAAACTATATTTTTTAGAACACAACCCATAACTGTACAGTGTATACTCCGAAGAAAATTTGGTAGAAACAAATATTGTTTTGATTCTGTGGGTGTTAGTGATAATTCCACAGTTCGGGAATGTGATAATTAACTGCAGTGAAAATTAAAAAAAAGTTAATTAACTGGTTAATTATCGCTTAATGGTACAGGGTAGCAGCATGTTCTAGAAATTGTTCAAAAGCAAGATAAAAAATAAATTGAAATGCTAGTAATAGTGCAGCATTCTTTCAAACATGGGAAACACAATATTATTCACAGCCACCAAATTCAGGGTGTGTTCGAAAGGAAGGTTCTAATTTTGATCATATAGCATTTTAAAATTGATTCTGTAGGTTTTATTGCTTGTTTCCATCTTACAGAAAATGCTCTGTGTGGCTTCCTTTGGACAGCTGTTTGCTTGTGAGAAATTATCTTTGCGTTTCACAGACAACATGGATATATGTAGATTAATAATTCATGATCCTTTTATAAATGTACAACTATATCCCTTGAGATATATATGTACATATATAATGTATGTATTATATATTATATATATATATGCTGTCAATATTTTTAAACCAATTTTGTCGCATTCCAGCAAAGGGCAGCTTCAGTATAGCTTTTAATATCACATTATCACCTTTTACTTTGAAGCATATTTCTAGTTTGTAAGTGCTCAAAATTGTAACAAGACTGTGGATATTATAATATACAGCATGTCACCTCTTCAAAATTTCTGATTTGATCTGTAAGCAGAACATTGAATCACATTGAAGCCTGGGTCATTAATACTTAATTCTTATGGAAACAAAACTTGTTGCTGTGACATTGTCGCATTCAGGGTAGTTTGCTGCACACTTGATTAGCTTATGTGCTGGAACCATTTGTTCCAAGTCATAGTCCATAAATTACTCAAAACAAGTATTTGTGTAAGTGTTAGATATGCCTTAATTAATTATGATTGTGCACTGAAGAAGAATATAAATGTATTACTTTTGTTGGAATAAATTGTTAAATAAATAAGGTTTGACATCACACCTTTTAGTACAGGAACCTTCTTTTCAGCTTCAATTGAAAATCCATTTTTTTTTCTCCTTACATTTTATTCATGACCTGAACTACTGATTAGGCATGCTGTGGCACAGCAGAAAACAGACAGTCCCCCAAAGTATCACAACACAGTGTTATTGCTATTTGGCATTTTATTCCACAGAGAGAAGGCTAGATTGAGGTTATTTTATGCTTGGGTTACTTCAGTTCCAGCTTTTCATCTGGTGTGCAGTTTGCACTTGTACATATTGTTGTTGAGTCAAAGATATTCACAGGCCTGGGGACAGCATTCCTTTGGCTGTCTTGTAAGCAATTCATTGTGACTACTGGACTTAGATTGTTCTTTCCCCAGTTGTCCTGCAGTATTTGGCTGCCATTGGGTGTCATGTAACTTCACAGTGTGTTTGTTTCACCTCCTGATGTCGCTGACAAGATCTCATGAATTCCAGATGTGAATCTGTCATAACTGACTTAACCCTGATTGGAGGAAATGGAGGAGTATTAGTAGATGAGTACAGTAATAAAAGTGTGAAAAAAATTAATCCTTTCCAGCTCAACAAGAGCCAGATTTTTTACATGTTCTGACTTCAGAAAAGGTGTATGCGATCAGTCCTGAGTGACTCCTGTGTTGAGAATGTGGCTTTTTTTTAATCAATTGGCATATAATTAGATTTCCATGACATTGAGAGGTGTGGACTTTGAAGCTATTTGGCTGCAGATCTGACAATGTTTACTTATAAAACAGTTACATTCTCTGTTTCATATGCAGTACACTTTGAATACTCCCCACCTTCACAGCCAGAATTCACAGGAATGGTTAAAATGCCTAATATCTATTTTAAATTATCAAAAAACTGCTGCAAGTATAGAAGATGCTGATAAAATACTGAGGCTTTTGGGAAGTTACCTAATTGAATATTTTCTGATGATATGAAACCTTGGGGCAGACTTTACATTTCCAAATTGGAGCTGTTGTTCACCACTTCTCCCACCTCCAACCCCCACGAATGCTGACAAAAACTTGGGCATGATTAAGTTATGTCTGCAATATTGCATATCACACCAGTCTAGTCAGAGAAGGTGAGTAGGCATCAAAATTCACCGCCTGCCTGTCATTTTGAAATCATTCATTAACAAAATATTGAAATTGTTGACAACCCGATCACCTGAAACTTCTAGTTGCCTGCTCCATTTTTCAGATGTTGGATGAGAAAAGATTTTGGTGTTTTTTTTACACCAGGCATAACGAAGTGACACAAGGACAGTAGTGGAGATTTGTAACTGATCCATGGTTGAATGTACCTGCACATTTTGCTGGGCAAGATAAGAATGTCTTAATTTTGTAAATAATGCTCTTTAAAATTGTTACTAAGCAGAAGGCACATTTAAAACTCTAGCCATGACCAACCCCTTTGCCACATGATGTCTGACTTGCTTTGCTGATTGGGTAGAGAACGTTATTTTCTATCTATAATTGGTCTCCTTCCTATTGACAGCTACTAATTAGCCATTTACTGTTTGAGTGGATGAGCTGAAGCAATGAGTCAGGAATGAGAGGAGCAGTTTCTGTTCTGCCTTCCTCAACCAGCCATGAAACAGAAAGTCCAGCCTCTTTTTTTCTGGATCATCCAATCCACATCTTACATCATGAAATTCATAATAATTGTGTGTGTTACACTGATTAAAAATGTGAAGTGTGTAAATACCACATGCTGAAGTGAGATTCACAATTTTAATATTTCAATAATAATGACATTAAATATTAAAGAATGTTCTACGTGGATCACTGAAATTTCAGCTAATACACCTTTACATTATGTTTGTTCATGACACTCCTCCCTGATCTAAATATATGTTCATGATACTTTTTTTCTGTAACTGTAAATTACTGTGTCTATGAGATCAAAACATAGAAGAGATCCATCCGCAGGAAATATCAGTGAACTGGCAGGCTGGCATTGCAAACTTTACTTTAATAGGAGTAGATGTTAGATCATGCTCAAATAAAGTCCTGTATTTTTAAAACAAACAGTCCAGAAATGATTCAATTAAATGACAAATTCCTTCTAAAACTAAGCAATCCCACTATCATCAGTATTATAGTCAGATGAGTGGAATACCCTGTTATAAATGTACTTCAGAGTGCATACATATTCAGTGTATAGTGTGTACATTTCACAATAAGTTGCAATGTGTTCTTTTTTTATCTTGTGGGATGTTTGAGAGCCAAGCTTTCAGAGTAATGATTTTATCGTTAAGATTCTGCTCATTAAATATTACTCAATTTTCTGCTTCAGTCTTCCAAATTGATAGAATTGCCTACCATAGCAATGCGGTTATGATATTTGTATGAAAAATAAAAAATACAGCAACTGTGAAAAGTAGAACCATTCCACGTTACAGCAGATGTGACAAGATTGGAGAAAAGATTTAAACTGGAGCTTCAGATTTTTGCCAAAGAACCAACTTGCTTGATCTCTCTAAAAAAACAGTAGTCCATATAATAGGAGACCATGTACAGTGGAGTAATAATGTTTACAGTCTCAAATACATCTATATTTTATGTGTAAGAGTTATTCATGGCCTCCTTAACTTTGGGTTTCTTTAACAACATGAAATAACAAGAACTGCAAATAATTGACCGAGAAAGGGAGAATTTTCCTGATATGTTTTAAGATGGCAAGGGGACGGGGCTTAGAGAATACGAACACTTTCCCCTCCTAAATAGTGATTTCATTTGATGTTTCTGAGTGGTTGCCAAATTGAAGCTGCCCCAACGACCTTAGTTAGGCATTTGCTTATGACCAACATGGATACAATGGGCTGAAGGACCTTCTTGTGTGCTTTAGAACGCTATGATTCTCTGAATACAGTGAGAAATTGAGAACTTGATGTGGGTCTGGATGAGGAAGGATGTTGAGATGTGCCACCTTCACTATGTTGCTGCATGTACAAAGCCTGAAGGGATGATGGATATACGTCCATCATTATCGGAGTGCAGCGTATCTCACTGCGTGCTGATGTTTTCTCAGTCTTTGTCGGGCAGGTATTCCATGGATGACTGTTCTGAGATTGAAGAAACTCTTTCTCTTCTTCTAATGCCATTTTTGGTTATTACTGCCAGGAGTCCATCAGCCGCTGTGACTACCTACGTAAGATTACAAAAGTTGATGCAAAAAGACCAGTGCTAATGCCAGGCTCCAGAGCAGCAGTATCCCTATGCAGAGTATGAGGAGCACCCAGATCAGGTGAGGTCACAGGAGGCCCAGACTTTCTGGCCCAAGCTCCATTTCATCGTGAAGAGCAGAGCGTAGTGCTGTCTAAGGCTTTGAATTTCCCAATATACTGTGACCGAATAAGTCAGACATGAACTATCCACTGTGATCATGGCTAATGATACTGTTGCACAATTTGCTGACTGACTCAGCCAGCAGACACGATGCCACCTGTGCCATAATGCTACCAGGGCTATGGTGAAGCTAATGATAGGGCAGCTGCTTGGACCAGTCGGGCAGGACCTTCCAGTATGGTCAAGATGCTGAAATCTGGTTGACATAGTGGGAGCAAACTTCTCCCTTTTTTGGTTTTGAATGTGTTCATGTTTGTTTTTTTTAAATAAATGCCCATGTTTGGAATTACTTGATTGCTTCCATGTGATGTTCTCTCTTTGGTCAATGATAAGCTGCAAGTCTACAGTGAGCACACCAAGGACGAGCCAGCACTGTCTTAGAGAGGATTTTCAGACAGGATGTTGCTACAGATAAGTACAGTGCGTGGCCTGGTGGTTAAACTGTAACTAGCATGAGAGAGTGAAGTTACACATGCAAGTTAGAGCCAGTCAAATGGTTTTATGTTGTTGACAGTATCATTTTAATGTTGCTGTGCCATGATATTGCTGGTGAGGGCAATTGCAAATTTCCAAAGGGTGTACAGCAGCATTTCAAAGATGGTGTGGGTGCAAAGAGTAACAGTCTTTTGGCAGATATTTGCTGCGTGTCAAATTGTTGTGGGAATAGTGCATTGTAAGCTAGAATAAAATTTGGATGTGACAGATGCCACAGGGCTGTGGTAAGTAGTTAATGCGGCAAATTTGGTAAGGTGAGGGTGAGAAAATCACTAAACCTTGCTGTGAGAAACTCTCCAAAATCTTCAATCCAACTTGGAGTTAGCCAAAAACACACAAGGTTCAGCCCATTGTATTATTTTGCTGTTGAGAAGAGCTTACATATTTAACTACTTTCTGATTTGAGCTGTACTAATTTAATATCGTAACTAAAATTACCAAAATCTTAACGAGAGAAAATATCATAATAACTGTGATGAGTTCAAGACATTGAAGACCAGCAAGTAAGGATTGCAGAGTTTTCAAGTAATTATTAAAAATACAAAACACATGGGGGGAAAATCAATCATAATCTAGATCATAGAATCCCTACAGTGTGGAAACAAGACCTTCGGCCCAACAAGCCCACACCAACCCTCAGATCATCCCACCCAGACCCATCCCCCTATAACTCACACATCCCTGAACACTACGGGCAATTTAACATGTCCAATCCACCTAGCCTGCACATCTTTGGACTGTGGGAGGAAACCAGAGCACCCGCAGGAAACCCACGCAGACAAGGGGAGAATGTGCAAACTCCACACAGACAGTCGCCCAAGGGTGGAATCAAACCAAGGTTCCTGGCGCTGTGAGGCAGCAGTGATAACCACTGAGCTACCCCAATGTGCTGTATTCTACCAGTCAATATGTATTTTACATCATAATTACCACATTTAGAAATGCTCCAAAGTCACAGTATTTTACCAATTTGACAAAGTGCTGAAAGCTTTCAAATTAAAAATCGACACGTCTTCAGGAAACAAACATGAAATATACTAAGGTGCAAAAGTACAGACTGATGCTCCAAGTCACTAATGAGTCATTTGTAAAATTAAAATTACATCATATAGACCATACAAACATACAGCGATAGTAAGTATTAATTTTCAGGAGTTTCATGGTGCATTTCAGTCCTTGAGCTCAAGTGAGTTTTCTCATACAATTCTCTGCAGCTCACCCCATTCCAAAATGCGCTAATTGTGTTGGCATTGCTATGAAAGGTGTCAATGCATTCCATGGTGCAGCATTGAAGTGGAGAATTGTAGGTCAGAGATGTGCTGCGATGCTGTGGTGAGGTTGGTCCATTGCCAACTTCCATAGATGGGGACGGGGTGTGCAGGTGGTTGCCGTCCATAGATGTAACTTGAGATGTTGGGAACTACTGTACAAGATGAAGGTCTGGAGGAGCAACAGGCAAGCTGGAGCTGCAAAGTACCTGCTATGACTTTCATGCTGTGTTATTGTCATCGTCTATTTTCCATCCAGCATATGGGAGATAATTAAACTGCATAACAATGGGGCAAGATTTGGTACTAATGAGATGTAAATACATGAAAATATGCTACTCACCACTCATTGGCAAGATTGTCAACTCATCACTGAAAGCATGATAGCAAAATTGGGCTTATTTTTTTGGGTGCTGAGAATCACATTTTTCTTGCCATATTTTCCCAAACAGACTTGCCATTGCCTAAGTTGTTCAGGGGCTGGGAGAATTTGGCTCAAGGTCATTAAGTATGAAGTCAACAGTGTAAGACAGTGTATTTTACAACACACATTGGGTTAATGAAACAAAATAGCTACTTCTGTTCAAGTACATGGAACATCACTGGCTTATGTTAAAGAAACTGTACATTTTCTTTTCAGCAGAGGCGACCAATGCTTTGGTTCTGCCACCAATGTTGTTCTCAAAAACTAAGTCCCAATTTTAACACAGAGGTGAAAATTAGTTTGGGTTTCTGGCCAAGATAAGCAGCAAAACATTTTGTCCTCAGTGGTGAGGCTCATGTTGTTTTAACTGTCAAGCCTCACCTACTTGCAATCAGTCAGTTTCCTGCTTGAAATTGCCAGTGAATTGTACATGGCCAGCAGACCAGAGCATAATGTTGGGCGTTGAGAGGCTGATGTCAGTGTAATGATGAAAGCCTGGTTGAGGTTCCCCAATTTGTTCCAGTTCCCGACAGAGTCATAGATTCATGGAGTCAGACAGCATGGTAACAGACTCTTCGGTTCAAACAGTCCATGCTGACCATAATCCCAAACTAAAATAGTCCCACCTGCCTGCGTTGGCCCATATCCCTCCAAACATTTCTTATTCATGTGCTTATCTAAATGTCTTTAAAACATTGTAACTGTTCCTTCATCTGCTACATCCTCCGGAAGTTCATTCCATACATGAACCATTGTCTGTGCATAACAAGTGTCCCTCATGTCTTTTTTAAATCTTTCTCCTCTCACCTTAAAAATATGTCCCCTCATCTTGAAATCCTCCACCTAGGGAAACGACACTTGATATTCAACTTATCTATAGCCCTCATGATTTTATAAACCTCCTTAAGATAACCCCTCAGCCTCCTACATTTTAGTGAAAAAAGTCCCAGCCTATCCAGCCTCTCCTTATAACTCAAACCCTCCATTCCTGGCAACATCCTGGTAAATCTTTTCTGAATCCTCTCCAGCTTAATAATATCCTTCCGATAACAGGGCGGCCAGAACTGCAAACGGTACTCGAGGAGAGGCCTCACCAATGGTCCTGTACAACTGCAATATGATGTCCCAAATTCTGTACTCAATTGTCTGAGCAATGAAGATAGGATACCCTAAATCATTAAGCTCCCTGTTAAGTATGAATGAATTTGTTCCCCTTGACTATTCTCTCCCCCTACCCCTTGGTTCCTTGCAACAAGCTTCATTCGAAATGAAACCCTTCTGTTGTGGATAACTTTGTCACGAATTCAAAATGAACTTACATTTGAACAGAGTGAGTTTAATGCTCACAAAACATAAGAAGACATAGAAATACAATGCACATACAGATAAGTAAAATTAAGAAATGAGTCCATTAAGTTAAAAGTGTTAAAAGATATATGTATCAGTCTCTGAATCCTTAATGAAGAGGAGATATGAAGACATTGGAGCTGTCCATGGATGGCACTAGTAGTATTGGCATTGACAGTTGAGCAGTCCATCTTGGGATTCTTGGTATGTAGGTAACTGTAATTCCTTTGTCCCAATTCCTTTTGAAATGGTTTCAGAGATAATAGGAACTGCGGATGCTGGAGAATCTGAGATAACAAGGTGTAGAGCTGGACGAACACAGCAGGCCAAGCAGCATCAGAGGAGCAGGAAGGCTGACGTTTCAAGCCTAGACCCTTCTTCGGAAATGGGGGAGGGGAAGGGCGTTCTGAAATAAATAGGGAGAGAGGGGGAGGTGGATAGAAGATGGATAGAGGAGAAGATAGGTGGAGAGGAGACAGACAGGTCCAAGAGGCGGGGATGGAGCCAGTGAAGGTGAGTGTAGGTGGGGAGTTAGGGAGGAGATAGGTCAGTCCAGGGAGAACGGACAGGTCAAGAGGGTGGGATGGGGTTAGTAGGTAGGAGATGGGGGTGGGGCTTGAGGTGGAAGGAAGGGATAGGTGGGAGGAAGGACAGGCTAGGGAGGTGGGGACATGCTGGGCTGGTTTTGGGATGCGGTAGGAGGAGGGGCGATTTTGTAGCTTGTGAAGTCCACATTGATACCATTGGACTGCAGGGTTCCCAAGCGGAATATGAAGTGCTGTTCCTGCAACCTTCGGGTGGCATCTTTGTGGCACTGCAGGAGGCCTGGGATGGACATGTCGGCCAAAGAATGGGAGGGGGAGTTGAAATGGTTTGCGACTGGGAGGTGCAGTTGTTTAGTGTGAACTGAGCATAGGTGTTTCTGCAAAGCAGTCTCCAAGCCTCCGCTTGGTTTCCCCAATGCAGAGGAGGCCACAACGGGAATGGCGGATACAGTATACCACATTAGCAGATGTGCAGGTGAACATCTGCTTGATGTGGAAAGTCTTCTTGAAGCCTGGGATGGGAGTGAGGGGGGAGGTGTAGGGGCAGGTGTAGCACTTCTTGCGGTTGCAGGGAAAACTGCCAGGTGTGGTGGGGCTGGAGGGACAAGGGAGTCCCGGAGAGAGTGGTCCCTCCGGAAAGCAGGTAAGGGTGGGGAGGGAAAAATGTCTTTGGTGGTGGGGTCGGATTGCAGCTGGCAGAAGTGTCGGAGGATGATGTGTTGGATCTAGAGGTTGGTGGGGTGGTACGTGAGGCTGAGGGGGATTCTGTTTTGATTGTTATTGTGGGGAGGGGGTGTGAGGGATGAGTTGCTGGAAATGTGGGAGACACGGTCGAGGGCGTTCTTAACCACTGCGGGGGGGATGTTGCGGTCCTTGAAAAATGAGGACATCTGAGATGTAAACCGATATCCATTTCAAACCCACCGACTCCCACAGCTACCTAGAATACACCTCCTCCCACCCACCTTCCTGCAAAAATGCCATCCCCTATTCCCAATTCCTTTGCCTCCACCGCATCTGCTCCCAGGATGAGGCATTCCACTCCCGTACATCTCAGATGTCCTCGTTTTTCAAGGACCGCAACATCCTCCCCGCAGTGGTTGAGAACGCCTTCGACCATGTCTCCCGCATTTGCCGCAACTCATCCCTCACAGCCCCTCCTCACAATAGCAACCAAAACAGAATCCCCCTCGTCCTCACGTACCACCCCACCAACCTCTAGATACAACACATCATCCTCCGACACTTCAGCCATCTGCAATCGGACTCCACCACCAAAGACATTTTTCCCTCTCCACCCTTATCTGCTTTCCGGAGGGACCACTCTCTCCGGGACTCCCTTGTCCACTCTACAGTCCCCTCCAGCCCCACACCTAGCAGTTTTCCCTGCAACCGCAGGAAGTGCTACACCTGCCCCTACACCTCCCCCCTCACCCCCATCCCAGGCCTCAAGAAGACTTTCCACATCAAGCAGATGTTCACCTGCACATCTGCTAATGTGGTATACTGTATCCGCTGTTCCCGTTGTGGCCTCCTCTACATCAGGGAAACCAAGCGGAGGCTTGGAGACTGCTTTGCAGAACACCTACGTTCAGTTCGCACTAAACAACTGCACCTCCCATTCGCGAAACATTTCAACTCCCCCTCCCATTCTTCAGACGACTTGTCCATCCCAGGCCTCCTGCAGTGCCACAATAATGTCACCTGAATGTTGCAGGAACAGCACCTCATATTACGCTTGGGAACCCTGCAGTCCAATGGTATCAATGTGGACTTCACAAGCTTCAAAATCTCCCCTCCCCCTACCGCATCCCAAAACCAGCCCAGCTTCTCCCTGCCTCCCTAACCTATCCTTCCTCCCACCTATCCCCTCCTCCCACCTCAAGCCCCATCCTCATTTCCTACCTACTAATCTCATCCCGCCCCCTTGACCTGTCCATCCTCCCTGGTCTGACCTATCTCCTCCCTAACTCCCCACCTGCACTCACCTTTACTGGCTCCATCCCCACCTCTTTGACCTGTCTGTCTCCTCTCCACCCATCATCTCCTCTATCCATCTTCTATCTGCCTCCCCCTCTCGCCCTATTTATTTCAGAACGCCCTTCCCTTCCCCCATTTCTGAAGAAGGGCCTAGGCCCGAAATGTCAGCCTTCCTGCTCTTCTGATGCTGCTTGGCTTGCTGTGTTCGTCCAGTTCTACACCTTGTTATCTCCTTTTGAAATGCATGGCAGCACTCCAAGTGAGGGAGAGTCTTTCCCTTTCACTTTATCTTTTGTTTTTCTTTTTTGTTAACAGTACAGAAAGAGGCCATTCAGCTTATTGTGCTTGCTCTGGTTATTTTACCTGGTCCTAATGTTGTGCCTGTTCCCCATGTCCCTGCACACTACTTCTATCCAAATAATCGTCCGATGTCCTCTTGAATGCGTCAGTTGAACCTGCCTCCACCACATTTCTAGGCAGTGTATACCATATCTTAACCACTCACTGTGACAATATTATTTCTCACATTACCCTTGCTTCTTTTGCTCATGACTTTAGACCTTATTATTTTTGATGTTATGAGCAGGAACAGGTTCTTCCTACCTATTCTGTCCAGCCCACTCATGATTTTGGAAATCTTAATCAAATTTCCTCCCAGCTTTTTTCTCTCCATGAGAATAGTCCCAATGGTAAGGGGAAGCGATGGCCTAGTGGTATTATGGCCGGACTGTTAGTCCAGAGACCCAAATAATGTTCTGAGGACCGGTTTGAATCCTGCCATGGCAGATGGTGGAATTTGCATTCAATAAAATATCTGGAATTAAGAATCTAATGATGACCATGAATCTATTGCCAATTGTTGGGGAAAAACCCACCTGCTTCACTAATGTTCTTTAGGGAAGGAAACTGCAATCCTTACCTGGTCTGGCCTACATGTGACTCTGGGCCCACAGCAATATGGTTGATTCTGAACTCCCTCTGGGCACTTAAGGATGGGTAATAGATACTGACTAGCTAGCAATGTGCTCATTCGATTAATAAATACAGGAAAAAAATAAACATCTCCAATCTGTCAATATAGTGAAAGTTTCCCATTCCTGGAGCCATTTTGTAAATTGCTTCTGCTGTGACCCTTACCATACTCATGGGAAGACAAGTGGTGAAGAGTGATATAGGCATGTTAAGTGAATGGGTGAAAACTTTGCAGATGGAATATAATGTGGGAAAATATTAGGTGATGAATTTTGACAGGAAGAACAGAGCAGCTGAATGTCATTTAATTGAGAAAGACTGCACATAGCTAAAGAACAGGAGTTTTTGTACATGAATCACAAAAAGCTAGCATCTAAGATGTGTCGGTAATAGGGAAGATATATTTCTGAAGAAGGGTCTAGGCCCAAGACATCAGCCTTCCTGCTCCTCTAATGCTGCTTGGCCTGCTGTGTTCATCCAGCTCTACACCTTGTTATCTAAGATATATGGAATGTTGTATCAGAGATAATAGGTACTGCAGGTGCTGGAGAATCCGAGATAACAAGGTGTGGAGCTGGATGAACACAGC
>JAHRHZ010000012.1:41285005-41347532 GCA_024137785.1 Ginglymostoma cirratum
TTTCTGATGAAGGGTCTAGGCCCGAAACGTCAAGCTTTCCTGCCCTATGATGCTGCTTGGCCTGCTGTGTTCATCCAGCTCCACACCTGGTTATCTCTATATATGGAATGTTGGTTTTTATTTTGAAGGGAGTGGTGCATAAAAATAGGGTGGTCTTACTAAAATTATATATAGCATTAGTCAGAGCACAGCTGAAATACTGTGAACAGTTTTGGCCCTCTTATCTAAGGGGAGATACCCTGGCATTGGAGACAGTCCAGAGAAGGTTCACTAGACTAATCAGATATGGAGGGGCTGTCTTATGGAAGGAATTTGAATAGGTTGAGACCATACTCCTTGAAATTTTGAAGACTCAGAGGCAATCCTCTTCTTAGGAGAATCGTCATTTGGAGGAATTGATTCCCCTTAAGGGAGAGTTGAAGATCAGAGGGATTAACCTCACACTAAGAGGTCACACAAAGAAGCCAGAAATTACTTCTTCTCTCAGAGGGTAATGAATCTGTGGAATTTTGTTTTACCATGGAGGACTGTTGAGGCTAGGTCATTACATACATTCAAGGCTTGGAAAGACAGGATTTTAATCACTACAGGAATCCAGGGTTATAGAGAAAAGGCAGAAAAGTGGATCTGCAGATTTTTGGATCACCCATGATTCATTGAATGGTAGGGCAGCTGAATGGCCTATTTCTACCTCTTTGGCTCATCTTGTTATGGTCTTGTGGTACAGACATGAGGATTTCCACTCAGTAGCTTACACAGACTGTTGTTGCAGTCAGTTTTTAACTCCTTTCTTCGTTCGTTCCTAGAGGATAAAACAGACATATCTGAAGAGGTGGCATTCTGCTGAGTAGGGGAATAGTCAGCACCTTTCATTTTCTCTTCTTGTTAAGTCTCCCTACCTGATGTGTCTCTGACTCTTCACAGACATAACATTACATTTTTGAGTTCAAGAGCCATGAAGTTATGCTCCAGCTATACAAAAGCCTCGTTCGGCCACGTCTGGAGTATTGTGTCCAGTTCTGGTCGCCTCATTACAGGAAAGATGTGTAGGCATTGGAGAAGGTGCAGAGGAGATTTACCAGGATGTTGCCTGGAATGGAGGGAGGGTCTTACGAGGAAAGGTTGAGAGAGCTAGGGCTTTTCTCTTTAGAATGACGAAGAATGAGAGGTTATTTGATGGAGCTGTACAAAATGATCAGAGGTATAGATAGAGTGGACAGCCAGAGGCTTTTTCCTAGGGTGGAGGTAACTATTACGAGGGGGCATAGTTTTAAATTGAGTGGAGGTAGATAAAGGGGAGATGTCAGAGGTAGGTTCTTTACTCAGAGAGTGGTCGGGGCATGGAATGCATTGCTGCAGAGGGTAGTGGAGTCAGCCTCATTGGGCGCATTTGAGCTGCTATTTGATAGGCATATGGATGATAGTATAAGGTAGGGGTGGAGGTTAGATAGACCTTAGGATTGGGGTAAAAGTTCGGCACAACATCATGGGCTGAAGGGCCTGTACTGTGCTGTACTGTTCTATGTTCTATGTTCTACATTGGCTTCACACTGGACTTTACCAGACAGTTACTGAATTTCCATTCACAAATGTCTTTAAATACTTGGGGATTTTAATCAATTATTGTGACACCAGCATTCCGCCAATTTAGCATTCAGATAACTTGATCAGGAGCAGGGGAAAAAAACTTGCGTCTTGGGGGAAACTTAAGAAGCTGGATTTTTGCTATAACTGTGCATAGATTAAGTCAGGAAATTTCGTCACTTGGCAGAACCCTCCCTTCCATGCCTTGGATTAAAGTTTCTCGTTAGTCTAATTGTTTGCTCTAAGATGTAGGGGGACAGTAGCGTTGGACCTGCCAATCATGGAAGCAGATCATTCCTGGCTATGGAAATGAATGAGTGATGGGAAGAGAGCGAAGATGTTGTGCCGAACTTTTACCCTAATCCTAAGGTCTTTATAACCTCCAACCCTACCTTATACTATCACCTATATGCCTATCTAATAGCTGCTTAAACGCCCCTAATGAGGCCGACGCCA
The DNA here is from genome assembly GCA_024137785.1 of Ginglymostoma cirratum. NCBI lineage: Eukaryota > Metazoa > Chordata > Chondrichthyes > Orectolobiformes > Ginglymostomatidae > Ginglymostoma > Ginglymostoma cirratum. The sequence continues at coordinate 41,287,046 of JAHRHZ010000012.1, forward strand.
CTACCCTCTCTGGCATTATCATTCTTCATAATGCCCACGGTTACTCATACCACAGCATCACACTTCTTGAGCCATACACCAGTAGCCACAGTGGAAAATCTCAGAAGCCATGTGGAGATGTAAGAAAAAAACTCTGACAATTTAATGCAACTCTCACTCACGTACACTTGTTATTAAAAAAACAATCCCATAGACAAAACCCACTTAAAACTTTTAAATTTCCTCAAATGCTTAATTTCTCATAAAACAAGCAAGTTTCTATTCAACCCTGCACAAAAGACTTCAAAGATTATTATCTTTTTAAACTATCAATAAAACTATGAACTCAGATATTACATCTTTTAAACTCAGCTAAGCATTCATAAAGACATCTAAATAGTTCTTAGGTAAGGTCGGTTACAATCGGACTTGAAATTTGTGCTCACCTGATACCATTTCACAGGCAATTGAGATGGTTTTAATCTTTTGGTGACTGAAGGGATATGATTCCATAAATACCAGGCACCATGGTTTGGGATTCCCACTTTAGTTTGATGGAAGGGTGGGATGAGTGATGTGCGATTTGGAATGGAAGCCAAATCCTTATGCATGATTAGTGCTAACTCTGCCTCTTTTTCCCACCCCAGTAATCCCTTCCCCATAGATCTCCACACAGCTTACCCATTCTAGACACAACAGTTCATTCTCTTTGCAGGTAGGGGTTTCACAGTGCAATGAGGGAAGGCCCCAAACATGTAGAGCTACAAAGGTAATCGATCCCAGAGGGACTGATTACCTTCTTATTCTGACACATTGTTCCCTTTGGCAGAAATGCCAACATGGAAAAGCTGCCAATATACTTCAATGTGCTGGTGCAGTCTTGAATAAAAAAAACTGACAACACAAAAAAAAGCGCGCAACTTAAAAACAAACCTGGTTAAAGCTAATGACCAAGGCTTCCGCTTCAAGGTCACCAAAGCAGCTCAATTATTTTTTGTCACATTGCATATGAAGACTTTTGTTAATGATTGGAGTCATGATCCGTGATTCAAGTTGTTTGTTTTTGTGATAACTGAAGTCCAGGCCATACAAAGGAATGGTTATAATGCAATTGCATCTGCAGGGATAGTTGTGGTACAAATCTGAGGGATACAGTTTGGTAGGCAGAAATCTGAAATGGGTGGCAGTAAGGAAATGTTTTCTTTCAGCAGTGCAATTTCACTTGTAGACTGGCTCAGTTGGTCAACCCTACCCATTTATAGCAACAATTTCTGTCTGCCGTAAATAGCTCCTTTTGTCAGCAAATCTGGCAGTGAAGAGGTGTCTAATATCAATTGTAGGAGTATATACAGAAAAGCTCACCAGCACACTGTGAGCTGATATGGTGTCAAGTTTTCTCTCCTGCAGGCCCAACCAGCCCCCCTCCACCGACACCCTCATTTGTTTAACAGAACTTGTCCTTACCCTGAACAACTTCTCCTTCAACTCCTCCCTCTTCCTACAAATGAAGGGAGTGGGCATGGGCACCTGCATGGGTCCGAGCTATGCCTGTATCTTCGTAGGATACATGGAACAGTCCCTCTTCCGCTGTTGCACTGGTACTATCCCTCACCTCTTGCCCCGCTACATCGATGACTGTATCAGCACTGTCTCATGCTCCCATGAGGAGCTTGAACAGTTCATCAACTTTACTAACACCTTTCACCCCAACCTCAAATTCAGCTGGACCATCTCCGACACCTCCCTCCCCTTCCTGGACCTCTCCGTCTTCATCTCTGGTAACTGCCTCAACACTGACATCTATTTCATAGCTACCTGGACTTCACCTCCTCTCACCCACCTTCCTACAAGATCCCTTACTCCCAATTCCTCTGCTGCGTCTGCTCCCAAGATGGGATGTTCCACTCCCACACATCCTAGATGTCCTCCAACTTCAAGGACTGTAACTTCCCCCCTCTGGTGATCAAAAATGCCTTTAACCACATCTCTTGTATTTCCTGCACTTCTGCCCTCAAACTCCCTCCCCACAACAAAAATAAAGATAGAATCCACCGGTCTTCACATACCACCCCACAAACCTCTGCATCCAGCGCATCATTCTCCGCCACTTCTGCTACCTACAATCTGACCCCACGACCAAAAAGATATTTCCTTCCCCACCCCTATCGGCCTTTTGTAGGGACTGCTCACTCCACGACCCTCTCATCCACTCCACACTCCCCACTAGCCCCACCACACCTAGCACCTTTTCCTGCATTTGCATGAGGTGCTAAACCTGCCACAATACCTCCCCCCTCACCTCCATCCCAGGCCCAAAGCAAACTTTTCATATCCGATAGGGATTCACCTGTACAACCTCCGACCTAGTTTACTGTATCTGTTGCTCCCAGTGTGGCCTCATCTACATCGGTGTGGACTCGGAGACCATTTTGTGGAACATCTCCACTCTGCACGTGACAAACAAGAACACCTTCTGGTCGCCTACCATTTTAAATCCCCCTATGCTCCCTTGATGACATGTCTATCCTGGGCCTCCTCCAGTGCCACAATGACGCCACCGGCAAATTGGAGGAACGGTATCTCATATTCTGTCTCAGGAGCTTACAGCCCAATGGCCATCATATGGAATTCACCAGTTCAAAAACTCCCCAGCCCCAACCTAATCCCATGTCCAAGCCTCCCTCTGATCCTCACCTTCTTGATCTGCCACAACCTGTCCATCTTCTTCCCCACCTATCCATCCTACCCTTCCCGTCAACCAATCCCCATTACCCTTACCTGCATTCACCTATCACCATCCCACCAACCTTCCCCCAGCCCCACTCCCCTCTCTATTTATTTCCCAGTTCTCTTCCCCCTCCCCATTTCTGAAGAAGGGCCCTGACCCAAAATGTCAACTTGCCAGCTCCTCTGATGCTGCCTGGTCTGCTCCTGTTCCATACTGTGTTGTCTGTGCTGCTGTCAAATTTTGCTGGGATTGATACAACCTGACAAGAAAACAATAAATCGATATAATAAAACAACAAAGAGTTTTATTTTTTCACTTAGGTTTCTGTAGAATCAAGAGGAGCATGCTCCTCCTGGCTCCACAACTCTTTTGAGATATATGCTGACTCATGATTTCCTTTTTTCTGCTGTACTTCAGTCATCTCCATTCCTTAAAGCACACGTCCTAAGGTCTTGTCAGAAAAACAAGTAACACAGTTCTGCAACACAAATAATCCCACACCACCTTTCTTCATACCAAAGTATATTCAAATAAGTTCGTTGAGTAGGTCAAGTCAGAACAGGCCACACTACCACCTTAAGAAAATATTCTGATTATGTACCATTGAAGTTTGGAACTGAGAATTTAATAGAATCCCTACAGTGTGGAAACAGGCCCTTCGGATCAACAAGTCCACTCTGAGCTTCAGAGCATCCCACCCAGACTCATCCCCTTGTAACCCACCTAATCTACACATCTCTATGGGCAATTTAGCATAGCCAATCCACCTCACCTGCACATCTTTGGACTGTGGGAGGAAATTGGAGCACCTGCAGAAAACCCACACGGACATGGGGAGAATGTGCAAACTCCACGCAGACAGTCACCTGAGGCTGGAATCAAACCTGGGTCCCTGGTGCTGTGTGGCAGCAGTGCTAACCACTGAGCCACCTTGCCACCCCAGAGTTTCATAGAAGAACTAGGATGAAAACCAACCTGAGAACCATTGTCAGCTAGTCTTACAGCTGTAGCTACGTTTATTGGTGGTTGTTGATTCTCGAGAGCGAATCTGTTTATTGAGTTATTCAGAAGCATGTATGTATGTATTAGTTGTTGTTTACAGATAAATTGCATATGTGTTATCAATCCTGAGTGCGCAACTGGTAAGTTTAAATTTGTGTAAAGAAGCCAGATGTACAGCATAGTGACAGTGCTGTGAGTTTCATGGACACAGGAGAAACCACAGATGAGATTTGGTGCAATATAGAGTCAGTGCGTGCATTAAAACTCTGGGAGGCAGATTCCCTGTACCGAAAATACTATAAAGAATACTGAGTACCTGATCTGATGTATGGGATAGCCAGATAGGTAGTGCATGGGGAGCAACAAGTCAGTCTAGAATTCTGCAGAAAGCTGCAACACAAAGAGATTTGGAATACTTTTGCACTAAACACAAAGCTAGCACACAGAGTGCAGCAGGTAATCAGGAATGGTAATGGAATGTTGACCCTTATTTCAAGGAATTACAGTATAAGTGAAGGGATGTTTTACTACAACTGTAGAAAGTACTGATGAGACTACATCTGGTTTCACCATCTGGGGAGCAGTTTTGGTCAACTTTTATAAGGAAATGTCTCACTTCACTGGAGGCAGTTCAGGAGAAGTTTATTAGCGTGATCACTGGTATGGAAGCATTGTCTTATGAGCAAAGACTAAAGAGGTTGAGACTTTACCCACTGCAGTTTATAAGAATGAGAAGTGACCTCATTGAAACACATAGGATTCTTAAGGGGCTTGACAGACTAAATGCTGAGAGGATGTATTGCCTCATGGGAGAGTCTAGAACCAGAGGGAATAGTCTCAAAATGAAGGGTACCATTTTAAGACTGAGATGAGGAGGAGTTTCTTCTCTCAGAGGGCTGTGACTATTTGCAACTCCTTGCCACTGATAGCTCTGTTTGTCCTTGTTTATATTTAAGGGTGAGATAGATTCTTGATCAGTAGGGGATTCAAGGATTACGTGGAAAGAGCAGGAAAGTGGACATGAGGAATTTTGGATCAGCCATGATCCTATTGATAGGTGGAGCAGGCTTGAGGGGTTGAATGGCCCAATTCTGTTCCCATTTCTTTTGGTCTTGTGTTACACTTGAGGGCAACACCTTTAGACATGAAATTACCATCACAAGCAGTATTCATGTTTGGAAGACAAGTTAGGCAATCTTACCAAGCCATCGTGTTTCCAAATTCTTGGGAATATGGGAGGAACATTTGGAAAAAGAAGGGAAAATGAAGGCAACATATGGTTGACATGCAAGTGTGAAACTGCCTGGTCTTCATGAAGGACAAAGTGTTCTAGTCATATATCCAAACCTGAATGTTGTTAAATGTGGAAGTATCGAAAATTTGCAGTGAGCCTACGTCCTGTGAGAATAAATGGAATGATGTTGAGGAGAGACAAAAGTCAGTGAAAAGAATCGTAAAATTGTATATTACATCCAGCACTTCAAATGGCCATAGAACACATTCAAAGATGAACTTGAAAATGTGAAAGGTCATTATGAAAACAATAAGTATTGAAATAATGCACTGAACATCAATGTATCTATACAGGATGCTGTGACAGTAGTTTTAAAGAATATGCAAATAACATACGTAAGTCATCGTGGAAGCATGTTGTAAAGCAACATATGACACATGCAGGCAGTTAGCATTGCTGTTCCAGTTCATCATGATGGTCACTGAATCCCTAGAATGGTCCTATTTGTTGAGCTATCTTGTAAAAAATGGAGTCTTCAAATAAATTAAACCTACTTATAGCTTACCAAATGTGAGTGTGGGTGTGATTTTTGAGTATGTGTAATGAAACCAGAAATGCAACAATACAAGTGGTTTTTGAGTCCTAATGGATGCTGGCAGCTTCGCATGATTGTTAAACACAGACCTAATTTCAGACTAATCCAAGGTTTCTTAGGTTATGCCGACCCTGGAATTACATGTAATTATATGACAGAAAACAGACCAATTCTTACTCCATGATTTATACAAAAAAAAGTCATCGGCTGTTGCTGCTCCATGCCTATGTGCTATTAATTCACTCTGCTCCATGGATCTCCAGAGCTTTTTGATTACTAATACTGTTCTGCAACACAAATAATCCAACACCACATTTCTTTAAATCAAAGTATATTCAAATAAGTTCACCATTTTTTCCCCTAATTTTCCAAAGCACACATACTAGTTTCTTTGCAATATCGGAAAGGTCAGTTAAATGAATTTTTAAGTTAACTCATACTTTATTCAAAAGCTTACATGTTTACTGAGGCATATGAAATTCCAGAACTTGAAAGCTATCACTTGCATAAATTCAGTGTGGTAGCTCCAATCCTAGTATTTTTGGTTACAGTGTCCAATGTCATGAATTGAATTCTCCCATTTGATGAATCTTACAAACTTCTCTTTTTCTGAAACAGTTGCAGTTTGACCATTTAGAGTTCAGGGTTTCTGGAAATCTGTTAGAATTGCTCTCAACAGTCTGCTCATTAATGGCTCTGCAGGACTGAATCTATTTTTCAGTGATCCATCTTAATACATTAAGGAGACAAACTTTGAATCTGCTAACTTCCTGAGCAGGCAACCTGTATTCTGTACTTTTCTCTCAACCACCTCGACACTTTACCTTCTGAGGAATTTTCATAATACAAAAAGATTTGTATTACATAGGTATTTGTTAAAGCTGAAAGCTGAAAATTACCCTCTACTCTTTGTTACTTATCTATTCTGAAATCCCATAATACATAAATATTGGATTTACTGCTGAAAACGGTACCATGTTTTGAAATCTTTTTGTTTTAAACTCATTAGAACAAACCCAAAAATTGTCCATTTCAAACTATCACAATAACTTTTACTATAGCAGAAAAGGATGTTGGTTAGTTGGCCACTTATTGTCTTATTGGCCAAGACATTGCTATGGAGAAAGAATCAGGGGCCTAATGGTTCATCAAATTGTTGGTCATTCTAAAATGGGGCAAATCTTTGAAATATTCATTTGGCAAGCAGAGAACAGGTTTCAGGGAACAAGGTAAATCATTCTACCAAGGATTGAGAGCCATATTGTGAGTTTGATTGATAATCTTAAATGAATTGTTAGGATAACTATCATGCTATATTACCATCTACATCCTCCTGAAAACTCTGAATTGTCTCATTGGCTTACAAAATCCTCAGATGAGGAAGGCCATTCAATCCAATTGGAGTTATGTATTCAGAAATATCCAATAAAAGCCTAATTATCTATCAATTTATTTAACTAATCTCTATTTCTCCTTGCAATTCTATGTCGGATTATAGTTTCATGGGTTGATTGTCACTTCTACTTAGAGCAGAAGTTACATAAATGCAATTAACTCATGAATCCAGCCTTTCTCACCTCCTTGTAAATATTATGTTTCCAAAGTCCAAGGAAACAAGGTGGAGATTACTTAATTATTAACAAGGTTTCCATATTTTTCAATCCCCATCCTACATTTTGAGCGCAAATTGAATGTCTGTCCCTCCACTACAACCGGAAGTAGACAGGTGTGAGACAGATTGTGAGTGTATTTGAAACAGTTAACCCTTTTACAGTGTATTTCCCAGCCAACTCCTTTTGGGATTTAAAATGATCCACTTTCAAGCTATTTTGTGGCTTCTGTCTAAATTGTTTTCAGGGCATGAAGAGTTCCTCATTGTGTCAGTGAGCAGAAAAGGACGCAATATTTCACATTCAATTATTTCCCTTAACTCCTAACTCTACTGTTTGAGTAAATAGTTTAACATTCTATTTAGTTCATTGTTTGTCAATTTACACTAAACGATGAACAGCATATGAATTAAATGTGGACATAGGCCACTTAGACTCTTGAGCGAACTTTGCGACTTGATAAGATTGTGGCTGACCTGATTACTTCACATTCTCTCATATCCCACTAACTTTTTACCATTCAACACCCCCCCCCCCAACTCCCTCAGTTATTTAGACAATAATCTATTTGCCTCTGCCTTAAAAATATTCAATGGCATTGCTTCCATTGCCATTTGAGCAGGAGAGTTCCAAGGAAATCACCATCTGTGAGAAAAAATCCTCTTCAAGTTTCATTTAAATAGACAACCCCTTATTTTTATGCAGTTCTAGATTCTTCCACAAAAGGAAGTATCCTTTACATATTCATCCTATCGAGATCCATCAGGATATTACATATTTCAGTCAAGTTGCTTCTTAACCTTCTATGCTCCAGCAGATACAAGCCTAACCATTCTTTATTCCTAAAACAAAACAGGCATTCCAGGTATTAGCCTAGTGAACCATCTCTGAACAGCTTCCAATGCATTTACATCGTCCTTTAAGTAAGAGGACCATTACTGTACATGGTACTCAAGCTGTAGTCATGGAAACATAGAAAATAGAAGTAGGAACAGGCCATTCAGCCTGCATCACCATTCAACATAATCATGACTGATCATTTAGCTCAGTAGATAAAAAGGGAAAGAACTGTGAATGCTGTAAATCAGGAACGAAAACAGAAGTTGCTGGAAAAGCGCAAAAGGTCTGGTAGCATCTGTGAAGAAAAGTCAGAGTTAATGTTTGGGGTCCCATGACCCTTCCTCTAGCTCACTGCACTGTTCCAATTTTCTACCTAAACCCTTTGATCTCTTCAGCCCTATGTACTATATCTAACTCTTCGATGAAAACTTTCCATGTTTTGGCCTCAACCATTTCCTGTAGCAGAGAATTCTACAGGCTCACCACTCTCTAGCTGAAGAAATTCCTCCTCATCTCAGTCTGAAATGGCCTACCCCATAAGCTTAGACTGTGAGCCCTGTTTCTGGACTCCCCAGTCATCAGGAACATCCTTCCTGCATTAACCCTGTCTAGTCCTCTTAGAATTTTATAGGCTTCTATGAGATCCCTCCTCATTCATTTAAACTCCAGAGAATACAATGCTAACTGTTCCAATCTCTCTTCATACATCAGTTCTGCCATCCTAGGAATCAGTCTGACCACACCACTGCCTTGCATAACTGAGCAAAAGATTCCTCCCCCAACCGCATCCCAAAACCAGCCCAGCTCCCTAACCTGTTTTCCCTCTCACCTCAAGCCACACCCCCATCTCCTATCTACTAACATCATCCCGCCCCCTTGACCTGTCCATCCTCCCTGGACTGACCTATCTCCTCCCTACCCCCCTACCTACACTCACCTTTACTGGCTCCATCCCCGCCTCTTTGACTTGTCTGCCTCCTCTCCACCTATCCTCTCCTCTATCCATCCTCTATCCACCTCCCCCTCTCTCCCTATTTATTTCAGAACCCTCTTCCCCTCCCCCATTTCTGATGAAGGGTTTAGGCCCGAAACGTCAAGTTTTCCTACTCCTATGATGCTGCTTGACCTGCTGTGTTCATCCAGCCCCATGCTTGTTATATCAAAAGATTCCTACTTTTGTGTTCAATTCCCCTCACAATAAAAGATGAGTTTATTAGCTTTCCTAATTACTTGCCTATCTGCTAACCTTTTGTATTAGCAAAATATTTTTAATATTTCATCCAATGAAAGATATCTTATATTCAATTGTAAGTTAAAATTGGATTTACATATTATCAGTGAAAAGTTAAAGGATCAGAGACATAGTTTTGGCAGTATTCCTGATTGTGCAGGGAGCTATCGTTTGAATGTATGTCACTCTACTCTTTAAAATAGTATTAAACTTAAAGAGAAAAGCATACCTATTGTACAAAGATTGGTGGTAGATCGGTGGATTGGACAGATTTATAAAATAAAAACAATGAATGATTAAAATATGAATAAGGAGGGAAAAACAGAGTACAAGAGAAAGCTAGTTAAAAGTGTAAAGACAGATAGTAAAGGTTTCCGCAGGTATATTGCAAAGAAAAAGTGAACACTGGTCCTGTAGAAAATGACCTGGGAATTAATAATGGGAATAAGGATATGGTAGTTAAATTGAACCAATATTTTGCATTTGTCTTCATTATGGAAGATATAAGTAGAATCCCAGAGGTAGTTGTCAATCAGAAATTGGCAGAGATGAGGAACTCAAGAAAATTACAATTACCAGGGAAGAAACACTTAGCAAATTGTTGGAATAACAGGTTGACAACTCCCTGGGTCCTAATAGTTTTCATTCTAGGGTTTTAAGAGGAAGGGCTGGTCAGGTCAGAAAGCTGCGAATATAATTCTTTTATTTAAATATTTGAAGGAGACTAGAAACAGGAAAACTTGGCATGGCAGCAGCAATTTGGAGTGACTAGCTGAGCTGGATATTGAGGCTTTGCAAGGCCACTGATGGAGTAGGAATGATCAGAGAACAAATATTATCAGCAAATTCATACTCCAGAGAATCATTGATACCTTATCACAGATGGAATACAATGTGGTAAAATGTGAGGTTATGCATTTTGACAGTAAGAATAGAGGAGCAGAATATTATTTAAAAAGGGGAAAGACTGCAGAAAGATGCAGTACAGAGAGATTTAGGGGTCCTCTATTCATCATAAATGCTGGCATCCAAGTTCAGCAGATAATTGGGAAACCAAATTGTTTCAGATTTCTAGTGTCCACAGTATTTTGTTTTTATTAAAGGGGAGGCAAATGGAATGTTGGCCTTTATTCAAAGGGAATGGAATATATAAGTAGGAAGGTTTAACTAAAACTATACAAGGTAATGGTCAAACCACAGCTAGAACATTATGAATAGTTATTTTGTCCAAGCAAGATACATTGGCATTGAAGGCAGTCCAGAGAAGATTCACTAGGTTGATTCCAGGTATGGAGCGCTTTTCTTACGAGGACAGGTTTAGAAGCTTGGTCTTGTATTCATTGGAGTTTAGGAGAATGAGTGGAGACCACATCGGAACATAGAAGTATTAGATGGCATGGCAGAGTAGATGCTGAGAGCTTGTTTCCCATTGTGGGAAGGTCTGGGACCAGTGGGCATAATCTCAGAGTGATGGATCACCAGCAAAACAAAGATGAGGAGGATTTTTGTTCCCTTCAATGGTAATGAATCTATAGAATTCTTTACTGTGGAGGGTTATTGAGGCTAGGTCATTAAGTATAATCAAGGCTCAGATAGATTTTTAATTAGAAAGGGAATCAAGGCATATAGGGAAAAGGCAGGAAAATAGAGTTGAGGATTATCAGATCAGCTATGAATTCATTGAATAGCAGAGGAGACTTGATGTGCCAAATAGCCTACATCTGCTCCTATATCTTATGTATTTTCATTTGCAATAAGGCGGTGCTGTGGAATTGCACCAAACACCTCGGTGTCCATACCCATTAGTGTTCTTTTGCATGCTACCCTATCTTCATTCTCTGCAACAAATCATACGTGTGAATTTACCGATGAAGAGACAGTACAAATGCTACCTTTCCCCTCCATGCCCTGCCTGCCAACTATTTAAACCCACTTTTTTCCATGTCAAATATGGTGCTTGTATCTGAACAATTGGTTGCAAATAACAGGTAAAGTCACTGTGTTCTTTCTTCAAGAGACAGCAGTTGTTGCTTATACTTTTCATCATCAGATAGAGTTGGCTGAGAAGCAGTCCTTCGGTATTGAAAGCTTAAACACAGAAGGGGTTAAATTATGCCATTTGCAGCTAACACTTTATTACAGATTGCAGGATGAGTGTGAAGTTGGATTTGAGAAAGTGCACAAGGCAATATCACGTTGTCACCTTGAATGTACTTGACGCATCTAGATGCTACTACCTCAGTAACTCCACACAGTTTTGGTGTTGAAGAAATACTTATACCTTTGTAGAGTTTTCTGTTCCCTTCTATTATTTATTACCTTGTCCTGTGATAGAGAAGGAGGAGTGTTGGTGTTTGTTTTGCAATTTGTTTGGATAATGTGCCTGTCATAGCCTGACTAGTTAGAAATATGCGGAAACTGTTAGATGTGCGGGCAGGCTTGCAGCATTCATAATCATGTGAGATGAGGCAGTATATCTGAATGTCAGAAATGAGTGGCATCCTGATTGCCCCTGAACAAGTGAGAGGGCTACACTGCACTGATGAGTGTAACGAGTGGGTGATGTGGTGGGAAGCAATGTCATGACAAGATGCATTCTCTGTCCTTATGCATTTCTGTTTGGTGATTGAACTTTATTCTGGGACTGCAGCCAGCTCCCTCAGGCTGGATTCTAAGTACTTACTGTGCTAGCTACCTGCTCCATTTTCGTTGGCTGTGAGGATTTCCTGGCCTCCAGTGAAAGGATAACTTCTCTTTTTCTGTTTATTCCCTGGACCAAGACCTCCAGCACCTAATCAGAGAATCTAGGTGGGCTTTCTCTGCCCTGTTGATCCTCTGCCATCTTCCTTCCTTCTGTCAAAGATTTTCAGACACAGTCCCACCAGCAGCCATAAACCAAGTGCACTCACATTTGAGAGGTACAGACTATTTTTAAGAAGTAATGGCAAACTGTACCTTGCACTTGCTGTGCAAGCAAGCAGTCATCAATGTGTTTTACACTGGGCTCTATGCCACATTACTGAAATAAGTCGGCAGCACGAAGGTAACTTGCTGTCTGTATTGTGTCAACTGGAAGCAGGGTAATCACTGATTACGATCCTGGTGTCTACAATCAGACCTAGTTAAACTACTAGCCTTACAGTTTTTTAATTGTGAAATTAATTGTGATTAATTGTTTTTATCAGTTAATGGTCCTAACTGTTACTTAAAATTATACCATAAAATCAAATTCTAACACTCAATGGGACTGCATTGAGGTGATGAGGATGGTCACTATCTCCATGTCCAAGCTTATTTACTATCATATCAACAAAATACCATCCAAGGAAATAAAATAAAACTCTTTACAGCATGAATACATTGTATGAATAATGGTTGCATAATTATGCCAGTTATTTCTTCATTCATTGAAGAGAACAAAAATCTGTAAATCTTTTTTGTTTAAGAAGTGACATTGCAGATTTTTTGTACTTTAATTGATGTTTAATTATCACTGCTGCAGAATATAGAATTATTCTGTCTCTACAGCAGCATATTAATTTCAGATACAAGCAAAGTATGACAAAGAACATAGGAAAGAAATGAACATGAGGTGATTGTTACTCATTTTAACAATTCATTTGGCCATCTTTCATCCTGTGAAAAAAAAGTTCGGTTAAATGGTAAAATGCAGTGAAATGTAGCAATAGACTGCTAATTATAAAAGATGTAGGTTGCTGACAAAGTAATAATATTCCACATCTAAGTCAGCAACCCATAAGTTTTTGGGATAGCAGACTTGACCTTGTATTTTCAGTACAGAATGCAGTGTTTACAGAATGTGCACACTTGTGAAATTTGTGGCAATATTTGGTGATGAGAGTGCAATTCCCACATAGAAAAACAACACCCACTATTTGTGGTAGTGATTTGTACCTTACAATTTATCATGCTTTTCTGGTTGAGCTATTAACCCATCGCTATGTTTTTGTGAAAAATACAACATGGTACATTTTCAGAGTTTAAAAGCCTTGGCACTTATATGAGATTTAGCCTTGATAGTTCATTAACTTATTGATGTACAGTTGATGATCTTTTATCCATGAGAAAACCAGGTCTCAGTTAAATGGTAAAATGCAGTGAAATGGTAGTGTTGCAGTGCTAATTGTAATGGATGTAGGATGCTGACAATATAATTATATTCTACATCTGTGTCAGCACATTCGTAATATACATGTTAATCAAGTCCCAAAATGTCCAATGAAACATAATATGATAAAGTTGACATTGGCTTGCACACTGAAATTAAGAATATCTCTGATGCTATTAAGATAGCTGTATTTTTTGAATTTTTTAGTGTATCTTGGAAGACCAGAATTCCAGTTATGTCACAAATCCATGCAAATAAATGTTTTATATGTCCATAATTTTGAGCAGAATTCTGCAAATTGTTCAGTATCATCAGAAAAACTTCAATTTAATTGCCGCATGAGCTAAAGAAACAAAGATAAATCAGTTTTGATTTCTGTCTATGAAGCAGTGCATTATTTCAGATGTAGCACTTTCAGGTAGGTACAGTCACTAATGCTTTAATTAATTGACTTTGTTTGGATTTTGTGCTACCTCTTCAAATATGTTGGGTTCTGCATTTTTTTTATAATATTGTTGCAGTTTTGGTCTCCTTTTCTGAGGAAGGACGCTCTTGCTCTCGAGGGAGTGCAGTGAAGGTTTACCAGGCTGATTCTGGGGATGGCAGGTCTGAAGTATGAGGAGAGATTGACTAGGTTTGGATTTTTTTCACTGGAGTTCAGATGAATGAGGGGGATCTCATAGAGACTTATAAAATTCTAACAAGACTCGACAGGGTGGATGCAGGGAGGATGTTCTCGATGGTGCGGGTGTCCAGAGCCAGGTGTCACAGTCTGAGGATTCTGGGTCAATAGTTTAGAACGGAGATGAAGAGATATTTCTTCATCCAAAGAGTGTTGAGCCCATGGAATTCATTACTACAGGAAGTAGTTGATGCCAAAACATTGAATGTTTTCAAGAGGCGACTGCATATAGTACTTGGGGTGAATGGGATCAAAGGCTGTGGGGAGAAAGCAGGATTAGGCTATTCAGTTGGATGATCAGACATGATTGTGAAGAACGGTGGAGCAGGCTCAAATGGGTGAACGGCCTCCTTCTGTTCCTATTTTCTATGTTTCTATGTTTTACTACAGAATGCTGCTAAAGCTAGGTAAATTAATTGATGTCACTAGGTTGACCAATGAACTGATTCAGAAAATGCTCTTTTATGCCACCAGGTTTCAATGATTAAACAATGTTGTATCAATCTGGCAGCATTCCTCCAACACCAGTTAATTACAAAGGTGGCAATAGGGCTTTTGTGTAATCTTTAATTATCATCTGAAGGGATACTACATTTTGAAGTCCTTGCACTACTACCTTCTCTGAGTTTGTGTTCTTCAATTAGCTGTCAAATTGTTGGTTAGCCAAACATGTAACCATATAACTGCCCTGAGCATGACTTTTGCAGACTTCAAAAGAGCTTTTTTTGATGAATTATTACTCTATTTCTTTTGTTTTTTGCTAATAAATTAATTTCTTACCTTAGTTACATTTCAGTTTTTTTCATATAATGTGACATTTGTTCATTTGGCTAATTGCTTCTATCATCTATCTATTTTCAGTTTGATGTATTGAACCAGTTTTGTTCTCTAGCCAATTAACTCCTTGTAAAAGCTTGTGTTGCATGACTGAAGATCTTTATTGACTCTGTATTTCTACCTGATAGTTTCTTCACCTTTTTCTTACTGCTCCATTCAATGACAATGACAATGTCTGTTTCTATTGCAGTAGTTATGTGACGATACCTTGCTTATTTTCCAATCTCTGTGGCTAGGTTCAAGGGTATAGGTGGATTTCAATGGCATAAAAAATGAACAAGTTCTACAAAGACTGAGTGATTAATTCTGCATTCAATTGGTGAGTGGGAAAGTCTATGTCATTGGCTATTACTAAGTTTTACCAGGATGTCTGCATAATATTACACATTAACTGAATTGATAGATTTTCAACTTTTTTAATTTAAAGATTCGTAGAAATTATAGCACAGATAGAGGCTATTCAGTTCATTGTGACTGTGCTGACTGCAAAACTGAGAGGATAGTGAGAATTGAGAAAAAATGTTGATGAAAGTTCTCTTCCAGAGTAATTGAAAGAAATAGTTGTATAGTTGCCAGAGTACTGGAAAAAGAGATGAAGGAGAAAACTAGAGTAAAAATGAAACAAAACATAGTCCCCGAAGAGGCAGGCATAACTTGGACTCAACTGTGTTCCCATAGCAACATACATTTGAAGAAAGTTGAATCAAAGGGGAAATTTTTCAGGTAGGCAGAGGAAGATAGTGACGAATGGGGATTAGTTAGATAGCCTAGACCCCAGCTTTTTCATTCTTTTAAAGGTAAGTGTAACTCATTGTGTTCCAGATGCAGTTCGATTGGTCCAACTTCCAGGCTGGATCAAGACACACTTTATTATTACTTTATAGTTAAAATACAAATAAAAGAAAAAAAAATAGGAATAGCTTAATTCTATGGGGAAGTTTAACAGAATAATGAATTATTTAACAAGTAAACAGCAATTTTTCCATTATAGTAACATCCTATAAGCACATAATTGGCAAAGGTGAATTCAGTAAAATAGATTGTCTCACATGCAATTCTTCAGTCCAGGAGGAAAGAACATTAAGAGAAAACAACATCAAGAGAAAACCCTGAGAGAGAGGGAGAGAATTCAAGGATTTTGGGATATCAGAGAGAGAGGTATAGCAGATTCTAAACCCCAACAGCTACTGAAGATTAAACTAGAATCCTCATTCCTTGGGAGCTTGACCACACCCCTTCATGCTACGTCTATTGTTCCAGCTTTAAAAAAAAGTGGCCTCACAAGCTGTTTATTTTAATGGCTTGAAACAGACCATGCAGTACCTCTGTCTCAACCTCTCTTCTTTAAAAAAAGCCGGGAACAAAATACACCTGTTAAATCCATAGTATCATCACAAGTGGACTTCACCTGTATATTGCTGTAACTGATTGATTAGTATCCAAACATCTCCAGGATATGACCTTGGTATATGTTCAATATTTGTTGCAACTTGACGTTCAATTATTTGTTTGAGTAAGTCGTTTGTACATTATCATTACATATCTGCTATAAAAATTCTATTATAAAGGCAAACAGTTCATTCAAATTAGTTCAAAATGATCTGTAACATCAAAGTTTGCAAATGTACAAAACAGCAGTAAGTAAATTTATTGAAGAATATGCAGGCCATTCATCATCATTAACTGAAAATTATTTTGCATATTAAATATAATGAAATGTGTTGGCTTCTGATAATGACCTTATATAGTTTCAGGATCTTTGGATGGTAGATAAATAATTGTATTCTTTTTCATAAATGTTGGCAGTGATGCAGCTAGAAACTTTCTAGGCCTCTGGAGAAACTGCATTGGGAGACCAAGCATATGCAGAAGAATTAAAGAATGATCCAAATAGAACTCGGAAGTCTAGCCAGGCTGGATCATGTCAGCAGTCTGGCTTGGCCTTGTAATGGCTGTTGGATAGGCATGCCAGCCTTAAGAGCTTCTGCTGATGATGATGGTTGCTCGCACTGTCTCCTTACGTTTAGAAAACTGTATTGTTTGCTTGGACTAATACGGTTGAGTAAAACCACTTCTTGACCTAAAGAGAAGAATCTTTTGTTGTTAATAAGAAATAGTTAATTGCACATTACGAACTAGCTACAGACTTGACATGATGGGCATTGTGATAGAGACTTTGAGGAGGATCAGAAACTAGGTCTTTCAAGACCCTCAGCTGTTCTAGCCATAAGTCCGTAAGACACCATCACATTGGCTGGTGCTTATGGACCATGGAGGTGCTTATGGTGTTGCTTTGTGGATGGTCTTCAGTATATCTGCTTCCAGACCTAACAGACTCATTTGCAAAATCTCCCCTCCACAAGCTTCTTTCCTCATTATTAATATTAAACATTTGTGTAAGGAATTGCATTTATTACAATTCCATTCCACACACAGCCCAACCTGAATATGTTGGTGTTTTAAATTCAGGTAATTTGGAGGTTTCAATATTCTCCCAGAATGTGAACTCTATGGATTTGGAATACTGTTAGTATGCTAGATTGAAGACCATTGAATTTGATTTTAATTTTGACAGTTTGAAGTCTGTCGATCCCTTTACACAGGAGGATCTTTGATGTCTTGGATTTCCTTCATAGACGATTATTCCCTGCTAATCCATGCAATGTCTTCTTTGAAGTGTCTTTGATTACTGATCATTTGTCATCCCTTCTCAGTAGAAGCTTCTGTAGAGTTGCATGCACCATTTTTAAATTTGTGTGAGCAGATATTTATACTCAATCCACTTTGGGATTTTTGCTAAAGCACATAAATTTTGCATCTCAACATATTGATTGTTTTGGACTTTCTGCTTTGCTGCTATTGATTATGTTATTTTTAGAAGTAACATGTTTACTTACTCAGTGCTGCTACTTGAGGATTGCTTTTGATTTGGTGTGATCTCTGCCAGCTATTGAGGATTCTTCCTGGAAAAATAAGGAAGTCAAGTACTTGCTTGATTTTGCCTTTTCGAATTTATCTCAACGTCCGTTATCAATTTTGAATTTGTCATAGCTATATGTTCACCAACTCATGTTGCACTCCAAATTGCATGAGCTATAGATTTGTCAATTGACTCAAGTGGGGTATGTTGTTCACTGGTTACCTCATTATATGTTTTTCTTTGTACTTGCAGTCTGAGCACTCCTTATTGATTATAGCAATGAAAAACACTCATGCCAATTCTGTACAATAACGTTTTTCTCTCATCGAGAGTATGGAATAGAATTATTATGCCAACACTGCTCATTGTAATGGATTTTGTTTCTTTTATTTTAGTTTCATCATGCATCTAGGGAGGTTGATGAAATTGTTTAGTAGCTGCCTTCCTTGACTATTCATTGTTTAATTGTTTGTAACTAAATATTGCATTGTTTAACTTCTTCACTTTAAAAGAAAAATAAATTTGAGACATGCCTCAAAAATAAGAATTCTTTATTAGAAGTAAGTACAAGTTTTCTTTATTATCTTTCCTATATCAGAACATTGCTTGATGCATTCCTTAAATCCCAAGTGCTATACCTCTTGGACCATGCAGTTGCACTGTTATTGACTATAGAAGATTTTCTTAATCATGGTTCATTATCAGATAACATAGTGACCTTAGCCCTGAGTCTAACTTGAAATTTGTGAGATGACTATTGACATAAATATCAGCTTGCCAAAATGGAAAGCCATCTGAGTGGCTCTCCTGAAAGTCCCATCTCTTTTGCACAATAATGAGACTCCCAAAGGCTCATTAGCATTCTTATAACAATTCTGTCTCTTACAAATGCTGACATTAAATCATTTTAATGTCGTTTATCCACTGATCTGTCAAGATCATGACTGAAATCATCTGTAGATTCTCCTGAATGCTGAAGTGAAGAAGGTGCAAGAGAAGGACTCCAAGCCAGGCAGTCAACAGTACCTAGAGGAACAGGAGGGTGGAAGATCACCGACAGGCTGATGGTGGAGGTGGCAGAATGAAGATAGACTCTCTTTCAGTTATGTCTTTTTATTCTGTTTATCCTTAAACTGTTCAGAATGGCATTGGATTGTGGCAACCGTTGAAGCTTTTCACTTTATTGTTCACTGTAAAATACAATTGACAATAACATTCAATTCAATTCAATTTAGTAGCATGATGTACATTCCCCTAGATAAAAGGAGACAAATGTATCCAGCATCACCCTCATCTTGATGATTACTTTTGTATGCCGTTGCAGCAAGCTGTACATAAATGATTAGTATGCAGACATTATGTGATAAGGTTCTACCTAGTTTTGATGTTACAGAGAATGAGGCTGGCCACATTGCTGCAGAACACACCAGGTAGATGCCCTTTGCAGTGAAGTTTCTGCAGAAAAAAAAACGTTGACAACAAGTCCATAAGGCAGTAATCAGCACATAATGTCTTTAAGGTACTAAAGAAGATGGTGGTCCTATTATATATGAAAAATGTTCATAGGATGTGACTGTCACTGGCTAGGGCAGCATTTATTGATGATCCCTAATTGAACAGAAGACATTTAGCAGTTAACTGCATTGCTGTAGGTCTACAGCCACAAGTAGACTAGACCAGGTAAGAATGGCTAATTTCCTTTCCCAAAGGGCTTTAGTAAAGCAGTTGTGCTTTCATGACAATCAACAACAGTTTTACGGTCACCATTAGATTCTCAGTTCCAGATACTTCTTGAATTCAAATTCCACCATCTGCCATGGTAGGATCAAATTCAGGTCCCCAGAATATTACCATGTCTCTAGATTAATAGTTTAGCAGCAATACCTGAGGCCAGCACTTCCCCATCATGGCTCACTGTCATACCGCCAAATAATTTGGAAGAATGCTTTGTCACAAAAACCTACAGACAAACAGAAGACATAGCCTGGCTGATGGTGAGAAAGGCATTGTCTGTCAGATCGATCCTTCACGCCTGTAGTCTCACCCCTCCATATGTTGTTATTGAGGTGGCTGGGATGCGGAAAAAATGTTGTCCCCTTGCTTGCTGACTATGTCTTTGCAAAAAAAAAAGTCTGGTCAGAGATACAGTGGTTTTTGTGGAAATTCACCCTGAAGACCTCTGTGATGCAGGACTCTGTCCTGCTGCTACCAGACACTCACACAAAGATAAGTGTCAACTGGCTCTGAAGGTCGATAAACTCAGTGTAAGTTACTCATTGGTTCGCCCACAGTTTGCTGGTCTTCCCATATGTGAAGCTGCCTTCAAATGGGTTTTGTAGACTGTTACATTCCAAGGCCAAGATTTCCTGCTGTGGGATGTGCTAAAAATGTGTTGTAAATCAAAAGTATTGAAAATACATCGAGGCACCTCATTGTAGAATATGGCATATGGACAGAATAAAGTGATATCCATTGGACTCTATGTAATCTCCAATTCAAAATGTTTTTCCCTCAGATTGCATATCTGATGTGGAATATATTTTTAAAATTTTAAGACTATTATATATGTGTAGAATGAAACAAGCTAGATTGAAACAAGTTGAGCTTTTTTTGCAAATTCTGTAATTTTCAAATCTAATGTTTTGTAACTTTTTGTTTACAAGTTTAATGAATATAGTATATTTTTGGGGGAAAATGGTCAGCATAACCTGTGGAAGCAGGTGAGAGAAGGACCTCATGACAAACAGTCAGAATTGACTAGAGGAGTTGGGAAGAAGAGGGCCCTGTGACTTGCAGTTCGCAACACCTAAAGGAGCAGGCAAGAGAAGGATTCCAGGACAGGAAGTTAGCAGCACCTAGTGTAATAGGTGAGAATAGAACTCCAAGACATACAGACAGAGACAGAACTAAATTCATTAAAACTGATCGATGAGTAATTTTACCTCTTACTTTCTCATCTCCAGTTTAAAGTAAATAGTCTGGAAAGTAGGCTTAATGCATGGCAGGATAGCTAGCTGTGTGAAATGCCCATCCTGTACCCCGTAGAGAGTTGTGGTTACATCATGTTGTGCTGATATTTATATGTGGGAAGTGTCTCTAGCCACAAAAGCTTGAGCTCTGGGTTTTCAAATGTCAGTCGTGGCTAGAGTCTCTGTGTTGAATGTGTGAGGCTGAGAAACATACAGAAAACATGTTTAACAGAATGTCGACGTCACCGTTAAAAACTAAGCAGAAAGGGAATGGGTGGCTGCTTGGCAGTCTAGAAGAAAAAAGGCAGGTAAGTACAGGGGTCACCTGAGTCTATCATATTACTAACTGACTTCCTGTCTTGGATACTCATGAGAATGATTGTTCATCAGGTGAATCTACTGAGACCCAAGCTTATGGAAGTAACAGTGGCTCAGCTGCAAAGGTGGAGGTGAAGAAGAGTGGAAGGGCAATAGTGGAGAGCAATTTAATAGGTGAATGAACAGGTATTTCTGAAGCCATAGACATGACTCTAGATAGTATGTTATGCCTTGGTGCCAGGATTAAGGATGTCACAGAGCAGTTGCAGGACGTTCTTTTGGGCAGGGATGAAATGCCAGAAGTTGTGGCCCCTATTAGCACTAGCATATGACAGATTGATTCAATTTGTCCTGAAAATAGGGTTTGAGGAGCTAGATCAGTGACTGAAAGCAGGATCTGTGAGGCCATAATCTCAGGATTGCTCTTAGTGCCAAGTGATAGCAGTACAGAAGTAGGAAGATTGAGTGAATCAATGCACAGGAGGAAGTACTTTAGATTTCTTGGGCATTGGGACCAGTTCTGTGGGAGGTGGGGCCTGTACAAGAAGGATGGGTTACACCTTAGCAGGACTGAGACTAATGTCCTTGAGGGGAGATTTGCTGCTGCCGTTAGGAAGCATTCAAACCAGATTGTCAGGAGATGGAAACAAAGATACAAACTGATAGAATGAAAACAAAACCTGTTAGAGGCACTAGAAAATGTGTAAATGGAAGTAGAAATCGGCAGAACCAAGTTCTAGAATTAATTGGAGTCAAAATGGAGTCAAATACTGTTAAAAAGGCAGAATTAAAAGCAATTAGTATGTGTGCAGTGTTCACAACAATATGGGTAATTTGATATAAGCGTTAGAAGTTAAAGGATTTGATTTAATTGCCATAGCTGAGATATAGTTGCAGGGTTACTAAAACCAATGTATGTTGTAGGGCAAATGATATAAGTAGCTATCAAAGAAGTTATAGCAGGACACTTAGATAAGTTCAGAATAATCAGATAGAATCAACATGGGGTAAATATCATTTCCACTTTTCTAAAAGACACAATCTACTGGAGTAATTGAAACAAATAAAATGTGCTATTAATAGAAGGGAACTGGTGGATGTGTTGTATTTAGATTTTTGGAAAGCATTTGATAAGTTTGTCTGTGACAGCTTTAATCCTGGCTATTGCAGAAGATTTAAACTCATGGTGTAGAGGGGCAGTATATTAACTTGGAAGAAAATTGGCTAGCTAACAAGAAGCTGAAGGTAGACATAAGTGGGTTTTTTTCAGGCTGTCAAGACATAATGAGTAGTGTGCCACAGGAATCTTTTTGGCTGTTTATGATTTAAATAAATGAGTTGGATGAAAGAACAGTCAATGTGCTTGCCAAATTATCTAATGACACAAAGCTAGATGGAAAAGTAAGTTGTGAACAGCACATAAGGATGTTACAAAATGATAAAAGATCAGTTGAAAGAGTGGGCAAAGATCTGATAATGGAGCATAATGCATGAAAATGGAAATACTCCATTTTGGCAATTGATCTTCGTAGTATTACAAATTCTGAGATTCAAACCACATCCACTGCCATGAAACAGACCATACATGATGCATCAGAATGAATCAATGATCTCAAATGCCTATAGCTAGACATATTTCTCAAGATCGCGAATGTTGGGGATTTTAATTCTTGATGCAGCGTAGCGTCCCAATGATATGCAACCAGATTTATTGCCCTATGGAGGAAGTGCAGTGTTCACAACTAGGAGAAGATTAGAGTGGAACTGAATTGGACTGAGCTAAATAGTATGAAGTGAAAGATTGTCAACTGCATAAATTGTTGTATCTCAGAAACAAAAACATAAATTGCTGATGAAACTTTGGCAGCATCTGTGGTCTGGCAGCATCTGTGGGAAGAAAGCAAAATTAATGTTTCGAGTCCAGTGACTCTTCGTCAGAACTGTTAGCAGCTAGGAAAAAAATGGTATTTATGCTGAAGATACAGTGTGAGGGAAAGGGAGAGGTGAGTGGATAGGTGGAGATGGAGCCTAAACAGAGAGAGATATGAAAATGCAAGGTAAACAAGGAGATTATGAATAATGGGCCAGGGCAGAAGAAAAGCTGCATGAGTGATAACAAAAGCTAAGAGTAGGAGAGAATGGAAAAGCTATACTGAAAGTAACAGATGCCACCAGACCTGCTGGGTTTTGCTGGCAATTTCTGTTTATGTTTCAAATCTCCAGTACATCCTGATTCAGGTAACATTGAGGATGCTAAACAAAGTAAGAGGCAGTGTTGCCTCAGATTTTTAAATTTCCTTTTGCTGTCCATTCCCAAATTTCATAGACAAGGAACCTCTGCTGAGAGATTTGATCAGGAAAGACGTTTCTTAAGTGTGCAAGATAACCATCAATATGTGTGTGATTCTCAAAAGTCGGTTCTGTGAGGAAAATCTTGCTTTCTGCAATACTGTGAACTCATGAAAGTCATGATTCTTGACGGGGATGCACTGTAAAAAGGCCAGGGCACCTGTCTTTTACAAGATAAGAAATAACCTCTTGTCTTGGGTTGAAAACACTGCTATCTATACAAAAGTACTATTCCAATAGAGAGTGTGAGACATTAGTCCTGGTACGTGGCATTATACACTTTCACACTTATTTGGCAAGAAATCCACCACTGAATCAGACTATAAACCATTAGAAATCATTTACCATAAACCATTATCAAGTGCACCACCAAATTTGCAGCATCTAATTATCAAAGTCCAAGGATATGATGTTGCTGTGAGATACAAGTAAGGTACCAGGATCACTACATTTGAGCAGGTTATTTAGCCAAACAAAGGCCAAAATATTCCTCTTGATCTGCATGTTCAGGCTCTAAAGAACAAAATTGGAGACGTTCTTGAGGTTGATCTACTATATTTTGGCCACAACCAGTGTGAATATTTGCAATCAGCAACTTCCAAAGGTTAGCAACTATAAGAGTTGCAAAATATCATTATCCAGAAAAGGCTGGAACAGTATTAAAGAAGTACTTGAGAAAATTTGTATGTTTGGACCATACAAAGATGAGCTTGGTATATCACAACGAATCATTTTTAAAGGCAAGCAAGTCTTAATACCAAAATCATTGCACCAAAATATCATATTCATTTTACAGCAGGGACTTGTGGATATTGAACATATAAGATGGTTAGCGCATGAATCTGTGTATTTGTCAGGAATGAATCAGGACATTCGATGACTTGTGAGTATATTTGAAAGAAGCGAAATGTATTAACCATAAGAATGGAGAAATCCTCTATATTGGTATAATTTTCTATTCACTCCTTGGTCAAAAATAACAACAGTCCTATAAACAATGCTTGGCAATATTATGTCATGTGATGGAATATTTATCTAAATGTCCCATTGTTTGGTAACTTAAAAACTCAATGAGTGCAACCAGCATTGGTTAAATGAGTGACAGTTTCAGTTCATTTGGTATCTTAGAATGATTAATGTCTTCTAATAGACTGCAGCACATTGGCCAACCATCATGATATATGTTTATTGTGTGGCGTGACATATATATCATTGTCTTAGTATCCGGATTCAAATGTTGTAGCAGAAAACATGACAAGTGCTGGCAGATCAATAATCATTTTAATCAAGCAACAAAACAATATTTTTGGCATGTGTTGCTGTATTTTCATGAAATAACACTTGAGAAGGGATTTGCAAATTCCCTTGTCCAGCAACAAATTGTCCAACCGTTCTGAGACAGAGGAGAATGAAAGAGACGAGTGAGAAGATTCAGAACTGGCAAAACTGCAGACTGGACAGAAAGTGAAGGCTAGAAATCCAGACATAAGTACTTGGAAAAAGCAAATGTTTTTTAAGACCTGGAACTAGCTTTAATTATCATACATCCTTACTGATCATAGTGCTACATTGGAAAAAGCAGAAGCCAGATCAGGCCAATGTATCGCAAACCTATAATGCATGAGGACAGTGAGGAAGAACATTTCAATGGTGATGATTGTAAGTTGATGTTGAGCGACAGCAAAAAACAGCAAGACAACCAAATCGTCAAACAAGAGCAATAGAGAAGAATTTGTATATCTCCAAATGGGTATACAATCATCAAAACATTACATTGAATTTTGAAATGTTGGAGCTATAAACTCTCTTTTATCCCTTTGTATAATTCTCAAATAATAACATGCACCTAGATACTGTAGATATCATAGAATCCCAACAGTGTGGGAGTAGGCCATTTGGCCCGTTGAGTCCACACCAACCCTCTGAACGGCATCCCAGTCACACTTCCTATCCATGTAACCCTGCATTTCCCATGGCTAATTCTCTTAACTTGCACATCCCTGGGCACTATGGGCAATTTAGTGTGGCCAATCCACCTAACCTGTGCATCTTTGGACTGTAGGAGGAAACCATAGCACCCAGAGGAAACCCACACATACATGGGGAGAATGTACAAACTCTACACAGACAGTCATCTGAGGGTGGAATGAAACCCAAGTCCCTGGCACTGTGAGGCAGCAGTGCTAACCACTGAGCCGCCATGCCACCCCAGAATTAGCTGGGTTAGCTGCAACAAAATTAAATCAAATTAAATTAAATGAGAAGGAGAAAACATGAGCTAATGATCAGAAAGGTCACTGATTTTCTGTGTTTTGCTGAAAGAATGTGTGTTTAGATTGAAGCATTGTAACTCAGCAGTAATGGACTGTCCTGTCACAGTAACTCTGGAAAAGCTGAGGCCTTGTTTAAACAGACATCGTGAGTCAGATATGATAAGTGGACTATTCATCAGGTGGATTTATGTTTGTCATGGAATTGTGCGGTGTAAATATCATACAGTTGATTGGATGACATAAAGCATGAGCAAGCTAAAGCTAAGGTCATAGTTCATTAAAAGCATGAGATAACCATCTTTTAAGGGATACACAAGCAAGTCCTAATGAGCTGGTTGATCAGACAAATGTTTGTAATGTATGCTAGTTGCCAGTGGGGGTTGTGCAAGCTATGAACTTGCAGAATGTGATTGAACACAAGTGTGATGTTGTTCACAATCCACAGCATGCCTTGAATGCACAATCTTGAATTTGTTGGATCTGTTCAAAATCAATTCCAATCAGCACATTGGTCATGCCACACCACATGAGGGAGGATATCCTCAATGTGAAGATAGGATTTTGTCTCCACTGGACAATGCAGTGGTCATTCCTACCAATCTATCGTGGACAGATGCATTTGAGATATGCAAAATGTTGAAGATGCATTTTTTTTTCTCTCTTGTTAGGTCAATCATCCTCTGCCACAGATCCAGTCCAGGAGTTATGTCATTTAGCACTTAATTAGCTTAGTCAACTGTTGTGCTGTTGAACACATTTGGTGACAGACATTGATGGCCCCAGTCAAAGTACATTCTGTGCCCTTGCCATTCTCAGTGCTTCTTCCAAGTGGTGTTTGACATGGAGGAGATTGATTCACGAGGAGAAGGGGGCACAAGTGGCAACCAGCAAGTGGTTTCCTTGCCCAGATTGACCAGATGTCATTAAACGTTGTGGCATTCAGTGTCAATGTTGTTGACTGGAGATCATCTCTGTCTTTTGTATACAACTGTGCCATGACCTCTGAAGGGTCTACTCTGTCGGTGGCACACGATGTACCTCGTGATGTCGATGTGGTATCTGGGACATGGCCTGTAAGTTATGATTCCATGAGTATGACAATGCCAGGCTGTTGCTCAACTATTTTGTGGGGTGGTTTTCCCAATTTTGCCACAAGAACCTAGAATTTAGTGAGGAGAACTTTGTAGCTTCAACAGTGCCACGTACCCTATTGTCATTTCTGATGCCTTTTTTGTTGCTAGTAGATCTGTCTGATTATTTCCTTTTATCAGACTTTGTAGTGATGGAATAGAACTGAATGGCTTGGTAAATAATTTCAGCGATCACTTTAGAGCCAACTGCTTTGCTGTGGTTCCAGTTTGAATGATAGTGGAAGTAATACAGACTTTCTTGGCAACCTTTGTTTATACATACTGCAGTACCCTCTTTTAATACATCCTCAAGGATGTGACCAGCATTTAATATTTAGCTGCATTGTTTGTAAGCACACAAGCATAATGAAAGAAACTGAAAGTAAAGAACCTCAAATTCACATTAAACTGAAACATAAACACTACAAGTTGAAAGGTTATAGCATTAATGTGTTGGATTTTTATTAAAATACGCCAGTAGATTTTACTTACAATTTTTAATAATTCAAATTTTCAACCTCACGCTCCATAGATTTCTAATTCAGTAATAAACCTACTTCATAATCATGCCACAAAATAGGCAACAAGCTCATTAAATAGCCCAGAATCTTTGTTCTAGCGAGGTTGGTCACTTCAAAAAGGTCTCTAGAAATATGTCCAATTATCTGGCCCTTTCCTCCTTTTGAGATCCTCCAGGATGCTCCTACTCAAGTCATTCTTTATGCACTGTGATGTTATGCTTTCACTGCCTATCAACATTAAGGGTTGCACCACAGCTTCCCTTCCCTCTATCTCAGTGTAGTTAAAAATTTCAGGGCAATTGCTTAGATTGCAAACATGCCCTGAAATTGAGAGTTCGGAGCAAAAAATACTAAAGGATTAGTCACGGATTCACATTGGCAGGACATGCTCTTGTTTCATCTCTGCTACTGACCTTTTGGAGGCAAATAAAGCCTTGTGGCTCCAAACAGGGCAGCCTATTGCAAATTGTATGGAGCTGCTCACAGTTCAAACTTTTAGATAATCGATTATCAAACTTAAAATGTCATTTTTTAAATTCAATTTTACATAATTTTTATTTGAAAAAATTACTAATAGTAGTTTATTTTTGTAGCTATATTTTAAACTCATATGTTCTGGAACAGGGTGGGATTTGAATTTAGATCCCCTGGCTTGGATAAAAGGACATTACCATTCTGCCATGTGAGCCCCAGTTTATTTATGCACATATGCATAACTCAGTTATCTCACCTGTGCCATATGAGACAAATGTTCCCCTTTAAGGTCTAGTTATTTTTGCCTTTCAATTATGTCAATGAACACCACCTTATGGTATTATCATTTGTGTAATTTTTTAGGAGCACCTTCACTGTAGTAATTAAGATTGTGAACATTAGTCATTAGTATAATTGCTAACATGAATAAATTAGCTATGACCTTCCTGAAGCTCTTTAGTTTCTTTTATAACCTACACATCCAATTTGCATTGTAGACTTGCTTTACCTGTTCCACTATTTTCTATTTTGAGCACAGCCATTACTTGTAACTTAATTTATTGCAATTAAACCTACATACTTTTATATATTACTAATAAGAGATCATCATTTCTATCTGTCTTCTTACAAATTAACTAAAGTAATAAAAAACTCCAACAAGCCAAATGCCGAAGTTTATGCATTAATCCAACATTTTAAAATAATACCTCCTCACATATCAATATTCTATTCGTGATGCTTTCAATTTATTTCAGTTTAATTGCTGTGTTATGACCAACTTACGACTTTTTTATTTGCGACAGCTTAAATGAGCTAAATGTAAGCTATACATATTTACACACAATGTAATTGCTGGGACTCTGAGGAAGCTCTGGTGCATGCACATGTGGTACCATTGCAGGGAGTTTAAACTTTCGATTGCTGGTTTTATACTGTATTGACTGTTTTGCAATTGCCCAGGACAGTGCAATGAGGTATTTATAATCATATAGGCTTGGACTGTTTGCTCTATACATTCCCAAGTTTTTACACTGATTATTGTAGAATTGATTCTGGCAGGAGTGAACCTTGAATTAAATCAGTCGGAGTGTTCAAGCAATCCACGGCACAAGGCTGCCTAGCCCTTCTTAATTCTATTCCCCCCTGACCTAAGAGTGCTCACTCAACCTCTACACCTCCTCTCTCAACTCCCCTCGCAAAATCACCAGTTTCTGCTTGACCGATGTCAATTTTTTTTAGGAAGAGGGGGTAATGAGCATTATTGGGTGTGAGAAGTGTGGAGGTTGGATGAGTGTATAGATGAGCATTGCTATGTGTGAGAGGTGTGGAGGGTGGATGAGTGTATGGGTGAGTATTGCTATGTGTGAGAGATGTGGAGCGTGGATGAGTGTATGGGTGAGCATTGCAGTGTGAGAGATGTGAAGGGTGGATGAGTATACAGGTGAGCATTGAGGGCGGCACGGTGGCACAGTGATTAGCACTGCTGCCTCACAGCAGCAGAGACCCGGGTTCGATTCCAGCCACGGGTGACTGTCTGTGTGGAGTTTGCATGTTCTCCCTGTGTCTGTGTAGGTTTCCCCCACAGTCCAAAGATGTGCAGGTTAAGTTGATTGGCCATGCTAAATTGCCTGTAATGTTCAGGGAGGTGTAGATTAGGTGGGTTGTGGTGGGATGCTCTGAGGTTCGGTGTGGACTTGTTGGGCTGAAGGGCCTGTTTCCACACTGTAGGGATTCTAATTGTCGAGGTGTGGAGGGTGGATGAGTGTATGGGTGAGCATTGTCTAGGTGTACAAGCTTATGATCAGTGTCAGAGGGTAAGAAGCATGCAGAACCGGGTGAGCAGTGAAACAGAGAGGCTGAGTAATCTCACAGCTGAGAGACGAGTAGAGTCAGTCAAAGGGGTGAGGTAAGCAGAATAGTGGCAGACAGGGACTGTATGCAGATTTGGGATTGAGGCAGGGAGGGGTTTACAGAATTAGGGGTCCAGAGGATGAACAAAACTGTGGCGGGGCTGAGCAGTGTCTAAATTGACAGGGACATTTAAAAACTTTTAAAGTCAATGAAGTGAACACAGACCATAACTATGTATTCACAGTTCATGACAATCAAAATGAGCCATGTTTTGGCTTCAATTACAATTTGCCACTAGGCCTCCTCAGACTGTTTATCATTGGATCTAGGACCTGAAGACTCCTGTGTAAAAATACAGAGATATGTTAAACCACAAACAGTAAGTTGTGCACGCACCCTTATGTGACCAGAATATCTGAAACATACCATCTCTGGGCTGGATTTTATGTTCCTCGGAGTGGTGAGGGAATGCAAACTAGAGTCCACTTGCTCCTGTTATCTCTGCATGGTCAGTCA
The DNA here is from genome assembly GCA_024137785.1 of Ginglymostoma cirratum. Taxonomy (NCBI): domain Eukaryota; kingdom Metazoa; phylum Chordata; class Chondrichthyes; order Orectolobiformes; family Ginglymostomatidae; genus Ginglymostoma; species Ginglymostoma cirratum. The sequence goes on from JAHRHZ010000012.1 coordinate 41,317,234, forward strand.
TGAGTCTGTTTACTAATTAGTGACTGTCTGTGGGATAAAGGCCAGTTATAGATGCAAAAGAAGATTACTAGCCAACACTTGCTCCCTTCCAACTTTAGGACAATAAGACCCATCCCATTATTCTGACTTTCAACATCATGTCACGCTTATAACTCCATCTTTCCTGTTAGCTGAGTTGTTTGTTATATTAAAATTAAAATAATCAATAGAAGGAAATAGCACATGTAATACTAAATGAGAGAAACAATGGTCAATGTAGCTTTAACATGAATTAATTATGAACCTTAAGAGTCAGCAAGAAATTATCAGAGTTCTGCCCTTTTTCTTCTTGTTTCTCCACTCGCAGAAGTTTATTTGGATACTGGTGGGTGGGGTTGGTGTCAGGAATCATGATTCAAAGGTATCACAGCTATTTGGGTTAGATTTGGCAGGTCAAGGCATTCTTTTATTGACTGCCATTTGGATGTTTCATATTAGCTCACTATTCTTTCCTGTTCAGAAATTTCACATTTTGCTTTTTGGTCGTGCAGAATTTTTGCAAACGTGTGGTCTTGCCTGAAATAGTTGAAATAAAAGGTCAGCCAATGGGTGCTGTTTTGAATTGTTAATTGCCGGGTAACTGTACATTACAGATCGTTCCAGTATCAGCAACAATTAATTGCATACCTATTATGATTGCCCATTAGTATGTAAATAATGTGAAGCTATGCAGATACAAATGTGTCCCATTCTGTTGGACACTATGTGCAGCTTAGTTGAATTACGTAATCATAAGCTTTGTCAGTTTGGCTGGCCGTAAAGGTCTGCTCAGTTCATGTGAATATAGGAATGGTCAGAAATCACATTCATTGAAAGATGTAACATTATAAAGGGATTTTTTTTCAAATTTGCATTAATTTCTGAATATTGAGATCACAGCCAGGTGAAGAGATCATAAAGTATGTATTGTAATTTAATTCAAATGAAACAAGTTGAAACATGAGATAATCATACAAAAAAAGGGCTTAGATATTCAATGAAAAGATCAGTCAGATTCTCAGCATACGTTGCTGTCAGAGATCAACTTCTGGTGACCATACATGAGCACTTAAATGCAGATTATATGTCCGAATTGTCCTTCTCCTTCAGAAGCTCTTATAACATTATGTTGCTGCAAATCTCAGAAACATAGAAGGGCATAGGGCATAAAGTTGCGCTACCTATGTGGTAGATACGTATTGAAATCATCAGAAATTATATAATTATAAAATAACTAATCTATTCATTTTTAATGGCATGTTAAAACTTAATTGTAGTTAAACATTTTCTGCGTGAAAGATTGTATAAGGAAAATCATGCCTCACAATCTTGATTGCGATTTTTGATGAAGTTACCAAAAAGATTGATGATGGCAGAACAGTAGATGTTGTTTATTTAGATTTTATTAAAGCGTTTGACAAGGTTCCGCATTGTAGACCAATTAGTAAAGTTAGGTCACAGGGGATTCAAGGTGAGCTTGCCAATTGGATACATAATCGGCTTAATGGCAGGAGACAGACAGTAATGGTGGAGGGATAGCAGGAACTGCCGATGCTGGAGAATCTGAGATAAAATGTTGTGGAGCTGGATGAACACAGCAGGACAAGTAGCATCAGAGGAGCAGGAAAGTTGGCATTTCAGGTCAAGACCCTTCTTCCTGTCGAGACCTTCTTCAGAAATGGGGGAGGGGAAGGGGATTCTGAGATAAATAGGGAGAGAGGGGTAGGCAGACAGAAGATGGATAAAGGAGAAGATAGGTTGAGAAGAGACAGACAGGTCAAAGAGGCGGGGTTAGAACCAGTGAAGGTGAATGTAGGTGGGGATTTAGATGGGGGATAGGTCAGTCCAGGGAGGATGGACAGGTCAAGGGATGATGTTAGTGTGTAGGAGATGGGGGTGGGGCTTGAGGTGGGAGGGATGGTTAGGGAGGTGGGGACTAGCTGGGCTGGTTTTGGGATGTCGTCGGGGGAGGGGAGATTTTGAAGCTTGTGAAGTCCACATTGATACCCTTGGGTTGCAGGGTTCCCAAGCGAAATATAAGATGCTGTTCCTGCAGCTTTCGGGCGGCATCAATGTGGCAATGCAGGAGGCCCAGGATGGACATGTCGTCCGAGGAGATGGGGGAGGGGGAGCGAGTTGAAATGGTTCGCGACTGGGAGGTGTAGTGTTTGTTGCGAACTGAACGTAGGTGTTCCGCAAAGCGGTCCTCAAGCCTCCGCTTGGTTTCCCTGATGTAGAGGAGGCCACAACGGAACAGCGGATACAGTATACCACATTAGCAGATGTGCAGGTGAACATCTGCTTGATGTGGAAAGTCTTCTTGAGGCCTGGGATGGGGGTGAGGGGGGAGGTGTAGGGGCAGGTGTAGCACTTCCTGCGGTTGCAGGGAAAACTGCTAGGTGTGGGGCTGGAGGGGACTGTAGAGTGGACAAGGGAGTCCCGGAGAGAGTGGTCCCTCCGGAAAGCAGATAAGGGTGGGGAGGGAAAAATGTCTTTAGTAGTGGGGTCAGATTGCAGATGGCGGAAATGTCGGAGGATAGTGCGTTGGATTTGGAGGTTGGTGGGGTGTTATGTGAGGACGAGAGAGATTCTGTTTTGGTTATTATTGCGGGGAGGGGGTGTGAGGGATGAGTTGCGGGAAATGCGGGAGACACGGTCAAGGGCATTTTCAATCACTGTGGAGGGGAAGTTGCGGTCCTTGAAAAACGAGGACATCTGGGATGTTCGGGAGTGGAATGCCTCATCTCGGGAGCAGATGCGGCGGAAGCGATGGAATTGGGAATAGGGGATGGCCTTTTTACAGGAAGGTGGGTGGGAGGAGGTGTATTCTAGATAGTTGTGGGAGTCGGTAAGCGTAAAATGGATATCGGTTTCCAGATGGAGGCCAGAGATGGAGACAGAGAGGTCCAGGAAGGAGAGAGAGGTATTAGAGATGGTCCAGGTAAACTTAAGGTTGGGGTGGAACGTGTTTGTGAAGTGGATGAACTGTTCGAGCTCCTCGTGGGAACGCGAGGCAGCGCCGAAACAGTCATCAATGTAACAGAGGAAGAGATGGGGGATACAACCAGTGTAGTTTTGGAAGAGGGATTGTTCCACGCATCCAACAAAGAGGCAGACATAGCTTGGGCCCATGTGGGTATCCATGGCCACCCCCTTTGTCTGTAGGAAGTGGGAGGAATTGAAAGAGAAATTGTTGAGGGTGAGGACGAGTTCGGCTAAGCGGATGAGGGTGTCAGTGGAGGGGGACTGGTCGGTTCTGCAGGATAGGAAGAAGCGGAGGGCCTTTAGTGCATCAGCATGGGGAATGCAGGTGTATAGGGACTGGACGACCATGGTAAAAATGAGATGTTGGGGACCGGGGAATTGGAAGTTCTGGAGGAGGTGAAGAGCGTGAGTGGTGTCACGGATGTAAGTAGGGAGTTCCTGGCCCAAGGGGGAGGAAATGGAGTCCAGATAGGTGGAAATAAGTTCAGTGGGGCAGGAGCAGGCAGAGACAATGGGTCGACCAGGGCAGTCAGGTTTGTGGATTTTGGGAAGGAGATAGAAGTGGGTGGTGCGGGGTTGGGGAATGATGAGGTTAGAGGCTGTGGGTGGGAGGTCACCTGAGGTAATGAGGTTGTGGATGGTTTGGGAGATCATGGTTTGGTGCTCATGGGTGAGATCATAATCAAGGGGGCGATAGGAGGTGGTGTCAGAGAGTTGGCGCCTGGCCTCTGAGATGTAGAGGCGCCTCCCTTGTCCGCGGGTTTTATGGTGAGGTTGGGATTGGAGCGGAGGGAACGGAGGGCTGAACGTTCTGTGAGAGAGAGGTTGGAGTGGGTGAGAAGGGTGGAGAGTTTGAGGCGATCGACGTCTCGACGACAATTAAAGATAAAGAGGTCAAGGGAGGGTAGGCGGCCTTGGGGTGGTGTCCAGGCGGAGGGAGTGTGTTGGAGGTGGGAGAAGGGGTCAGTAGAGGGAGGGTTAGGCTCGCGGTTAAAGAAGTAAGCGCGGAGGTGGAGACGGCGGAAAAACTGCTCCATGTTCAAACGAGTGTTGTATTCGTCGATGTGTGGGTGGAGGGGGACAAAGGTGAGCCCTTTACTGAGGACTGACCATTCGCCCTCAGTAAGGGGGTGGTCTGGGGGGGATGGTGAAGACTCGGCAGGGCTGGGTATTGTTGTTTTGTCTGGAGATGCTGGCTTTGAAGGTAGTGGGTGGAGCGACGTCGGTCGTGGGCGGAGTGACATCGGTCATTGCTTTCGGACTGGAGGCCTGTGCCCAGCGGTGCTCCACAAGGATTGGTTCTAGGTCCTCTTTAGTTTGTCATTTATATAAATGATTTGGACGCGAGTATAGAAGGCATGGATAGTAAGTTTGTGAATGACGCCAAAATTGGTGTCTTAGTAGACAGTGAAGAAGGTTTTCTAAGATTGCAAAGGAATCTTGATCAAATGAGTCAATGGCCTGAAAAATGGCAGATGGAGTTCAATCTGGATAATTGCGAGGTGTTGCATTTTGGTACAGCAAACAAGGGTATGAGTTATACAATTAATGGTAGGGTCTTGGGTCGTGTTGTAGAACAGAGGGACCTAGGGGTGCCGGTGCATAATTCTTTAAAGTTTCCGTCACACAGAGACAGGATGGTTAAAAAGGTGTTTGACACGCTTGCCTTCATTGTTCGGTCCTTTGAGTAAAGGAGTTGGGATGTTATGATGAGGTTGCACAGGACATTGACGAGGCTTCTTCTGGGATACTGTATCCAGTTCTGGTTGCCCAGTTGTAGGAAGGGTATTATCAAACTGGAAAGGGTTCAGAAGAGGTTTACCAGGATGTTAAACAGAGTTAGACATTAATGTTAGACATTAAACAGTTATTTCGTGTCGGTCTTCACTGTGGAAGACACAAATAACATGCTGAAAGCTAATGGCAAGAAGGTTACAGAAGGTGAGGACCTAGAAACTATCATCATCACTAAGAGGCAGTGCTGGGCAAGCTAATGGGGCTAAAAGTAGACAAGTCTCCTGGCCCTGATGAAATGCATCCTAGGGTACTAAAAGAAGTGATGGGGGAAATAGAAAATGCACTAGTAATTATTTACCAAAATTCACTGGACTCTGGGGTTGTTCCCGCAGATTGGAAAACAACCAATGTGACGGCACTGTTTAAAAAAGGAAGTAGACAAAAAGCAGTTAACTATAGGCCAGTAAGCTTAACTTCGGTAGTGGGGAAAATGCTTGAATCTATCATTAAAGAAGAAATAGCAAGACATCGGGATATAAATTGTCCCATTGGGAGCTCCCAGCATGGGCTCATGAAGGGTAGGTCATGTTTAACTAATTGGATGGAATTCTTCGAGGACATTACTTGCATGGTGGACAATGGGGAACCTGTGGATGTGGTGTATCTGGATTTCCAGAAGGCATTTGGCAAGGTGTCACATCAAAGGCTGCTACATTAGATAAAGTTGCACGGTACTGCAGGTAATGTATTGGCATGGATAGAGGATTGGTTGACCAGTAGAAAGCAAAGAGCAGGGGTAAATGGGTGTTTTTCTGGTTGACGGTCAGTGGCTAGTATTGTGCCTCAGGGATCAGTGTTGGGACTTCAATTGTTTACAATTTACATAGATGATTTGGAGTTGGGGACTAAGTGTGGTGTGTCAAAATTTGCAGATGACACTAAGATGAGTGATAGAGCAAAGTGTGCAGAAGACACTGAAAGTCTGCAGAGGGATATAGATAGTCTAAATGAGTGGGCAAAGGTCTGGCAGATGGACTACAATATTGAGAAGTGTGAGGTCATCCGTTTTGGTAGGAATAACAGGAAAATGGACTATGTTTTAAATGGTGAAAAATTGCAGCACTTTGCTGTGCAGAGAGACTTGGGAGTCCTTGTGCATGTATCACTAAAAGTAGGATCACAGGTGCAGCAGGTAATTAAAAAGGCAAATGGAATTTTGCCTGCCATTGCTAGAGCAATGGAGATTAAAAACAGGGAGGCTATGCTGCAGCTATATAGGGTCCTGGTGAGGCCACACCTGGAGTACTGTGATAACAAGGTGTGGGGCTGGATGAACACAGCAGGCCAAGCAGCATCGTAGGAGCAGGAAAGCTTGACGTTGGTCTAGGCCCGAAATGTCAAGCTTTCCTGCTCCTATGATGCTGCTTGGCCTGCTGTGTTCATCCAGCCCCACACCTTGTTATCTCGGATTCTCCAGCATCTGCAGTACCCTTTATCCCTGGAGTACTGTATGCAGTTTTGGTCTCCTTGCTTGAGAAGAGATATACTAGCACCGGAGGGGTTGCAGAGGAGTTTCACTCGGTTGATTCCAGAGTTGAGAGGGTTGGGTTATGAGGAGAGATTGAGTAGACTGGAATTATACTCATTGGAATTCAAAAGAATGAGGGGAGATGTTGTAGAAAAATATAAGATTATGAAGGGAATAAATAAGGTGGAGGCAGGGAGGTTGTTTCCACTAGCAGGTGAAACTAGGACTAGAGGGCATTGCCTCAAAATAAAGGGAAGCAGATGTGGGACTGAGGTCAGGAGGAACTTCTTAACCCAAAGGGTTGTGAATGTGTGGAATTCCCTGCCCAGGGAAGCGGTTGAAGCTACCTCGCAGAATGTTTTTAAGGCAAGGCTAGATAAATTTTGAACAGTAAAGGAATTAAGGGTTATGGTGAGTGGGCGGGTAAGTGGAGCTGAGTCTCAAAAAGATCAGCCATGATCTTATTAAATGGTGGGGCAGACTCGAGGGGCCAGGTGGCCTACTCCTAGATCTTATGTTCTTTTATTGCTGGGTATGGAAGGTTTGCGTTATAAAGAAAGGCTGGATAGACTGGAACATTTTTCATTAGAATATAGGAAGTTGAGATCTGACCTGATAGAAATTTATAAAATAATGAGAGGTACAGATAGAGTTGATGGTAATTGTCTTTTCCCTAAGATGGGAAATTTCAAGACATTTCTAAGGTGAGAGGAGAGAGATTTAAAAAAAGACATAACAGTCAAGTTTTTTATGCAGAGGGTGGTTTGCGTGTGGAATAAAAGTCCTGATGAAGTGATGGATGTGGGTATAATTACAATGTTTAGAATACATTTGAATGGATACATGAATAGGAAAGGTTTGGAGAGATATGGGCCAGGAGCAGGCAGGTGGGACTTGTTTAGTTTGGGATTATGTTTGGCATGGACTGGTTGGACTGAAGGGTCTGTTTTTGTGCTGTATGACTCTATGACTCTCTATCTTATTCACAGTTCTTGGGCTTTCAAAACTTTAAAGATGACTTTATAACTTTGGAGGTTTGTGCATCTGACCTCCAATTTTTAGCTTTGATCTATCAGATCAGTATGGGTACCTTTTATGCTGTTTTGCTTCGAGCTCATATGAGAACAAAGATGACCAGCAGCATCAACAGCAGGAGCAGCAGCAGCATGCTACTTATAGAAATATCGCTCCACAGGAGGGAGAAGATGAGAAAAAAAGAGTTGCAGTTTGGTGTCTGCAACATCAACAGAGTGTACAGAGTGCACAATGTTTCGACTGAGGTGGAAGGAGTTTACTGTCATTGTAGTTCCTCTATTCTGCCACTTTTAACATTAAAAATACTTTACTAATGTAACAAACTGGTCAATCAAATGCTTTTGTAGAGCTGGATGAACCCTCCTATGATGCCTGCTGTGTTCATCCAGCTCTACACCTTGTTATCTCAGATTCATAACTAGGTTTCTTTCATAAAGACAACATTACTGACTTACAATAAAACAAAACCCATTCAATGAAGCTACAGAATTAGTTAACAACTTGATTTTAAAATCGAAGATATAAATGATTATCCCTCTAAATAACTAAAAATGCACATTTGCATCAGGTTGGAAGAAGACCTGCTATCAGGTGAACCTGTAGCTACACTTAAACAGTGGCTGTCAATGTCATCACTGCCCTTATCTACTTTTCCACAGGTTCCTTCCAGTCTCTGCTAGGGGTGTTTGCAAGATTTTTCAATCAGTGACCCAGAAATGCATAAGACTCATTGTCTGGTTTGTTCCTACTGGTTGGCAATTTTGTATGTTCTGCCATCGATCACACACTTGATTGTGATAGGTGCTTAAATTAGTGCTTTACTTAGCTTCCAATGGTCCGTACATTCCAATTGTACACACGACAATTAAATGCCATCAAATCAACCAGAAAGTGTGCGTTAACCACAAGGACTCCCAGTCCATCAATGTACAGTTGGTGTGCAAGTGCAAAAAGATATCTATGTTGCTTTGACCTGGGGTAGTGCTATTCTTTTTGTATCTTGAAGCAGATTTATCAAATGGCTGTATGGACATTAGGTGTACTCAGTTACAATATGTTTAATGACACCAATGAGACTCCCACTGAGAACTGGGAGTGATACAATGAAAGCTGAGCAAATCATTGGTGTCAGTGAAGACATGTTTCAGGTTCTTCAATAGATTTGAAAGCATTTCATTTTGTTTATTCATTCCTGAGAAATGGACATTGTTGGACAGGCCAGCATTTCAAACCCATTCTGAATTGCCTTTGAGAAGATAGTGGCAAGCCACCTTCCTGAACTGTGGCAGTCTTTAGGATGTAGAAAAACCTGTTTTGGTGTTAGGGAGGATGTCCTAGTATTTGGACTCAACCACACTGAAGGAACAGCAGCATAATTCAATGTCAGGATGGTGCGTGACTTGGCAGGGAACTTGCAAGTGATAGTGTTCCCATGCACCCGCCGCCCTTGTCCTTACTAGTGTTTGGAGGTACATGCTTGAAAAATGCTGCCAAAGAAACCTTGGTGAGTTACTAAAGTTCTTGTAAATGGGACATGCTGTGTATTGGTAATGCAAGGAGAGAATGTTGAAGTTGGTGAATGAGGTACCAATTGAATGGATATTTTCCTGGTTATTGTCAGTTTCCTCCAGGCAAATATTCCATCCCACTTCTGACTTGTGCTTTGCAGATGGACAGGCATTAATGAAACTGTATGTAAGTTTCTCGATGCCGAATTCCTAGCCTCCGATCTGCACCGGTAGGCACGATAATAACGTAGCTAGTCCAATTTAGGTCCTGGATAACAGTAACCCCCAAGACATTGGCAATACGTTCAGGGGTGTAATGAATGCTAATTGAAGCCTTTGAATGTCAAAGGGAGATGGTTAGATTATCTTTTAAAAGTGATCATCAATGCACTTGGGTGTGGCAAATGTTACTTGCTACTTTTCAGTCCAAGCCTTGATGTTGGCCAGGTCTTGACGCATATGGACACTGGTTGCTTCAGTAGCTGAGGACTTGAAACTGGTACTGAGCATTGTGCAATTATCAAAACTATCCCTGTGTTTGCCCTTATGGTGTGGAGAAATTCTTTAATAATGCGGCTGAGAATGATCTAGATGGTCGAGGGGACTACTCTGAGGAATCTTCCAGCAATGCCCTCGGACTGAGATGACTGATTTGCAAAAACTCTAACTGTTTTCTTTCGTTCTGGGACTAATTTCAACCAATGGAAAACTTTTCTGAGATTCCGGGTTTTGCTCGGGCTCCTTGCTGCCATACATGATCAAATGTAGCATTAATGCCAATGACACTTACTCTCATATCACCTCTGGAATTCAGCTGTTTTGTTCATGTTTGAGCTAAGGCTGTAATGGGATCATCAGTTGAGTGGCCCAGGCAGAACCCAAACTGAGCATCAGTGAACAGGTTATACCTGAGTGAGAGCTGCTTAATTGCGCCGTTGATGACACCCACCATCATTTTGTTGATTATGACACTGATTTGGTGGTGGTTGACTGGGTTGGATTTGTCCTTTTTTTTTGTGGGCAAAGCATACTGGGCAATTTTCCACATTGCTGGATAGAAGTTAGTGTTGTAGTTGAAACATAGGTTTAGCCATGGGCACAGCTAGTCTTGGAGAGCGATCTTCAGCTCTATACTCAGAATGTTATAGGGTCCATAGATTTTGCATGATCCCTTTGTTTCAGCCATTGCTTGACACCATTGAGAGTGAATTGAGTGAGCTGAAGACTGGCATCTATGTTTCTGCAGACCTGAGAAGGAGATTGAGATGGATATTTCATTGTGAATAAATACAAAAAAAAATACTTTTGGGTGAACATGGATGCCAAGCATTCTACATTATGTAGCTGCCAGCATTTTGCTGAATAGTTGCGGTCTTCTATTCTGTTCTATCCTGCTTAGATTATTAAACCACTGCCAGCATTGAATCCACAAGTATGACACCACATTGCTACTGCTGTCATCATAGGCAACCTCCAGCTACATGTCCAGAAAAGCATTGTGGATGTTGAAAATTTGAAATAAATGCAAAAAATGCTGAACAAAATAAGCCTGTCTGGGTCATCCGTGGAGAGAGAGGGAGACACAGAGTTAATGTTTTATATCCAATATGACTCTTCTTCTTTGGAGAAGACTGGAAAAGTGATGGGTTTCACCTGTACAGAAAGGTGGGACAGATTAAATGTAACAGAAATCTACTGTATTCACTGCTCACAATATAGTTTCCTTCAGATTTGAGACAGCAAATGCAGACTAGGTGACCACTTCAGAGAACACCTCTAACTCAATCTGTAAACATGACCCTGACCTTCTGGTTGCTTGCCATTTTAATTTACTATGTTGGTTCCATGCTCACATTTCTATCCTAGGTTGGCTGCAGTGTTCCAGTGAAGCCCAAGGCAAGTTGGAAGAATAACTCCTCATTTTCTGTTCGGCACTTGACTGTTTTCTGGACTCAACATTGAATTTGACAACTTCAGACCATGAATCCTGCCCTCCATCTTGTTTTCCAATCTTTGACTTCCCTCCACAGGTCTGGTTTGCTTAGTTTTGTTATCAGCAGAGCTGACTTACATATTACTGTTAACACCTACTAGTAACACAATTCTGGACCTATCTTAAAACTTTTCAACCATTATCGTTTGCTTTTGTTCAGTGATTCCTTTGATCTATAAACTTGTTCACCCTCTAAGCAGCTCTTGATCATCCTTTCTGTTGGACTTTCTCCTTCCCATGTTTTTCTACAGTATGAAATCCGTTACATTTCCACCTCTTTCCTCAGTTCCAAACAATCCTATTGGACTTGAAATCTTCATACTGTTTCTCACTCCTCAGTTTCTCAACCACTGTCGGTTTTTACTTCAGTCACGTTTTATTGGGTTCACTGACAAACGTTTTCTTCCTACTGTTAGGGAAGTCTATCTCTCTCTTGCCCTTACAGTCTCAACAACACATTCAATGGGGCATCACTAAAACAAGGGACAGACTTCACGTGTATAAATCTATTCTTAATGGTTTACTACTAACTTCAGAATCCATCAAATTTTGTGTTAAAAACTGGAGTTCGAAATCAAGCTACGCAGATTTGCATGATGCTGACTCAACCTAATTGATCAGTAAACCCAGAAGTGATTTATGCTCATGCAGTGCTAACGTTCAAAGTCCTCTGACTGATATACACACTTGCAGGTTTAACACATGCTACAGCACCCGCTGCTTCCAATGCAAAACAATGTGAAAATCCATCTCAAATGATTTTAGTCAGTGGTAAATATTTACAGAGCCTCAATTTTCACCAATTAGGCTGCCAACAATAATGAAAATGTTTACAGCACTTCCTAAAGCAATGACTACTTTCTTGTGCAAGATTAATGTTTATAGTATTAGCTGAGCTTTAACATTTTGAAAGTAGGTTGAATTTGAAAGCGAAGTTAAATTTTTGCCGACAAACATATTTGCTTTTGTTTACAATTCCATTTAATATACTTTACTACTTGCTTTGCGAATCATAAATTGTATCTGTTATTAGATTATTTCATTGTTTTAACATTTTAGTTAGCTTTCTGCATTTTTTTTCTGGTAACTTAAGGAAGGATGAAGAGGTTTGAATTAAGCTGTTATCCACAGAAGGGTAATTTTGTTTGATAAATGATCTTGAGCTCAGTCACTAATAATGCGAATTTTTAAGTAGTGCCTTGCTAGTAAGAAAAAGAGGTAACATCATTATTAATGTCTAAGCAATAGCATGTTTCGCACAGGGTTATTGTAGAAGGTCATAACATGTTTCTCTGAATTAAAAGCCATTTTAGACTATGACATTCCTAATCAACTCAGACCGAAGAGTGCACAGCTCTGTTATAATGAGGGAACAATGAATTTAAATAAAAGGTCAGGTGGAGTGATTTATAAATGTACCATGACACTGTAGATGCATATATAGACAATATTTTTGTTTGTACTCTTTCACAGTGATCACAATGACCTAAATTATTAAGGAAAGGTAAATCAAAACAATTTTTAAATATCTAATAAATATTGCACAGCTTTAATAATTTGTTTTCAAGTTGCCAAAATTGACAACACAAAAGGCATTGACTGTCCTAATGCAAACTAATTTCTTTTTTTTTAGGTTTATAGGCATTTCCTAATCGACCTGTTCAGAGATGCTATTACACACCTCTGAGGAAAGTGGAACTTGAACCCAACCCTTCTAGTCCAGAGGCAGGAACACAGCAAATGGAGTGGGAGAGTCAATATTTTGCACTAGAGTTCAAATGGCAGATGTGGGAAACTGATGATCAAATTGCATGTTATTGAACATGTAAGTAATAAATGTTTGAACTGCACCTTTAATTAGCACATCTAATTTTAAAAATTGAAAGGATTTTAATATGCACTTTGTCTGAAAGTCATAGATAAATTGAAAATGAAATTGATCTAGAACAGTAGTGTGAAACTTGTTCATCGCGAAATGGTAGCTGATTCTTTTTCACAAAATCAGAACTCCTCTGAGGTTCATGAAACAATGGTTCAAATTCCTTTTACAACTCTTTTCCTGTCCACACTCACTTTTACCAGGTTTAAGAATAAAAATCTTGGCAATATATCTCAATTTGATTGAAAATATAACCGTGCATTGTGAATCACAGACTGCTGATTCTCACAAGTCAGTTTCATGTTTCTGACATTAACTAGTTTTAGCTTTGTTTCCAAAGCATTTAAATTTGCTCATCAGTGGATAGTTACGTTGTGGGAAATTGAAATACTGTGATAAATCCTCTAAAATATTTATGTTTCCTTCCTTAAATTATTATCGCCCTGCATTTTATTGCTGAATATTCATCATATTGTATTCATTATAAAGTCATGGAGTCATGCAACACGGAAACAGATCCTTCAGTCCAACCAGTCTATGCCAAACATAACCCCAAACTAAACTAGTCCCACCTGCTTGCACTTAGCCTATATCCTTCCCAACATGCTTATTCATTTACATATATTGATTGTGCATGATTTTGTCTATTTCCTTCGCTTGGTATCATTGTAGTGGCCTTATTTGTTACCTCTGAGCCAGGAGGCCTGGGTTCAACTCTTGCCTGCTCCAGAGGTGTGTGCTACCATTTCTGAACATGTTGATGGACAATATTTAGCTTACTACCTGTCTCCTGCACTCTCCCTATTTCCCCCTACCTCTTTCTCTGTTTAGGTCTTTCAGTAGCTGGAATCTTGTAGACATGTTGTGAGCCTTGTCTCTTGGCTAAGAGCTGAAAATAGATCAAAATTGTATCTTTTGCTGAAGGCAGAACTGAATCATAAACAAATCAAGCAAGGGTGAGAAATTCACTTGGAATACAGACTTCAGGGCTGATGTCCCATCTACCAAGAGCTACCAGCCCATCAGATCTAGAATCTCTTTTGTTCAGCAATGCTACTCGAGTAGTAATGGCTATTATTTATGTTGTGCAGTCATTATGTCAGTCCAACTTTAACAGACATACTAATGATAACATCACTCTACCATAGCTTGTGACCTAAGGGTATGAAACTTGTATAGTGTCTTTCTCAGAATCTCTTGAGGCATGACATACTAGAAGAAGCATGCCGCTCTGTGTAACTTAACAACATAATATGAGCTCGGACATTTATTTACCTCTGAATGCAATGCTTCTATATAATAGCAAATTGTAATAACTGTTTGTTAGATTCTTTAATAGCACAGCAGCAATGTCTAGTTTCTTACACTGCAATAGATAACACAGCATTGTCTTATCAGGTAAAATAGCCTACTGCAAGACAAAAACCAACATCTTACTGGTAGATGTTTGGAAAACTCATTGAAGGCCAATTGGTTAATAAAAATTTGAACATTTAGCAGCATCAGTTTATGAGAGTATGAATAGCCATAAAAATCTCGAGGTAGATCACTGACCAGCCAGAAAACAGACCTAGTTAATTTTGATTAGAATATAGGGTCTCTCAAGATATCAAACATTTCTAAGATGGCTTTGATTCAAAATTTAAAAACAAAGCTGCAATTCATTTTTGAACTGAGGCACAGAGCACTACAAGCCTAGCATGTTCTCTATGTTCTAATAGGAATGAGTAACCGGTGATATCTTTTTAGAGTTATAACTGTTCAAACAATGTAGGCAGCTCTATTTTACAGAGCAAATGATGGATCATCACAGAAGAGCTTTGAAAATCTTGCACAGGGACTTCACAGAATGTGAAATTATCTGGAAAGTTCTCAAAGATCAGCTCAAGATAAGTACTAATCTTTCTTTTATTTTATTCATGGAATGTGAATATTGCTGGCTGTGGCCAATCCTTAGGTCCCCTTGACAAAGGAGTGGTGAGCCGCATCCTTGAACGACAGCAGTCCATTTGCTTCAGGGTTAACGTACTTCAAATCTTCATCCATGTAATTAGGGAGAGAGTGGCCTAGTGTCAAAATCACTGAAACCAGCGAACTCAGATTATATCAAGTCAAATACTACCATAGTAGCTGGCAGAATTTCAGTTCAATTAATAAGCCCAAAACTGGAGGCTATCACCAGTAACTTAGCCAGGAATCTATCAGTTGCTTAAAGGCTCAGCTGGTTTATTAACATCCTTTTAGAGAAGAAAATATGATATTGTTATCCAGTCTAAATGTGATTCCAAACCAACAACAATGCAGTTGTCTCTTAACTACCTAATGGAATGGCCCATCAAGCTACACAGTTCAGAGGAAATTAGAAATGAGCAACAAATGCTAGCCTGGTCAGCAATACCCACATTTCATGAATTAATGAAGATGAAAAACAGTGGACATAAGTGTGATTTTTCCCAATGAACAACTGTCAGAAAAGCTAATTGAGTTAGTTATCAGCTGTAAACCAATTAAAGACTTAGGGAAAGATATTTTGGGCAACAGAAAGAGCCATACCCTTTGACACATTACTTGTGAATGGGCACAATGAATCCAATGAATCCAATGTGGCAGGCTAACCAAAATTAGCACTGCTTCTGAACGTTGGTGATGGTGGGAGTGGATGTTTGTGGATGTTGTGCCAATCAAGCAGGCTGCATTGTCCATGATGGTGTTAAGCTTCTTGAATGTTGTTGGAGCCGCACACATCCAGGCAATGGGGGAGTATTCCAAAATACTCCTGACATGTGCCTTGATGTTGGACAAGGCTTGGAGGTGGATGGCTTGGAGGGCAACAAAACTGAATTTTATAGCATATTAACCCAAAGAAAAATTGTAAAATGCAACATCAAACACCCACACGTACACACACGCATGCACACACATGCACACATACATACACACATGTAAAGTTTTACTAAAAGAAAAAATGTAGTACAAAATTAATTATCAGTAATAGCCAGTCCTTGGAATCCTTCAAGTGCTATGTTTAAGTTATGATGAAAGTTAACCAGACCTAAATGTTTACTTTACTTTTGCTCCACAGATTTTTATAGATTTGCTGAGCTTCTCCAGCAATTCCTGTTTTGTTGCCAAATTCATTTCCTTGTTCTGATGTCAAGTTACAAACTTAGTGAAACTTGAAATTGGATTTTTAGGCCAGCAGCTTTTGCCTTTTTTTGTCCCCCTTACAATTAGCCCATAAGTTCATCGAAGTTAATTTCACAACTTCTAATGGCAGGATTTAAACCCATGATGAAAGGTCACTGATGTTAACCTTGTTTCTCTCTCCATAGACATTGCCAAACCTACTAGGTGTTTCCAGCACTTTTTTGTTCCTTCTTTTAGAAAAATCTGCAGGTTAAAATCTGCATTATCTACCATTGAAAAAGCAGAGAAATATTGTCTAATGTGATGATTCAGAAAGAGTTAATCCTGGAGAGTGCATCAAGTTCCACCCAATCTGATGAAGTCATAAAGACTTTGATGGGGAAAAGCAGTATATTTTAGCCCGGGGGAAGCAGTAACATCATAATAATGACTCTAAACTAGTGATGGTGCGCAATAGCTCAATGTTTTCAGGTCATGGGGGTCAAATTCCGTCATGGTAAATGGTGAAATTTGGAATCAATAAAAACCTGGAGATAACCATATGGCGAGCATGTAATAATTGTTGGAAAAACCCATCTGATTCACTAATATCCTTTTGAGACAGAAATGTGTCAGCGAAGGCATGACTCCAGACCCACAACAATGTGGTTGACTCTTAACTGTGGTTTGAAATGGCCTGAGCAAGCCCCTCAAATAAGGGGCAAATGAGGATAATCAATTATTGTTGGCCCAGCCAGTGACACCCACAGCCTGACAACAAACAAAAATAGTCCAGTTTCAACTGTAACTCCTGCAGTTTTAATTTGTCTGTTTTAGCACACTCCATTTCCATTTCCAGATGGTCTGATAAAATAAAGCTTATTTCAGCTTAGGCTAGTTCTCACACATTAGTGGCTTTGTGAATCTTGGTTCAACTTGTGGTCAGGTGATTACTGTGGCCATTTTTAAATCAGTGATTTCTCTTTTTGAAATTATTTCGGACCATGAAATGCCCAGAAAACTAAGTTTGAAAATCAATAATTTGGCGAAATATAGTGGATTGTTAAAAATCTTCCTGGTTTTGCTTGAAGGTTCAAAGTCGAATCACAATTGTGGCTTTTGACCAGACCTGAACTTTTGCTCCAAAGGTTTTAGCAGCTTGAAATTGTGAACGTTACAACTGATTGAAACTCAGTAGCATAAAGTGCTGTGTTGTTCTATGCTGATGTTGTAGGGTTGTTTCTTTAGAATAATAAAAATATAATGAAGCAAACCAAAATAACTCCTATGGGATTCTGTTAGATACAGCGTGGATTATTTTGGTTCAGCTAACGGCATTGTTGAAGTGTAGATCTATCATTACATGTGGGAAATCCAGCAGTGAATGACACGTTCTTTGGGAATTTAGCTCAAGATTCTCAGCTGAAGTAGAAATCATGACTGTTGATATCAATTTGGTTCATATCAATGGGGTTGTATCTGTTGTACTACTTAATCACACTTTGACCAGCATATTTTTTTCCGTGTTGCATACTAACTACCATCATCTCTAAAAGCAATTTCTGGTTTCTAATTTTGTTGTTTTTTTCCTAATTGTGCTTTTTCTTTGATAATACTAAAATGTGTCATGGACTTTCTTGATTTACTTTGAGGAGATCCCTTGACAGAATGTTTTGCTCTGCATAAACCGAGGTTTATAATTTTTGTAATATCTCTTGCATGTTGCATAAGCATCCTGGAGTGGGCCATATGTAGATTTGGTTCCTGTGTTGCATGTTTTGCATTGTTTGATTCATTTTTTTCCTAGGCTATAGAAAGGGGTTTCAGTAGCACCAAGTTAATTTGATTTTGTATAATTTAACTCTCTGTGAACCACATATTTTTCTAGGTTTTATTAAACCAAGCAAATGTAAATGCAAAACGGAAAATCTAATATAAAATTACTTCATCAGCACATTGCATGAGTGACATTAAACCTTTTAAAATAAAGAATATTTTATTGTGAATTTGAAAAATATGCACACCCTGCTCCTTTTAATGGTACTTTGTGTGGGTGTCAGCATGTCAAAATCTGTATTCAATATACAAGAGTTATTAACTTTTAATGCCACACCATTTTTCATGTATTATTAGGCCCTATGTGACCGCATTATTTTGAAGTCCATGTATAATTTGTGAGAATGCCTCTTAAGGACTGAGCATACATACATACATACGTACATACATTAATGAAGCTGTGATCTTGCAACAGTTTGCTTTAAAATAGTCACTATGCTTTTTAGTTTGAAACAATTTTTTATACTTCCATGTAGAAATGTTTCAATGTAGTCACAACTGAACATTTTTGCCTTGGATGGATAGTATTTGATAGATTCATGTCTTTTTTTACAAAAATTGTGTTAAACTATGTTATAGCCTTGAATATACTTGATGAATAGACAGACACAGTCTTCTGGAAGATAGCACAAAATATCATTTACCTTTGAACAAAAAATAGTCTTCTTATCTTTGTTCTAAGTCCTGAGCCCTTATTCTGAAAATGTGACCGTTTGTGTAATTTGGATTCTAAAGCCAGGGAAACATGCTCCCATGTCGTCATCATTATTGGTTTTCCCTTGATTCAAGGATGTATTTACTCAGGGTTTCACATTTCTACATGGTCTCATAATGTTAAAAGGCTAATTGCCAGTTCCTAACCCGTCAAGTTCCTGAAGAACCTATCTGTTTTGGTGAGATCATCTCTTATTCTTCTGAATTCTAGCAAATACAGGCTTAGTCTATTCAAGGTCTCTTCAAAAGACTGGGTTGTCCTCATCCCAAGAATCTAATTTTTCAAATGAAGCATTGTTGCACACCTCCACAGTCAAGTTGTCCTTCCTTATGTGAAGAGATCAAAAATGTTACTCCACATGTGGCCTCAATAGCTATATAATTGTAACACAGGGCGCTACACTAACATTCTTCTGCAAACAATCCATCATCGTAAATATCAGCACACAGATTATTTAAAAACATTGTCTCATACAAAACGTTGGTGAAATTTGGGTAAATAACAAAACCAAATTAAAGTACAGGAATCTTGGCTTGACAGAAAATTGTATGCACGAAAGTAGTTCACAATGTTATTATACATTTTTTAAAAAGTCAGAGTGTTTGCAGTCTTTGTAGGATCTTTATTTTTCCATGAAAAGTGATTTTGTTTATTTTGCCCAAATATATTACTTAGATTCTATTGTCTCATGTCTCTCAATTGCAGTTAGAATAATCTATAAGTGATACTTGGAACTTTTTCTACCACTGGATTAGATTTTCACTTCTAGGCAATAGACCCCATTGAGGTGTGGGGATGGGCATGGGCAATATACAAAGGCACAATATAAGGGGACCAGGCACCTTATTCAAGAGCTGATGAGAGTCTTTTGGTTCTGGAACTGCAAGTCAACAACTTAAAATAGAGATGAGGCAAAAATAATCTCCCAGAAGGTTGTGAATCTTTGAAACTCTCTTGTAGTAACTTGACATTTGTGATGGAAGTCTAGCCCAGATTGTTTTATTTTGTTCTAAGATGCCCATTTATTTATGTGGATAAGGATGTGTTATGCTGTTCTTTGCTATTCTTTATCTCCATTGTAAACATTCTGACTATGTAAAATCAATATAAGCTGACCTGTAAATTAATCAGTACTGATGGTGAGTAAAATATATTTTGAGATTGGTAGTTTCTGTGATGAAATATCTCAGACAAAGTTCATGAGTGATGGCATTCTCATTGAATGGCTGGAGCTGCAAGTGGTCTAGTGTACAGCCATCCAGTTGATGTATGGGGGAGCACAGTCTGGGAAATCACTGTTTTTGAAAACAGCCACTATCAATTTGTTGTCCCATAATGTTCAAGGCAAAAGAGACAGTTGAACGCAGATCCTGCATGGCTGCTGCACACATATCCTCAAGAGAATAGCAAAATACTGTTGATTTTCTATTTATAAAGCACTTTCATATCCTCAAGACATCAAAGCACATTACAACCAACAACATAGGTATATTTGTATTGGACTCCCAGTTGTATTATAGGTAAATGTGCCAAGCAATTTGTGCACAACCACGGGCAGCCATGAGACAAGTGACCAGATATTCTGTTTTAACAATGTTAGTTAAGAGCCCCTTGCTAGCTGAATGTACCATAGTGACCATAAAAATCAGTTTGTAGTTTCAGTACTATGTGTGCTGCTTTGGTAGCAAAATAACATCCTGTCTGTGGAAGCACACATCTAATCATAGCCTGTACTTCACATTTCTTTGGCAAGGGTGTTCAAAAGAATTTTACAGTTGAAATAAGTAGATTAAAATATCATGATATCCATCACCATGTACATTAGATTTGATGCCTATATTGTCACTTCATTCACTTCACTACACCAGGCTTGGCCTCTCTTAAACACCTACAACTGAAAATGTGTACAGCAGCTGGAAGGACGTACCACCAGTCCCACTTAAAGAAATCATCAACTACTTTCAGATTATTTGCTGGCTGAGTTCAGATAGCTCTCTCTAAGTTTGTAGAAGTATTGTGTGAGTTTTCTCCTGTTGTTTAAAGTTAGTGAAGTTGACAGGAGTGATGTTGCATGTGGAGATGGCATTGGTTCTGCCAAGGTGTTGGTCAAACTCCTCACTTTAATCATTGATGCTATGATTACCATCCCTTTTATCATCCCTCTTGGCCAAAAGATAGAATTTTATTCTGTCAACAAAACAAAGCTGATCAGAAACAGTTGCATTAATTGAATTGAATTAGCTTTATTGTCACACGTATTCAAATAAGCACAGTGAAAAGTTTACAGGTCACCACTCATTGCACCATCTTAGGTACAAGGTATCTAAGTACAGATTCTTCGGTAATATAAATTATATAAACGTGTATAAATAAATATACATCAGGGCTGGCAAAAAAATGTAGTTAGCTGATTAGTAAACAATGTCAGTGCATTTTTTTTTTGGTTTGCCACTCATCACTTTTTCTTTCAAAGCATTCCTGTTGCATTTAGAAAATTCCTGTATCTTATTTTCTCTACACCTGCAAAAAAAGTGTGTTGTGTTACTTTGTTAACGGTAACATTTTCCAGGTATAGTTATTGATCCAGCAGTACCTTTCGTGTTTTAAGAACAAATAATGCAATAAAATGGTACAGCATAACACACAGGGCCAAACTAAAAAGTATCACATTTTATGGAAATGCAGAGAATTGATTAAACTGAACTTTGCCTGAGATATTCCAGTGTAACAGAGACTAGCAAATACAATACGTATTTTACCTACCATCAGTGCTTACCAATTTATAGGTCAGCTTATATTGATTTTACATGGTCAGAATGTTTATAATATGAAGAATACCAAAGAACAGCATAAAAGTGCAGTTCAATAAATATGCACCCCCCTCATGTTGTATTTGGTGAATTAATTGGTTGAAAATGAATTTACAATTGTTTTGGCCCATATTCTGCAAAACCAGAAATTACATACGTTGGTATCCATTGCAATGGATGCGTATGTTGGCTGCATCTGGGAAAATTGCGGTGTTTTTTTCAAATAAGAGGAATAAACCATTTATACAATACACTTGTATCAGTCAATAAAGTTCTATCAATTAGTACTACTCAGCAGTGCAACAAGAATATGCTTCAAATTACAGAGAAAACATGGTAAATCACTGATTGTTTTAGACAGCAGAGATATTCAATGAGAGATAGTATATAAACAAATAGTTGTATGATCATGATTGGCTAGATTTTCCTTTGAATTTCAGCCAAATGTTGAATAGGGTTGAAACATTAAAGTAAATAAAAGGAAAAAATAATGTTGACAGCTCAAATCTGACCTGACTGATTGTGTTTTTTAAAAAAAAAATGATTCCCCTTTATCACCATTCCGGTACCTACTCAGCCACATCAAACTGAAGATTAGGGTGAAATGAATTTGACATACTTCTCCAGTATTTTGTCCCCAACCTGCATCCCAGACCAGATCATAATTATTCTCTGTTATGGCTAGGAGTAGCAAAGTCCTATCTCCAACATGAATGGTGGTCTGAGAGGCAATCATGTTTACTGGAGCAAAAGACTTATTTTAATTTTTGTGCACATCGATACTGGCTGTGGAATGCAGCAGCAAAGGAGGGGTGCCTCTCATTAGGACCCTTGATCGAGCACTGAATGCTATTGAACAAGAGACCACTTGGGAACCTGCCGGTATTCTCACACAACCTTGCTTGTCATGATACTTAGATGGTTACACCCCACTGTTAATTGCCCACTTCACCATCTTGATTGGAAATGTTGTCCTGAGGCAGATCTATTTGAGGTGGAGCTAAGAATGTGGTGGGGCCTCCACATGTTATCCTTCTGCCTAATTAAATATCCGCTGACACTAAACTCTTCGTGGAGGATGATCTTAAGTTCTACCCACCATCTTTTTCCAAAGTAGGCTAAATTTTACATGTTGGCATAGTTTCTGCACCCTGCCAAAAAGTCATTATGGGTATGTCCATGTTCTTGATGGCTGTCCTACATTGGTTTAACACAGGAATCAATTAACTGAATTGCCTTAAGGCACGACTTCTTCTCCTTTCTCATAAGGAAGTCCCACCCGAACAAAGCTCTGTAGTCCGAGTAGCAGTATGCAGTGGCTATGGCTGGGGTTACAGTCAGTTTCACTAAAGTGAGGAATCAAGGGTCAGAGATCTTGCAGAGTGAGGAGAAGCATTGTTGAGGGGAGGAGGAAGGGGTGGTGCTGGCTTCCGAGAGCTGGTACAGTGTTGAAAAGTGAGAAGGGGATCAGCTGGTGTGGAGTTCCCTTGTTGGTCCCAGAGGGCCTGTAAAGGAGCAGGGATCCAATCCCACACACACACATATTTCCTAGACTATAGTCCACACAGCTAAAGCTGCCAGGCTTTCTGCACTTCATTGGCATCTGTCCCTGAGTAAAATACAGTATAGATAGGATTTTTTTGCCAGAGCAGGGGTAATCAGATAGGCAACAGGCAGACTAACTGAACTTTGTGTGCAACACCCCTCCCCCTGAACCTTCGTATCCACCAATAAGTCAGTTGATATGAGATGGGTAAGTGTAAAATCTAGTCTGTTGCAACTCAGATGACAGAGTAGTGTCAGGTTCAATGGACTCGTAATCTAGAGGCCAATTCTACTGCTCTGGGGACATGGGCTTCAATAACACTGTAACAGCTGGTGGAATTTTAAATTCAATCATGTTTTTAAAAAGTTAGAAGTGGAGGAAAACTAGTAAAATTGTGAATGATGTGTACTGGTCTGACTGTATTGTAGATTTGATTTACCAAATAGGAATAAGACCTGAAAAAAAATCTTCCATGACCCTTGATAAATGGTACTGATGAAACATGAACAAGATAAATTGCATAACAATGAATAAAGCATGAATTTGTGTACTGATGTTTTTGATCTTAATGAGGTTTTGGTCTTTCCAAGTAGAACTTGTGAATTCCACTGTGTATGAGAAATGCTGATGATAACCAAAGTATCATGAAAAATTATTATTCATATCCTTAGCTTATTTGACTGGCTAGTCAAATTAATGCAACGTGCAATTAAAATATAATCACTGTTTGTGACTCTGACAAAGTAACAGTTGCCATCATGCTTTCCTTATTCTGTGCCTTACACTTTTTGATGTTAAAACTGGATTATTGAGTTTAGCGTAAAATAACCATAAAAGATTAACCTTATCATTATCACATGGTATGTAAGCTCATATTAGCAATCTAGCAAACAATAATATTCATTAAAGACCGACTGTTAATTATGTTTCCCCACAGTGTGCAATGAATTGCCCCTTACTGGATATTAAATACATCCCTGTGCTAATTGTATGTATTTGGTACTATTTCAAAGGGTTATCATTACAAACAAAATCTGATTGGAATTTTTAAAAAATAATTGAACAAAAAAACTACGAGAATCACGATAGGTGAACTGCTGAAGAGAGATGTTATAATGATCAAAGCTATGAAATGATTTAGAGGCACCTTTAGCTGTGGCGTACATCTTTACAAATATCATGTATTTCAGAGAGATGCTTGAAAGTTTTATCGAGCAATCAATAAAAAAAACTGCCCCAGATTTTCCAGTGGCCAGATAATCATTTCTGAAGAATAGATGGAAGTTACATATGATAATCCTGCGTAATCTTCATCATAACAGACTTTGAAGCAATTTGCCCAGGAAATTGAAGATTTTGTTGGGCACGCTGCCTATGTCCAGAAGCGTCCAAAAGTATCCATTTAAATCAGAGAATTAAGAAGATTTTGCTGCAGTTAAATAAATAGTTACTCAGGAAAATTAAGAAAAGCATCTAATTCCTGAGTAATTATTCAACTGACTCCTAACTTACCACACACCCCCAAATAAAACTCTCCAGACCTCTTACCCCTCCATGGCTAACAGTCCCCTGCCAAGGGACCTGATAGACACTCCATACCCTCAAGGATTGACATCTCCTCTCCCAGACACCCTCTTGTATGCCCAGGACCTCTCCTTTCTACAGGAACAACCACTACCACCATCATCTTCCCCCATCCCACAATGGACCTGAGCCTCCAGCTCTGCCACAGGATTCAATTTAACCCATCCTGTCCATTTCCAGACCTATTAACTCCCACCCAACCAAATCTATCCTAAACACTCCACTTACCTGGCCTATTTATAATCTTGCCCCCAGCACCCAGCCACTGGACACCTTAGCCAATGTCTGTTTGGTACTCTATCATTCTGGCACCCTTCCCACGGCACCCTAGCCAACAAGCACTCCAATCCCACCCCACTTCAAACTGATACCTTAGCCTCACTGCATCCTAACCTCAAACTTACCTAATGTACTTAATCTTTTTTAAGTAGTTGACAAACTGGCATTCTGTGATGCTGCCCCGTAAATTTCAGATACAGCAACTGACTGCTGTGGAGAAAGGAAGTGTGGTTTACTTTCGTCTGACTGTTCTACTCTACAATGGACCTGTCTGAATGGAAATGTGGCCCTGCATTTCAGAAGAAGCCCTGGATTGGAATCTCTTGTCAGAAATACAGAGCTCCTTTTCTCATGGAAAAGGAAGTTGGAATTAAAAGTAGAAGCCAGACAGTCCTTGGGTAATGAACGTGTTCCATTTTTGAATCTATTCACAAGTCAATTTGTAAGCCAGTCGGAACACAATGCAAGAAAATATAAAATAGTCATTCGAAAGTATAAGGAGATGTTTACATGTCAGTTCTTTAAAATTAATATTAATACATGCCTATATGGGATTGTGTTCATAAGTCAGATGTTCATAAATCAGAGACCCCCATACACAGAATTCTTTGAAGCTAATATTATTGTAATTCATTTTCTGGTGCAAATTAGATTTTTCACAAAAATGGATTAAAACTGCAACAGCACATTATGAAAATTGCATTAGAAATACTACCCTAGTCAGTTGGTACCATCCTTGTGCAAATTGCAACTTTAAAAGAATTTGGAACAGTTGAGTACTAGGAATAGGATTAGGTATGCTGCATGATGCCAAGTATGTACATGTTACATGAATATGATAGGCATTGTTACAGAGACTATGAGTAAGAACCAGATGTAAGACTTATCCTTTTGATATCCTGATCTGTTCTCTGAACCAACCAATAAAACTGTCATAATAGTGTGTGCACCTTAAGGCACTCCTCAGCATTAACCCATTCAGGGCCTTGTATTTATTTGCAAAGAGCTGTATTTTTGTTTCCAGTTTGAAAATTTAGAGTTGGGACACTTCCCAACAGTAGAAATCTATTGCCATAGAAAGTGCTCCAAATGTTGAAATGTACATTTTCAGGTTCTGCTATTTCCTAAGAAATGGCCTGCGTAACCCCAGAATGAGTGTAGAGGTTCCCAAATGTGGGAAGGGACATACAGAAATCCTGTGTCATCACTTTGGCACAGTGCTGATATTTTTGTTTAAAAGAAGAATAAAACATAAAACAGCCCTCCAGGCATCTCTGCTCAAGCTCCCTCATTGCCCCAAACACTCCTCATGCTGAATCCATGCCAACCCCCCATGCCACTTCATGTCTCCCAAATCCCCATAAACCTTATTGCTCTCAAATCAAACTGTTTCTCTGCTAGCCACACCCATAACTTCTCACACCCTCTATGTCAACATATGCCCCTCAACCCAACTTCTATATAGCTCTTTATAGTTCCGTGTCATCTTGATATTAAGTTGCACCAGCCCATGTTCCCCAAAAACTACAATTAGCCTTTAAGGCTATCATACCAACTCATCAATTATGCACCATGAGCAGACCTCGTGAGACACGCTGTAATGAAATAATATGAAGTTCTCAGTGTCAATTGTAGACAAGTTATTTTTCAAAACTACATTTAAAATTCTTTCAGCTACCTAGTCCCTTATAACCACAAACATTTTATTCAACCACATAATCCCTAATGAAAACAAGCTCTGGACAAAATAATGGCAAGTTATGAAATCATTCATGCAGCATTGATCCAGTAACAATAGCCCTCTGGCTTAGGCCAATAGACAACATGAAATAGCAAGCTCTGTTTGTTTCAAAGATTTAAGAGCAAGAGATTTAAATGCCATGACAATTTTGACAGATGTTATTGATGGTTCCTTTTGACAGGTCCTGACAGTTGCATTTGGCAGGTCTGTTGACAGTTCCAATGAGTTTGGAGATTAATGGAGTTATATACTTTTTTACACACTTCTATGTTTACCTTTAACAATATTAAAAGGAAAAGGCAGCCCCTCCCAAAGGGCTGCCTATTTCTCCAAAATTGTGCTGAGACCATATCCAAAGAGATACTTTATCTCTTCAGCAAGGTTCTTTGGCTGTCCAAATGAATCTACAAAGTTTAGATCTGCTTCTATTGGGTCTACTCCAATTGCTTCACACTTCAAACACCTGGATCACCAAAATTAGATATGACTCGGGCAGCCATAGATTTATAAGGGCAGATGTATCTGCAAAATATGCATGTGTGAAATGTGATCAGCCCACATTCTGGCCCAACAAAAGTGCTTTGTGATGTGTTCAGTGACAACACTTCCAGATTTTGGCTTCCTTTGTCATTTTCAAATGATGGTGACTCTCTCTGTCATTGCAAAATTCCAGGATAAAGTCTCTCTCTATAGGTGCTGTCATATTTGCTGACTATTTTCAGAAATGCTTGTTTTATTTCAAATTCCATCATTCACAACATTTTACATTTGCAAATATCAATTCAACTCTGCCTCAATGTTCCAATTTACTCAATATCCATAGCCTCTTGAGGGAGGTTGCTTCTAGGTACCAAATAATCTTTATGTGCAAAAATGCTTCTCAATTTTGCTCCTGAATGGCTTTGCACAAAAATCAGGTCTCTTTATTTTTGTAAAAGCAAAGCACTGTGGATACTGGGCATCTGAAATAAAACCTAAACTGTTAAAGAAACTCATCTGGTCTGACAGTATCTGTGGAGAGAGAAACAAAATTAATGTTTTGAGTCCAACTTGATGTCTCTTTAGCAGAGAAAATCAGTTTTTTGTACCAATCTTATCAAATCTTTTCATTGTTTCAAATACCCTAATTAGATCACCACAGCTTTATATCGGGGTCTGGTTAGCTCAGTTGCTTTTCACCTGCTTTATTATGCATAGCAATGTTACCAGCATAGATGCCAGTTTCGGTTACCATGAAGGACTCTCCTTCTCAACCTCTCCCCTCAGATGAGGTCTGTTGTCCCTCACATAAAATTACCACCAGCAGTCATCTCTCCCTCTCTAATGACAGAACAACCCTATGGTCCAGTAGGATTATGGCTACTTTTCAATCTTCCTTATTTAAAGAAACATGTGTCAATTAATTGCAACCTTTCCCCATTATTTAATCCTCCAAAGGCTGGTATCATTCTGATGAGTCTATGATTTAATCCCTTCAAAGCTTACGTGTTTTGAAGAATTAAAGAGTCATATAGGACTTAAAACATTAACTCTGTTTCTCTCTTCACCGATGTAGCCAGACCAGCTGAGTTTCTCCAGTATACTTAACATAGAACATAGAACATAGAACATAGAACAATACAGCGCAGAACAGGCCCTTCGGCCCTCGATGTTGCGCCGCCCTGTGAACTATTCTAAGCCCATCCCCCTACACTATCCCATCATCATCCATATGCTTATACAAGGACTGTTTAAATGCCCCTAATGTGGCTGAGTTAACTACATTGGCAGGCAGGGCGTTCCACGCCCTTACCACTCTCTGAGTGAAGCACCTACCTCTGACATCTGTCTTAAATCTATCACCCCTCAATTTGCAGCTATGCCCCCTCATACTAGCCGACGTCGTCATCCTAGGAAAAAGACTCTAACTGTCCACCCTATCTAATCCTCTGATCATTTTGTAGGTGCCTATTAAATCCCCTCTTAGCCTTCTTCTCTCCAATGAGAACAGACCCAAGTCCCTCGGTCTTTCCTCATAAGACCTTCGCTCCAGACCAGGCAACACCCTGGTAAATCTCCTCTGCACCTTTTCCAATGCTTCCACATCCTTCCTGTAATGGGGCGACCAGAACTGTACACAATATTCCAAGTGAGGCCGCACTAGCATTTTGTACAGTTGCAGCATGACATCATGGCTCCGGAACTCAATCCCTCTACCAATGAAACCCAACACACCATATGCCTTCTTAACAGCACTATCAACCTGGGTGGCAACATTTCAGGGATCTATGTACCTGGACACCAAGATCCCTCTGCACATCCACACTACCAAGAATCTTTCCATTGACCCAGTATTCTGCCTTCCTATTATTCTTCCCAAAGTGCATCACCTCACATTTATCTGCGTTGAACTCCATTTGCCACCTTTCAGCCCAATTCTGCAGTTTTTCCAAGTCTCCCTGCAACCTGCAACATTCTTCCACACTGTCCACCACTCCACCGACTTTAGTGTCATCTGCAAACTTACTAACCCATCCACCTATGTCTGCGTCCAAGTCATTTATAAAAATGACAAACAGCAGTGGTCCCAAAACAGATCCTTGTGGCACACCACTAGTAACCGGACTCCAGGCTGAATATTTTCCATCAACCACAACTCTTTGTCTTCTTTCAGAAAGCCAGTTTCTAATCCAAACTGCTAAATCTCCCTCAATCCCATGCCTCCGCATTTTCTCCAATAGCCTACCATGTGGAACCTTATCAAAGGCTTTACTGAAATCCATGTACACCAAGTCAACTGCCCTACCCTCATCCACATGCTTGGTCACCTTCTCAAAAAACTCAATGAGGTTTGTGAGACACGACCTGCCCTTGACGAATCCATGTTGACTATCTCCAATCAAATTGTTGCTTGCTAGATGATTATAAATCCTATCTCTTATAATCCTTTCCAAAACTTTTCCTACAACAGATGTAAGGCTCACTGGTCTATAATTACCTGGGTCATCTCTACTGCCCTTCTTGAACAAGGGCACAACATTTGCAATCTTCCAGTCCTTTGGTACTAAACCTGTAGACAATGACGACTCAAAGATCAAGGCCAAAGGCTCCGCCATCTCCTCCCTAGCTTCCCAGAGAATCCTCGGAAAAATCGCATCGGGCCCAGGGGATTTATCTACCTTCACACCTTCTAGGATTGATAACACCTCCTCCTTACTAACCTCAATCCTTTCAAGTCTAATAGCCCGTATCTCAGTCTTCTCCTCTACAATATTCTCCTTTTCCTGAGTGAAAACAGATGAGAAATATTTGTTTAGCACCTCTCCGATCTCCACAGGGTCCACACACAACTTCCCACTTCTGTCTTTGACTGGCCCTATTCTTACCCTAGTCATCCTTTTATCCCTCACATACCTATAGAAAGCTTTAGGGTTTCCTTAATTCTACCTGCTAATGACTGCTCATGTCCCCTCCTTGCTCTTCTTAACTCTCTCTTTAAATCCTTCCTAGCTAATCTGTAACTCTCCATCGCCTCATCTGAACCATCTCGTCTCAATGTCACATAAGCCTCCCTCTTCTGCTTAACAAGAGATACAATTTCTTTTGTAAACCAAGGTTCCCTTAGCTTATCACTTCCTCCCTGCCTGACAGGGACATACCTATCAAGGACACGCAATATCTGTTCCTTAAACCAGCTCCACATTTCGATTGTCCCCATCCCCTGCATTTTGCTACCCCATTCTATCCCTCCTAAGTCTTGCATAATTGCATTATAATTGCCTTTCCCCCATCTATAACTCTTGCCCAGTGGTATGTTCCTATCCCTTTCCATCGCTAAACTAAACGTAACCGATACTTGCTGTTTATTTGAGATAAAAGGTACTGCAGATGCTGGAGAATCCGAGATAACAAGCATGGGGCTGGATGAACACAGCAGGTCAAGCAGCATCATTGGAGCAGGAAAACTTGACGTTTCGGGCCTAAACCCTTCATCAGAAAA
>JAHRHZ010000012.1:41347932-41385710 GCA_024137785.1 Ginglymostoma cirratum
TTCATCAGAAAAGTTTTCCTGCTCCTATGATGCTGCTTGACCTGCTGTGTTCATCCAGCCCCATGCTTGCTGTTTAATTTGTTGGGATTGAATGTTGGACTGCCTATGGTTAAAAAAAAAAAGACTTCTCTTTCCTGGCATTGATCTTTGTTACATTTTTATAATTGAAAACACAACAGCACAACATTTCCATGTAGTCACATTTTTTCTTTCATACCTGAGGAAATCTAAACTGTCCTATGGGACCTAACAAGATCTGAATAAGAAAACAACTTATGCTTAGGATCACCTAAGCATTTCTCAGACAACAAAGTACTTTTCAAATTTCATTACTTTTATACCACAAAGAATTTTGACAATAAAGTTTACATGGCTAGGTCCCATCAGCATCAGTGAGAAAAAGATCAGAAATCACATGACACCAGGTTATCATCCAACATGTGAAGTGACCATCTGCCGAAGCAGCAGTGCTCAGAAAGCTAGTGATTTCAAATAAACCTGCTGGACTTTAACCTGAGATAACAAAGTGTAGAGCTGGATGAGCAGGCCAAGCAGCATCAGAGGAGCAGGAAGGCTGACGTTTCGGGCCTGTGACTTCTGACTTTGTCCACCCCAGTCAAACACTGGCACCTCCACATCATGAGAAAAGGTGGTCAAGAGCCTTACATTTTCTTATTTTAGAGGTAGATGTGAAGTGTCATGTCCCAGGTGCAACGCAATTGGTCAAACTAACTCGATGTTAAGCAAAACACAATTTATTTAAACATTATAATTAAAATACAAATAAAAGAAAGAGGAATTTAGAATAGCTTAACTATTGGAAAACTTAATTGAATAACAGATACAGGAACTATTACTAATTAACTGTTCCAATGTTGTGACATTCCATAAACACACCTCTTGGCAAAAAGGAAATTCAGAAACAGATTCTCACATGCAGTTCTCCAACCCAGGAGGGAAAAACATCAAGAGAAAATTCAGAGATTGCAGCAGCTGGGAGACATTCACTGAATCTTCCAACTCTTTTGAGACTCCAAGAGGTTCTAACGTTATTGAAAAAAAACCAGAAATCTGGATCTGTGAGAGCTGGCCACGCCTGTTCAGGCTGTTAAAAAAGCAAACCCGAGGCCTCTAAATTTGTTTACACAAGTCATCTTCAGGGCTAGTTCATCGCTTCTGCCTTACAATTGCTCTTCAAAAAAAAACCAGGACGAAATAATATTTTAAAGAGAAAGCATCATCACACAAGGTACTGGCATGGAAAAAGGATTGACTGATTTGCAGAAGGCAGAGAGTGGGGGTAAAGTGCTCTTTTTCAGGATGACAGCCAGTGACTGGTAAATTCCACAGGGGTCAGTTAAAAAAAAATGAAAGAACTGTGGATGCTGTAAATCAGGAACAAAAACAGAAGTTGCTGGAAAATCTTGGCAGGTCTGGCAGCATCTGTGAAGAAAACATTAGAATTAATGTTTTGGGTTCAGCAACCCTTCCTCAGAAGCATTCTGAGGAAGATTCTGATGATTTTTTTCTTCACAGATGCTGCCAGTCATGCTGAGCCTCAGAGTGAAAGGGTGGCCCTTTAGAACTGAGATGAGGAAGAATTTTTTTCAGCCAGAGAGTGGTGATTCTGTGGAACTCATTGCCACAGAGGTCTGTGGAGGCCAAGTCATTGAGTGTATTTAAGTCAGAGTTAGGTAGGTTCTTGAATAGTTAGGGGATTAAAGGTTACAGAGAAAAGACAGGAGAAAGAATGGGTTTAAGAAACATATCAGCCATGTTCAAATGGCAGAGCAGACTCTTTGGGCCAAGCAGCCAAAATCTGCTCCTCTATATTATGATTGGAGGTGCCGATGTTGGACTGGGGTGGACAAAGTCAGAAGTCACACGACACCAGGTTTATTTGAAACCACAAGCTTTCAAAGTGCTCAAGCTTCTCTATCTTCCACCCAAAACATTTCAAAGAAGCCGTCCTCTATGGATAAACCCTGCGCATACACAGGATCTGCTCAGATGAGGAGGAACGTGATGGACACCTAAAGATTTGGAAGGATGTGCTCATGAGAATGGGATACGATGCTCAACTCATCAATCACCAGTTCCGATGTGCCGCAGTGAAAAACTGCAATGACGTCCTCAGAAGACAGACACAGGATATGACTGATCGGGTAACTTTCGTTGCCCACTGCTTCCCTGCAGCAGAGAAACTACGCCAGGTTCTTTGCAGCCTTCAACACAATATCGTTGACGATGAGCACCTCGCCAAGATCTTCCCTACACCTCCACTTCTCGCCTTCAACAACCACCAAACCTTAAACAGACCATTGTTTGCAGCAAACTACCCAGTCTTCAGGACAACATCAACCAAACCACCACACAACCCTGCCTTGGCAACCTCTGTAAGACATGTCAGATCATCAACATGGATATTACCATCACATGTGGGAACACCACCCACCATGTACACAGCCGATACTCATGTGACTTAGCCAATGTTGTCTATCTCATACGCTGCAGGCAAGGATGCCCGAGCATGGTATATTGATGAGAGCATGCAGGCTCTACGATAATGGATGAATGGACACTGCATAAAAATTGCCAGACAGGAATGTTCCCTCCTATTCGGGGAACACTTCGGTGGTCAAGGTCATTCAGCCTTGGATCTTCGAGTAAGGAGGTTCCAAGGCAGCCTTTGAGATACATAACAATGCAGAATCACAGAGCAGAAACTGATAGTCAAGTTCCATACCCATGAAGATGGCCTCAACCATGATCTTGGGCTCACGTTGCACTACATGTGACTCCACTGCATCTGTTCCATATCTGTAAAGCGTTCCTTACTTTCCTGTTTTGACACCTTCAACTTGATAAATTATTATGATCATTCTACCTTAATTAGTTTGTAAAGTTTTGTATTACTTGTTACTTCGGTTAGACCCTCAGAATGCAACTCTTATACCTATCATGTTATTTCAGACATTTGATTTATCTCTACCACGGCTTTATTTTTAATTTTTTTGTAATTATCTCTCTGCCTCATTTAATCAGATTTTGGTCATCCCCTTCACTTATTATTCAGCTGTTGACATTTTACTCATATCGTCCAACACTTTTGATCACCTGCAGAGACTTATTATTCGACGCTCCATTCACACCATTTGTATGATCTTTTGATCTCTCTGCCCTTGATCTCTCTGCCGATAAACTCTGTGTCTGTGTGCTTCTGTCTGACTTCACCAGATGAAGGGACTATACTCTGAAAGCTTGTGATTTCAAATAAACCTGTTGGACCATAACCTGGTTTTGTGTAGCCTATCTCTTATGGTCTTAGAGCACAGTATCAACAACCTGGGAATACCACCACTAGCAAGCTCCTTTCAGAGCAACTCATTATCCAGACTTGGGAAAAATCACTATTCCTTTAGTATTGCTGGGTCAAAACCCTCACACTCCCTCCTGAAAGACATTAAGGGTTTACCTGCAACACATGGACTACAGCAGTTCAAGAAGGCAACTCATCACCACCTTCCCAACCAGGGATGGGTACGAAATGCTAGCCAGCCAGCAATGGCATTATCCCAAAAATGGGTAAACAGAATGCCATGAAGTAGTAGTCATCAAAGAAGTATATAGGAAAATACTATCAAAATATCAAGAGATATTAGTAAAAATCTCCCAAGTCAGCTATTAACAGGAAACAGTGCAAGGTTGTACAAGTTACATTACGCATGCCATAACAGGGGAAAGAACGTATAATGTGAAAGAAATTTGTGGGCTGCATCAATTTGCTTCAATATCTGGTTTGATCATAGAGCTCCAGTTATTAAGAAACCCACATTAGGAAGGAAAGACTGCATTACATGAAAATTGAAAACATTTTCTTCGGAAAGATTTTGTTACAAATAGAACGGGAAGGAAATCTATGTAAGGTAACACTGGTTGAATATATGGGGATAGGAGGGTTCAGAAGATCTTGGGACTATGGAGATTTGTGTAATGTGCCAAACAATTGCTGCAGGCCAAATTAATCATATATTTTATGATTTTTATCTATAATGCAAATTCTGTTCACAAAAGAAACACAGTACATCTATACATTTAATATGACACCTGTTCTCTTTGCAGGACAGTTAAAACTCAGAGTATACTAGGCTTGTAAACTAACAGTCACCATCTGTACAGATACCCACACTAAAGGAAATATCAATAATGATTTAACTGAGAATCCACAAGTCAGAGCACTGAGCACTGCTGAGGAAGTGATCATAGTGCTGATTGTTGATGAGGTGCCAGCTGGCACAGGATAGAGACCCAGCATGTTTACTGTCCTGTTTCCCTATAGCAGATCCAGACCTTAACAGACTTGTTTTGAATGCCGGTACTGGAGCAGCACAATTACTTGTCACATTTTACAAAACTGAAAGGTTGGTATGAGTGAGGAATTGTCCAATAGATATACTACCATGACCTATATGAGTTATGTCATACAGCACCAGTTGCAGAATACCACCAAGTATGCCAATATGAAAGATGTTTCTACTGGCATTCTCATTTTGCAAGAGATAGTAAGAGTGGGGCCATTTTTCACAGAGACTTGCATTGCTCCATTGATGGTTTTAAGTAGAAAACGTCGGAGTCATGGATGCTTCCTCCACCAGCAGTCATAATAGAGTAGGTTGTGTGTTACCAACTTGTGAGAACATTGCCTAAATTAGGTGGCTGGACTCTTTCACATACTGATGACAGGCATATCCATTCTGCCCAAACTATCTGCCAGCAACAAAGTCTGAGCAATGTGATGGAATTCCTGCAGATGACAATGCTTTCGGTAACACATAATTGAGGTGTACCTGTTGCAGTTGATTCTTCTGATCAGGAAGTGTTTGAGTGTTCTTCCTGAGGCCTTAGCAGAATTCTTGATGGATTTAATCTTTCGTCTGTGTTCCTGAAACATCTTGTGTCTTTGTCATAAAATGGGGTCATCTTGGAACCTCCTCAGGTACAAACCTGCAAAATCTGGACATACAGAAGATAAAATCATTCCTTGCATTTACAGGTACATAAAGAATAAAAGTGCAGTAACAGGAGAAGTGGGGCCAATTAGAAATCAAATGGGAGACATACACATGAAGGCAGAATGTATGGATAAGTTATTAAATGAATATTTAGCAACTGTTTTTACCAAAGAAGCAGATGTTACCCAGGCCTTGATGACAGAGGACGATACCAGTCACTCAAAATTAATAAGGAGGAGGTATTGGATAAACTGTTGGTATTGCTGACAAGACATCAGGACTCGATGAAAGGGATACAAGGATATTGAAAGAAGTGAGAGAGGAAATTTTATGACTCAGGCCATAATCTTTCAATATTTCCTGATTTGGTGGTGTCAGAGGACTGGAGAATGGCACACATTATGCCTTTATTCAAAAATGTTGTCAGGAAAAGTCCAGCAACTTATACACCAGCTACTTTAACTTGAGAAATAGAGAAACCACTCGAAACAATAATACAGGATAGAATTGATAATCACATGGACAAATGTGGATTACATGGGGAATGTCATGTATAACTAAGGTTGCTGAAGGTTTTTGAAAGAGTGAAAGAGAGCGTTAATGAGCGTAATTCTATAGATGTATGTAGAATAACAGAGTCATAGAGTAATACAGCAAGGAAACAGTCCCTTCAGCCCAAACTGGTCCATGCTGACCATGGTGCCCACTCAGCTAGTTCCAATTGCCTGCATTTGATCCTTATCCCTCTAAATCCTTCTCATCCATGTACCTATCCAAATGTCTTTTAAATGTTTCTATTGTACCTGCTTCAACCACTTTCTTTGGCAGCCCATTCCATATACGCACCACTCTATGCGTGAAGAAGTTGTCCCTCAAGTCCTTTTTAAATCTTTCTCCTCTCACCTCAAACCTGGACTTCCAAAAAGCATTTGACATAGTGCCACACAGTAGATCTGTGACAAAAGTTATAGCTAATGATTTAAAATGGACAGTAGAACACAGATATAAAATTGGCTGAGTGTTAAGAAGCAAACAGTAATGGTTAAAAAAAATTCAGAACAAAATAAGGTTTAGCACAAAAGAACCATAAGAAATAGGAACAGGAGTAGATCATTCAACACCTCTAGCCCTCCCCCTGTCAGTAGCAGTTTCCCAGGGGTTGATATTGTGATATTTTAGAGTTAGAAGACTGTTTTTTTTTTAAGAATCCCTACAGTGTGGAAACAGGCCCTTCGGCCCACAAGTCCACACCGACCCTTGGAGCATCCCTGTATAACCCACGCACCCCCTGATCACTATGGGCAATTTAGCATGGCCAATCCACCTAGCCTGCACATCTTTGGACTGTGGTAGGAAACCGGAGCACCCGGAGGAAACCCACGCAGACACAGGGAGAATGTGCAAACTCCACACTCCACAGAGTGGTGCGCATATGGAATGGGCTGCCAAAGAAAGTGGTTGAAGCAGGTACAATAGAAACATTTAAAAGACATTTGGATAGGTACATGGATGAGAAGGGTTTAGAGGGATAAGAATCAAATGCAGGTAATTGGAACTAGCTGAGTGGGCACCATGATCAGCATGGACCAGTTTGGGCTGAAGGGACTTACTGTATTACTCTATGACTCTGTTATTCTACATACAGCTATATAATTATGCTCATTAATGCTCTCTTTCAAAAACCTTAGTTATACATGACTTTCCCCATGTAATTCACATTTGTCCATGTGATTATCAATTCTATCCTGTATTATTGTTTCAAGTGGTTTCCCTATTTCTCAAGTTAAAGTAGCTGGTGTATAAGTTGCTGGACTTTTTCCTGACAATATTTTTGAAGTCACCTGAGGCTAGAATTGAACCTGGGTCCCTGGTGCTGTGAGTCTGCAGTGCAAACCACTGAGCCAACATGCCACCCTGTATATCCCTATATATCAAATATTTACTTTTCCTGATTTATATTAGCAAAACTAGGTCTTGGAGTCAAGGGAACAATTTCATTGTGGTTGAACACTGGAAATCAAGCCTTGTTATTCACAGCATCAGGACAAAAG
The DNA here is from genome assembly GCA_024137785.1 of Ginglymostoma cirratum. Lineage (NCBI taxonomy): Eukaryota > Metazoa > Chordata > Chondrichthyes > Orectolobiformes > Ginglymostomatidae > Ginglymostoma > Ginglymostoma cirratum. The sequence continues at coordinate 41,354,996 of JAHRHZ010000012.1, forward strand.
CTAAGATTTTATGAAAGTATGCAAAATCCCTGACTACTCGTCTGCAATAACCACCCATACCACTTGAACAAACAACAATGTAAACATCACTTACAATGAGTTTCAGTAAACTGCTTTTAAATGTGCAGTAATCACTTCCTCAGTCCATGGTTTTTAAAACAGCCCATTTCCCATTTTCAGTCCACAATCAAAAATGCAGAAAAATAAACAGATGCAATCTTTACATCGTAATGGAAAAGGCATAGAATCCCTCCAGAACTAAAAACTTAATTTTCTGCTGCAGTGATTAGAAATCTGCGGTAATTTTTCATAGGGCCCATTAAGAATTTCAGGATATTGTTGGCTTCAACTCAATGAATAATTACAAGCAACCCTGAGAAAGACCACAGTTGGTTTTGGCTTAGGTTTAAAAAGACCAACAAACATTATTGGGGACAGAAGCACATTTGGATTAACATAGAGAGGCACATATCAGAATCAGTCCTATTGTATTACATATCTCTGCAAAAAACATTTTTTTCATTATTTCTAACAGCATCAAGCCCCCAGCAATGGAGACTCCTAGTGCCAGAGATATAGGAAGGTGGCAATTTGAATCTCCTTCACCTCCCTCTTGGTTTTGCAATCATCTACCAGCATCATGTTTGGAACCAAGGGATGTCAATCAATATAAAGTGTTTGACAGCATGCAACTGGTAATCATAGCAGCAAACACATTAAACCATTCTAGAACTACACAATTAATTTACCATGATATTACATAAGTTCCAAAGCACTTCCAACACAGGAGTCAAACATCTGACTCAACAGTTCCATGCAGTGTTTTACAGACTGTGCATGTCATGCTCAATTTATATCAATTTTGCAAAAGCAAAACAAGGAAAATGGTTAATTCTTGCCATATCCTGTACATAGTTGGAAAGGGTGAGTGGTTTAAAAATTAAATCTGTATTAGTACTGGGATAGCATTAAAATGTCCCTTGCACATGTATCTGAATTGTGTACTACACTGTGGTTGCAACTATACTATTGGTTATAAAGCTCCTTGTCTACCGTTGATTTACATCATGTCCAAATAACATACTCTGATGCAAAATTAGCCTTGGGTTATCTTTCCTGACAGTGGATTGTCTTCGTGAGTGACATGTATAAAATGTGTTCCCAGGGTTTGAATAAATGTGCTGTCTTCGCAGGGGAGATTGATAACACGTCAGAGTACTTGGGACAGAGTAGAAATAGGCCATTCATTCCAACCAGTTTGTGCTGGTGTCCAGTTGAGCCTTTTTGTATCCTTTCTCATCTAAAACTATCATTGCTACCCTTTATTTTCTTCTCCATCATATACTTGACAGACTGACGCTGAGAAGAGGTACAATGCGATGTAATCTTCCACAAGACTTATTTTAGAGAAGCTCATTGGGTTCCTGAAGATGAGATTCAGATGTTTGGTTCAGTCAGACAGTACACCCAGATAAAGTGTCTCACATCATATTCAGATGGAGAAATGGAGCTTTCCTTTGGAAAAGAAACTAATGGTGAGGATGATGAGATTGGCCAGGAGGAATCTCCAAGTGTCAAGATTACAGGGCTATGTTCCAATGAGTCAGGGAGACAAGTGAAAACCTCATAGGCATCCTTTTCTAGTGTCTGAGCTACAGGATCACGTTTATTTTACTGCCCTGTTTGTTATAGACTAGCTAGCTGGGAGGATGCTCTTCCCTCTATTTAACATACCTCACTGACTTAGAACCATTAAATGTTGTTTGCAATAAAAAGGAGGTTCTTTCATCTGCTTATGATGCAATTATTTTATACCAATAAGTCTAGCTGAGAGACCTCTGGGGATCATGTTAGGTGTGCACACGTTTGATATAATGTTATGCATACTGCTAACAGAGTCTTGGAGGACTGTGATATTCTGGGTCATCCCTCCATTAAAAAGAAGGTTGATCAAGGAACACTGAACCTGAGGAGGTGTGTTAGGTCTGTGGCATGTTGCCTGATGTCATTAGTCCCTCTCTGCCTTCTCTGTCCGTATAGTTCTCTCAGATAGTACACCCAGAACGGTTCTGAGGAAGGGTCACCAGACCTGAAACGTTAACTCTGTTTTTTCCTTCACAGATGCTGCCAGACCTGCTGAGCTTTTCCAGCAACTTTGTTTTTGTTTCTATATTTAATAGCCATCAGTTTGTTAAAAAGAAACACTTTTGTGCTCTTACTTTCAGGGTGAACATATTGGCTTTCCGTTTAAGATACTTCCAAGATTTTTTAGTTCAATTTAGGATAAAATTCTCTTTCCGTGTCCCAATATCAACACATCAAGCAGAATCTCAATGCAAAATGTTGTGTTCGTTCTCACAGTGTGTTAGAATGTCTTTGAGACATGCTCATGATATCATCACTGAGGCATCGCTTGTGACCTGAGGGTATATCACTCTCAGACACATCTGAACCCAGAGTGACTTGAAGCATAAGATACAACTGGAAGTATGTTGCTTAGTTGTATTCTATCAGCTTAGTGTTAGCTAAGACTCTGTTTTGCTTATGAATATACTTGGTAATTAATTGAAAAATAATGTCAGTTGGATTTTTAAATATTTAATCCCAGTTTCCGATGTTACAGAGATAGCAGAAGCTTTGTGGAACCTGCTAAAATACCCTGCTGGACAAAAAAAAAATCAGATTACAATTAACAAGTTGTATTTGAGTGTATGCAATGGTAAAATCTATTTTAAAATTTACAGAACTGCAGAATTTTTAGAGTTTGGAAGGAAGCCATTCAGCCCATCTGGTCCACACTAGCTCTCCGATTGACCAATTCCCTCAGTACCATTCTCCCACCATTTTCTACACATTCTTTCTTCTCAGATAACAGTCTAATGCTCTCTGCATGCTTTGATTGAACATGCCTTCACCACATTCCCAGAAAATGCATTCTAGGCCTTAACCATTGGCTGTGTGCCAAGTTTTCCCCTCAGTTACATTTACTTCTTTTGCCAATTTGCTAACTGAAGACCTGGTGTTCTTGATCCTATAATGAGTGGGTACAGTTTCTCTCCATCTACTCTGTCCAGAAATCTCAATTTTGAACATCTCTATCAAAGATCCTCTCAGCCTATTTTCTCCAAGGAAAATAGTACCAGCTCCGTCAATGTATCTTCATAACTGAAGTTCCTAATCCCTAAAGCTACTCTTGTGAATCTTTTCTGCAATCTCTCCAAGCCCTTCAGATTCGTCCTTCAGTGTGGTGTCCAGAACTAGATGCAATACTGTGGCTGATTCTGAACTAGTGTTTTATGCAAGTTCAGTATAACCTCATTGCGCTTATACCCTACACTGCTATTAATAGTCTAAGATACTGTATGGTTTATGAATTGCTTTCTCAACTTGTCTTGCTATGTTCACTGACTTATTCACATATACACTCTGTGCACTCTGCTGCTGCGTGCCTTTTCAAAACATACCCTGTGTTTTATATTGTCTCTAAGGTCTTTGTTTCAAAATGAATCACGTCACATTAATTTTGCATTGAATATTATCTTTCACATCGCCGTCCATTCCACCAACTTGAATATATCTTTTTCTATCCTATCCTCCTCAAAGTTCAAAATGTTGCTAAAATGTGATCATCAGAAAACCATGAAATTGGCCCCTGCTTATTGAGGTCTATGTTATTAAAATATATGTCAGGAAAAGTAAGGGCCTCAATACAGACCCATGGAAATTTCCATGATAAACCTTCCTGCAGCCAAAATAAACAACATGACCATTATGCTCTGTTTCATGTTATTCAGCAAATTTCATATCCATTTTACTATTGGCCATTTCATTTCAGAAAACATAAGTTTGCTCACAAGTCTGTAATGTGGCAGTGTGCTAAGTGTCTTTTGGAAGTATATGTACACCATACCCCGGATTTTACATGCTCTTGTCAGAAGTACCTTTATGAAGGGGTATTGAGAGCTTCTCAAAAATACCTCACCCTGTGGATGGCACTTCCATTTTCCTGCTCCCTGCCTGGAATTTAAAACCTGTCCTTTCATCTCCCTTACCCTGCCCCCGCCTTAAAATATTTAAATCTTCCACCTTACCTCGATCCAGAAGTCCTCTGGGTCCTTCACACTGGCATTGCCTGCTGTTCCAGAAGCACTCACTGCTGTGTGCTCACACTGGGTTCTGGCATTACCAGCACTCTTGGACAGCTCACCAACTAAAGGATGGAAATTCCTCCCACTGAGGGACAGTGGACCCACTCTGCACCTACTTAGCCTGCCCACAGTGCAATGCGGCAACAGGGCAGCATTCTTACCATTCTTATCATTCTGTTGGCAAGTACTGACTTCCTGGATTCGATTCGATTTGATTTGATTTATCATTGCCATATGTACCTAGATACAGTGAAAAGTTTTGTTTTGTGTGCAATATAGGCAGATCATTCCACACAACTTGCAGAAGGGTAATAGGTTACAGCAAGGAATACAAAGTTAAAGCTACAGAGAAGGTGCACAACGAGCAAGATCAACATTAAATTTAAAATTTGAGCGGTCCATTCAGAAGTCTAATAACAGCGGGGAAGAAGCTGTTCTTGAATCTGTTGGTACATTTGTTTAAGCTTTTGTAACTTCTGCCTGATGGAAGAGGTTGGAAGAGGTTATAACTGTGATGGGAGGGATCTTTGATTATGTTGGCTGCCTTCCCGAAACAGCAAGAAGTTTAGGTGGAGTCAGTGGATGGAAGAATCAAAAGGTAGGAGGCTGGAAAAGCACTGCAGGTCATATAGCAACAGAGGAGTGTTTCAGGATGAAACATTGACTTATCTGCTACTTTGATGCTGTCTGACCTGCTATGTTCTTCCAGTGTCACACCTATTGACTCTTGCTTCCAGCATTTGCAGTCTTTATTGTCTCCAAGTCAACGGATGGAAGGTTGGCTTGCATGATGGACTGGGCTGTGTTCACAACTCTCTGTAGTTTCTTATGGTCCTGGGCAGAACAATTGCCATACCATGCTTTGATGCATCCAGGTAGAATGCTTTCCCTGGACAGCTCTAAAAATTGGTAACAAGGTGTGGAGCTGGAGGAACACAGCAGGCCAGGCAGCATCAGAGGAGCAGAAAAGCTGATGTTTCTAGTCAGGACCCTTTTTCAGAAAATTGAGGTTTTATGAAGAAGGGTCCAGACCCGAATGTCAGCTTTCCTGCTCCTCTGATGCTGCCTGGCCTGCTGTGTTCCTCCAGCTCCACACCTTGTTATCTCAGACTCCAGCATCAGCAGTTCCTACTATCTCTAAAAATTGGTAAGTGTCTTTACAGTCATGCTGAATTTCCTTAGCCTTCAGAGGAAGTAGAAGTGTTGTTGTGCTTTCTTGACCATTGCATCAGCTTGGTGGACCAGGACAGATTGTTGGTGATCATCTCTGCTCTACTGATGTAGATGGGAGTGTGCCCTCCTCCTTGCTTCCTTCATTTTACTGATGTTGAGTGAGAGATTGTTAGCTTTACACCACCCCGCTAAGCTCTCTAATTCTTTCATGTATTCTGTCTCTTCGTTGTTTGATATCCGGCCTACAAAGGTGGTGTTATCAGCAAACATGTAGATGGGGTTAGGATGAAATTTGGCCACAAAGTCAAGAGTGTATAGGGAGTATAGTAAGGGTATGATTACGCAGCCTTGCAGGGTGCTGGTGTTCCTTCCATCGAATTTTTTTCATTGATTCAGTTGATGAAGACAACACTGTCTAGGCCTATATTTATTACTGTTCCAGCTTTTTGGAAGGTAGGTGGACCTGTATTGTAGCATAACCAGGTCAACATCTTGTTTTTAGATACGCACGCGGTGTGCTCCAATCATGATCTCTTGCACTCTTCATTGAAGTAAGGTTGATTTCACACCTTGATGGTAATGGTAGAGTGTGGGCTACACTAGGCCAGAGGTTACAGGTTGTTATTGAAAAGAATTGTGCTGCTACTGACGGTCAACAGCATCTTGCGATAGCTCAGTTTTGCAGAGATAGATGCTTTCAAAGTCTGTGCCATTTCATACAGTGGGCCACACCGCAAACGAGCCGTTACTCTCATCCATATTCAAGATTTGAATTTTGATTGCAGAATGGGACTCAGTACTGTATCTGTTTGGCAAATGAATTAGTGGTTCTGCACAATTCAACTCCGTCCAACACTACAAACTGAGCCAATATGACAATGTAAATAGAACACTACAGGACGAAAAATGCGAGGTTTCCAAATATCTTAGCCTGTTATTTCTGATTGATTGAACTGATTTTGTTCGACGTGAATTGGATGAAATTGGAACGCATGATTGTAGAATTTTAAGCATAATTAGCATTCAGCACAGGTTGATTTCTGTAATCTTTTTAACTATGTTTAAAAACATTGGACCAAAAGCAGTATCATCAACAAAATTGGCCATGCTTCCAGGATGTATTAATCATGGTTGGAAGTTGCTACTAAGTTTACACATTTGCAGGCTTTTAAGGAGGCTTTAAATATTAAGCTGGCTTTCTTCAGTGCAACGACACTAAATTATGCACTTGAAAGCTTTTGATTTTACTTTACTAAAGAAATTAAACTAATATAACTGGAACATTGTTTTATTCAGTTTTTAAAAGTGACTTTCAGTAATTTCTGAACAGTTTTCTTAGAGGGGCTGAGTCGACAATATGATCAAAAATATTTACCGTTTGTGGTGTGTACATGGAATGAACTGCCAGAGAAAGTAGTAAATGCAGGTACAGTTACAACATTTAAAAATACTTGGACAGGTACATGAATGAGAAAGCTTTAGAGAGACCTAGGCCAAATGCAGGCAAATAGGACTAGTTTAGTTTGGGTAACCTGGTCAGTATGGATGAGTTGGGCCGAAGGGTCTGTTTCCATGCTGTATCACTTTATGACAAAATCCAAATGACTTTGGGTGAAAATCTGAAAGAAAAAAGTGTTTTCAAAATGAGCTGAATTTCAGTAGAAATTGTGATTTCACAAAAAGTTCTACTCTTTTATATATAGCCCTAGCACTGATGAAACTTAGCTGTATTTCTCTCTACTTTTTTTGACGCAAAGGCTATTGCAACATTTTCAAATACCATGACAGATAGCAACATTTAGAAGGGCATTTTTTTTCTCCAAATTTACCTTTATTCTACTTACCTTCTGTTGATTTTTTGTTGGATCACGTGTCCAAAGTCAGCATCCAACCCAGTACAATGTGCACTGAAGAGTTGGCCCTAGCATTTTAAATGGAAACATTGCCTTGCAGAGATGGACGCGATGACTATACAATGGTCGTATCGAAGAAAGACTTTGGAGGCTGCAGCAACAACTTGAAAGGGCAGTTTGTCAGGCATCAGCATTTACAGAACACAGCTGCCCTGCTTCCATCAGGCCAAGTCTCAAAATTAACTCCTTAATTTTTTCGCATTACCAGGAGTATTTGAAGATTATTGGTTTAAACGTAGTAATGAAGAACATCAGTGTTTGGTTTGACATTCTACATTATAATTTGAACATGTTTCAACATCAAATCATAGTTGAGAGATGATTGCCTAAACACAGAAAGAACATTCAATGTACACTCAGACAAGGGGTTCCTTTTTTTTCCATTTCTTTGCAGCGTTTCTTACAGCAAAGAAAAATCCACAAAAAAAAGACATGATCTGTTAAGGTTATCCTATTCACAGTTAAGTCAAATAGCCTGTAACCATATTGAAATGAAGTAATGGTAATGTTTGATTAACTGGAAAATGATGATTAAGCAGTTTTATGTTTCATTTCAATGTGTCCTCTTGCTTCGCTAATTTTATGCTTTTAATTCTTCACTATCGGGATGTGGCCTACTGACCATGTGACAGGAGGTAACTAATCATGGCAGATTTCCCAGGAGTCACTAATGGACTTACATAAAAGCCTATATTGAGTGACCCAGTCTGTCCTATTGCCTTTTAACAACACTGATGGAATGAGCTTTGCTGAAACTAGTACTATGCTATATCAACATGAAGACACAGATAGGAAATAGACTGTTTTTGAGAATCATTATTTTCATGAGGTTTGCTATTCTATGAACAGAATTCATCACATTGAAGCAGCGCTAAAGATACAGCTAATGACAGAAAAGTGTAGACTTAACTGTATATTTGCTAAGTTTCTTTCCATAGGAACACCATCCCAAGGTTTTTGTTATGTGATGCTGCATTTTCTGGTTGTTTTGTTGGGGTGTAGATTTGGTGACATTTGAAAGTTAGAACCTTTATTTGGACTACTGGATGGGTGGGATTTCCAAATTATTTAGGAAATGATTGGATAAACACCCGGATTCACATGGTTCTTTTTGCAGATGAGTCAAAAAGGGATATATTTTGACTTTCCATAAGTAAGACAACAACGACCAATCCTTTGCATATTTTTAATTATAGAGGCTACATCCACACTATTAAATTAAATAATGCCGTACACTGCGTACAATACCTCTGCAAATTCCACAGTTCTGTACTGCCAGCTTCTGGGGTGTCTCAGAATTTTTAATATTTTGGATTCCTCATCTTTAAAATTTATTTTGTCTCTGATGTTTGCCACAGATCCATAGTCAACTGAGGAAGAACATTAGTACACGGTATTTAATGGGCTTTCTGTATCACTTGCTCTTTCCAGGCCTGGGATTAAGCCTGTTGCACTGTAGCCCAAGCTCAAAATTAGTTTCAGGCTGATTGCCTCGCCAGCAGTGGCCCCAGTGTAACTTCTTCAAGAGAAGGTGGAGCATTAATGGGGGCTATGGGTATGGAGGAATGAGATAGCTGAGAGAGCCAGGGAAGCTCACATGCTTCACCTGGCAGCACACAAGTTTCTTAAACTTAGGATATAATGGTGTTCTATTCCCTTTGCATTATTAGTCTGCTTGAAAACATGTTCTTTGTGCTGTGTTTTGCACCACAATTATTGCAGCAGGCTTTTAATAGATGGAATAGAAACTGTTCTTAACTTCTAATATAGTCTAGAATATTTATTAAAACGTTGAGAGGTAATCTTTTACTTTTTAGATACACATTTAACTGCATGAAACTGAATGTGCAATTCTAAGCTCCAAGTTGTTATACCATGATTGGGCTCACTGGTCCCTTGAGGTTTGCATGGTTTGTGAAAGACCACCATTATAAACATGGGCCTGGCTTTCAGCAGCAATGTCACCAAAGGAACATTTCTGCAGACTGTTGACTCCCAGAAGCTGGAAACACCAGTGCCCATCCCCATTGGAGGTAACTTGGATGCGCTAACTGGCTACTAGTCCGTATGGGATTTGCTCTGAATTTGCTGGATGAAACACATTAATTGATTAGATGAAAAGTAGAATTTCAGGAATCAAAAGGATTGCTAAATACAGTTAGGGAGAGAAAGATACAAGGTATGCATTTTGGAAATAAAGAACTGAAAGCCTTCTCCTGGCAATAACTGAAGAAGAAATTTAGCATAGAGCAAGACAGGAAGCAGGAAATAGGATAGAAGGATAATATTGAGATGTGGACTGAGAGAGTCTTGAACAAAGTCAGAAAAGAAGCAAGGCAATGTCATTGTTCCAACTATGGCTAAGGTGAAAACAGCAAATGAAAGATGACCAACATAACTTTTATTTAAAATGGCTTTAATAGTTTCTCAACTGGAGTTTCATCGTAATATTGCAAACGTCTATCATGATCCTGGTTTCTTCAAGAGAAAAAGAAATGAAAGCTATCACCTAGAAACATGTTTCCCCAACCTTAGCCCCAACTGAACATTTTTACTTTCTGTTCACTATTTCTATTTCTCATATTATCTGCTCAATGACCCTAATGTCGTAAGTAAATGTTAGCACTAATTTGGCACAGGTCTTTGTTTTAAACAGTAAGCATTAGAATTAGGTAAAAGTTGCTAAAGTTTGTATTATGGTATATTTATAGAGTTGCCTTATGTAAGTTGGTAGCTCATCAAATCAGTAAATAAAAAAAAATCCCACTTGAGATGTCATAACATCTTACAAAGGACAACTTATTCATACCCCGATGTAATAAGAATCTTACAACCCAATTGTGACTTATTAAAAGATGTTTGAGTTTCCTGTGACTGACTTGTCTCATAAGAGAAGATTTCAAGTTTTAAAACTTGTACTGTAACAAACTTAAAACTATTATTCACCAAACATTTTCATATATAGAAAATAGCCCCCATTTAATGTCTAAACAACAAAAAATTCCCTTTCATGTTTATACTTCTAATCTTAAATGGAAATTTCATTCACCAGAAATCAATCCAAAGCTGTTCGTTGTTCCTGCTGTCTTGATTCTTTTATCCTTTTTTATTAGCCTGGTAACTTCTAACCCCCGAAATGTCATTCAAAGTGAGGGGTAAGCTGGAGATTCCGCTCTCTTGTCAAAGCTAAATGAATTTTCCAGTTTCATTTAAATACTCATAAATGTGATCTCCTCATTTGAAAGGTAGGATCCCATTTGTATTCTTTGTGGTGAGCCACGGAGACCTGCTTTGTTAATCTCTCTGTTCACACTCACTCTCTCTTTCGGATTCTTGTAGGCAGACTGGGCCTATGAGGTTTAACGGTAACTTCGGAAATTATGCATCCTGATTCAATAAGGTTTTCCTGTTGTCTTTTTTCCCTAAGGCCCAGTTTTCTGAAAACATGAAACATATGGCATTCTTTTAGCACTCCCCAATCCCTGATCTCTATTTCATCTTTAAATTAAATAGGCCATTTAAAGTATAACATTTTATAAAATCTGACATTCCTAATAGCTTTCTGTGAGAGTCAGAGACTATCAATGTAGAATCAACAATAGATGCGCTTTTCATTTTCTACAAATGTGAATATCTCGCACCTGATTTCTAGGAAGACAACAGGAGCTTCCCTTTAACTTTTAATTTCCAAGACACCCAAGTGTGTTGTTGGGTCGAATTCTGAGCAGGTCAGTAAACTCCCTTTAATCATCCATTTTATCCTAAATTGAAAAGGTGTTCTTTAAACATATCACTCTTAAATTTGCACCAATTAGCAGACTGAGATATTATCCCTCCCTTTCCCCTCTTGATTAAACTTTTCGTCGTCTTTTCTTGAATTGTAAAATGCCTCCAATCTTCAGGCTTGCTGATTTTCCAGGAAATTTTATATGCCTCCTTTTAGATATAACACGATCACCAACTTATTTTGTAAGCCATGATTAAGCCATCTTTCCTGTTTTATTTTTGTGTTAGATAGGAATGAAAAGCGATTGTAAATCATGGACACTTCTTAAAATATGAATTATTCACTATCCATCACCAATCCCATTGGTAAGGTTCAAAAATCCATCCATGCAAGTTTAAACCTCGTACACTCATAGTTCCCTTAATTTAGATTCAGGATCTCTTAGATTTGGATTTGACAAGTTCCCTCTCCATTTTAGTAATAAATCCTACTATATCATGGTTGCTCTTTCCCAAGGGGCCCTCCACAACAAGATCGTGAATTAATCCTTTCTCAGTACACAGTTCCCACTCTAGAAGAGCCTGCTTTTCAGTTGATTCCTCAACATATTGATCTAAGAAAAATCACATACAAAGTCCAGGAAATCCTTTTCCACTGTCCCATTACTTGTTTGGTTGGTCCAATCTATATGTAAATTAAAGTCACCCAAAGTTACATTTGTACGCTCAATGCATGCATTTCTTGTTTAATGCCTTCTCTTATGTCTCTGCTATTGATTAGGACCCTAAAGAGACAACCCCCAACAATGTTTTCTGTTCTTAGATGTTTCTTATCTCTACCCATCCAGATTCCAGATCATGATTTTTTTGAGCCAATATTCTTCCTTACTCATGCATTGATTTCATTCTTTTCTAACAATGCTACACAACCCCTTTCTTTACTTCACTTTTTGCCTGTTCTTCCTAAATATTGAATGCCCTTCAAATAATAGTCTAATCTTAGAAGTTTACATTCTTATCTTTTATTCTTTGTTTCCTTTGTTCCCTGAACATTCGAATAGCTCTTTTTAGCATATTTCCCAGCATAGCTATATCCATGTCTATTGAGGATTCATGAAATGAACACAAAATTCCTCGAGTTGCCTGACCAATGCTCTATATATAGTGACAAGATAACATCTCCTCATCTGTAATCTATTCATCATTTGGTACAACATAACATACTATTTTGTTAACAGCAGTCATACACTGGTTTAATGTCTTAAAGAAAGTGCCTCCCCAATGCTGGGTTAATTGTCTGTTTTATCTTTATTGGTGCTTTCCCATAAACTTTTGCTTTTTTTTATAATTTAAAGCGCGTAACTATATGCCTGTCTACTTTAAATGGTAGATGTAAATTATCTATCCTTGTCCCAAACAAATTCAATTTCCCATAGCTTAATATCATATTTCACCATACTAACTACACTTGGTGTTTTGTTACATCTGCGAATTCCAAATTGAAGCTGTTCTTTCAAATAACTGGCAGAAATGTGGAAGATTACCAGCATTACTGATTACTGAGCCCTGGGGATCCACCTCTGATTATACTTCTCCAACCAGGATATTTCCATTTACACCAAATGATCTGTTTCATATTTCTAAGGTTCCGTCAATATCAGCATGCTATCTCCAATGTGCATGCTTATCTTCTCAAATAGTTTTTAACGAGCCACTTAACAAAAAGCTTCATTACAATCTTTGTAGGCCATAACGACGTTGTTATTTCTATTTGCGCCCTTGTTATTTTGTTGAGGAATTCAATCATTTTTATTTTTCTTGCATGGCTTCCATTTTGTGAACACTCGCTGATTTTGACCAATTAATTTGTACATTCCGAAATCTGTTAATTTGTGTGTCCTTCTGAATCACTCCAAGAAAATTTCCTGGCAGTTTGTAAGATTGACTGGTTGTTGGTACTCCTAATCCTCTCTGGATCTCATTTTAAATAGGCTAAGTATTTTAATGTTCTATAGACCATGGGTATTATCTCTTAGCCTAAAATAAACTTTAACAATTCCAATCAGGAGTTTTGTGATGAAATTTTTTACTGTTGCAAACAACTTATAGTATTTAACCATCTTCACTTTTTCTCCAATAGCCTTCATTACCGTCCATTATTTAAGCTGTCAGTCGTAGCCCATGTTCTTGCTACTGACAGGAAAGGTGTTCTTGTTCCTTGTTGTATGTGCTATCAGTTTCTCCTCAATTAACTGTCTGGGTCTGTTCAATTTAGTGACCAGCTATGAATATTTTAAAAATGCAAGTTTTTCTTTTGAAACCAATGTGCCTGAAACCATTGTCCAGATATCACATCACCAATTTGTACTTCCATACTGTTTTGCCATTTACCAATAAAAGCTATCCTCCACTCGGAATTTTTAATTAATCTAATTACAGTGATACGTAGAGTTTGATATACCAGAAACAGGCAGTCTATAAGAACTTTTACTCTCGACAGGCCCTTTCTTCAATAATATCAATTTGAAATGCAAAAGAACATTTTGACTTACACAACAGTATGATGCATTGACTTATATCAAAATAATACTGCTTCCCACAAAAGACTACAAAGGATGGAATTGATTCTAAATACTAGGCTCTGAATGTCAGAACCAAAACTGGGTGCCACTTCCCCTTACAGTTCCAAGCATTCACAATGGCAATTTAAAGGGAAGGTAGTGGATACATGGAACATGAGGGAGATGTGCAATATGAGGGAGAGGTAGGACGGAAGAGTTTGAGTCACTGTTAGTTAACTAGCTTGAAGGTCTGTTCGAGCTATAATGGAGCTATCTGGACAAGCAAACAAGGAGGGAATATTAGGAGTCAGCTGCAAATAAGCAATTTTCTCATCAAACCAATGAAAGCATTACTTTTGAACACCCAGTTTTCAGCCCCTTTTAGCGGGTATTGGTTGAGAGTGGGGGTAGATGTCCCATGTGTTCACTACCATGCTTTAATTTTTGATTGTGATTGTATGGTTGCCAGTTCTTGACAAGGACATTTCCCCACTTCTAGTTCTACCTTTACAAATCTCGCACTTAGACTTAAATTCTGCCCTCAGGAAACGTGAATTTCCTATGCTAATAGAAATATCTACAAGGAAGAACAAGCACTTCAGGGTAGAGCCTTTTACTTTAGACCTAATAAAAGAAGAATAGAAGCTAGGGACGGTAGAGGCTAGTCAGACCTAGCAGTTACAGATGCTGTCAGAGAAACAAATATTTGTAGAAGCTACCCAATTAAAGTTTTAGCTAAGTGAAGTGAACAGGCATCGGAGTTCCATAAGCAAAATTAAAAATCCCTGTTTGGGACTTGGGAACAGAAACAGTGAGATTAAAAGGAGTAGAGAGTGTGCAGAGGTGCCAGAAGTGGGTGGACCAGCTACAAAACTGCATGGAACTCAGTGCCTGAAAAAAATGGTTCAGTTAGAAATTCTTGTAACATTTAAGCAGTGTTTGGATATTTACTTGCAGTGCTATCGTGTCCAGGGCTCTGTACCAAGACTTTGAAAATGGGATTTATGTACTCAGATTTTTTTTTGACCTGTATCTCATTCTGCGCTGTAAAAGTTTATAATCAAAGAGTCTATGAGTCAGAATTGATGTTGGAATTACTGTTAAGTCTTTGTTAGATATATTACAGTGCAAAGAATATCTGACTTTGAAGAAAGTTATTCAGAAATTGTTGGAAATAAAAAGCAGGAAGAATCACTGAGAAATCCTGAGTGAAGAAGGACAACCTTATCGGAGGAGAGCAACTGAGTCTGTTCAGTTTGTAAGCTAATGAAAACTCTAAGGACATATGCGACAATCAACACAAAGCACAGACTAGATAGCAGATACAACAAGTCAGTGCCAGTATTGTGGAACAAGGATGTCTTACAGGAACAAGCAAAAGCACAGGCTCAGCTATAACAAAAGAATGTTATATTGATAAAACTATGGATCACTTCCAAAGATGTGCAGAAGTAGGATATATTGAGATAACTATTCATAAGAAGATGCTAATGCAATAGAAACATGAGGAAAAGACACCCATTGCATTCCTCGGGAAAATTGCTGAACCAACCAACTCAAGTTAGAAATCACCTGTTTATGCCAATGGACATCTCATTAATTTTAAGCTTGGCATTGCCACTGTCTGATCATGTTGTTTACCATAGGTGAGAAAAAGAAACTATAGCCTACAGAGATGAAACTACTTTGGTGGAACAACTCTTAAGCTTAAAGATACACTTCAGGCAACACCGTCACACAAAGGGTGGAATATATGTTAGAATGTATGCATAATTCCTAAATCAAGAAACATTACTCCTGAGCATGCACATATTGATCTCTTGATCTGAACATTCTTGAAGTATCAAAAGGAGCTCAACTAATTACAATGGACACCAAATAGATCAAGAGAGACTACCTTATGCCAAGTCTGTCCAAAAACCAGCCATTATGAGAACCAAAAACAAATGGTGATTGATCTCTGGATAACTACCCATGTCACATGCTCATGAGACCAGAAATTGGAAGACAGTACAGCTGAATATGTGAATAAAAATCTGGTGTAGGAGGGAGTGATTCAGATATCTGGATCATTGGCAGCTGTTCTAGGGTGGGTGGGAACTCTACAAAAAAAGACAGACAGGCTACACCTAAATTGAGTGGACACCAATATTCTTGCAGGGAGTTTGCGAGAGACACTGGGAAGGTTTAAACGAGTATGGCAGGGGTTGGGAACAGGAGCAGCAGGTCAGGATGTAAGGAGATGGGAGTGGATAATAGGAAGATCAAGCAGGGCTAGTTTAATGATGGAACTAAAAAAATTTATTAAGTACACCAGGAAGGAAAAATAATAAAAGGTTGCCTATGGACAGGATAGAGTGTACAGCCAAAATTGGAGTTATTTATAATGTACAGAATGTAAGGATCAAATTAACTGAGCTGCATGCTATTGCCATCACAGAGACAAAGCTGAAGGATGGTCAGGACGGGAAAATAAACATACCAGGTTATAAAGTTTACAGGAGAGATAGAAAAAATGGGAGAGGGGGTGGAGTAGCATTATGGATTAGAAACATGGTGAGGGAAGATATAATAAGGGGAAAGCACCCATTGGAGACCTTATGGGTGGAACTGAGGAACCCTAAAAGAACTAAAACAGCAATAAGTGTTATACATAGACCACCTGGTAACAGCTCAGAAGTTCTAGATTGTATAAGTGCTGACGTTAGGCAGCTATATAGCAAAAGCAGAGTTGTATCAATGGGGGATTTTAATCTTAACATAGACTGTGAGAGACAGACAAGCACTTGCCAGAAAGGTTGTGAATTTCTAAATTGCTTTTGGAACAGCTTCCTATGGCAGTATGTTGGATGAGACAAGGAGATACACAATATTGGATCTAGAATAAGCAATAAGCTTGATTTAATTAGTGACCTAGCTGTCCGTGAGCATTTATCGAATAGTGATCTTACTATGATCAAGTTTCAGATCGTATTTGTAAGAGACAAGCTCAGATTGGATACTAAAATT
Source organism: Ginglymostoma cirratum (assembly GCA_024137785.1). NCBI lineage: Eukaryota > Metazoa > Chordata > Chondrichthyes > Orectolobiformes > Ginglymostomatidae > Ginglymostoma > Ginglymostoma cirratum. The sequence continues at coordinate 41,371,526 of JAHRHZ010000012.1, forward strand.
TTGGATTTTAGTAAGGCAGACTTTCATGAAATGAGGCAGAAACTTTCCACAGTAAACTAGGAAGCTCTGCCAACAGGTAAAATAACCAAGGAACAGGGGAGGGTCTTCCCAGAAACATTTAATGTTATTCAGAAGCAGTCTGTACCCATGAGAAGAAGTTCCACTCACAAAAAGGAATCTCAGGAGGAAGGGACAGCATAAAATTAAAAGAAAGGGGTTATAAAAAGCAGAGAACATTTCAGATCCCACAGTAAGGAACAAATGCAAAGAGCCACATGCAGCTCATAAAAGCAGCTAAAAAAGATAGTGAAAAGAACTTGCAAGGGACATAAAAAATTATGAGATTTTATAGTTACATAAAGGGAAAACAGCTGGTTAAGAGTACTATTTGTCGACTGAAGGCTGAGAGTTGGGATATTGTAAATGACCATGGGGAAATGGCAGACAATGCTGAACAATTATTTTCCTTCAGTATTCACAGCAGAAAAGGAAGACAGCTTTCCAGAAGCCTCAAAGAAATTAACATTACCGGTGCCCTAACTATAATTTTTCAGAGTTCCCTGGATTCAGGAGTTGTAGCTCTGGATTGGAAAGTTGCTTATGTCACTCTGCTCTGTAAGAAAGGTGACAGAGGGAAACCAGGGCATTGCAGACCGGTTAGCCTGACATCTACTGAAGAAATTGTTGGAGTCTATAATCAAGGATGGGGTAATGGATCACCTTGAAAATTTTCAGTTAATCAAGGAGGGTCAGCATTAATCCATGAAGGGTAAATTATGTCTGACAAACCTCAGAGTTTTTTGAGGAGGTGATAAAAGTGGTGGACAGAGGTAATCTAATGGATGTTATTTATATGGACTTTCAGAGGGCATTTGATAATATCCAGCACAGGATACTGGGGGTAAATTACTGACATAGATAGGAAATTAATTGAGTGGCAGGAAACAGACAGTTGGAATAGTAGACAAGTACTCAAATTAGCAGGATGTGGCTAGTGGTGTCCTGAAGGGATCTGTGTTGTGGCCTCAGTTATTTACACCATTCATTGACAATTTTCATAATGGCATGAAATGTCAAATATCCAAATTTGCTAATGACTCAGAATTGAACTACATTGTAGTCAGTGTTGATGACAGCATAAAATTACAACAGGATATTGATAAATTAGGTGAATGGGTAAAGCTGTGGCAGATCCGTTTTAATATAAGCAAATATGAAGTTACCCATTTTGGACTGAAAAGGGATAGGTTAATGCACTTTTCAGAATTCACAGAGTTAAATATAATGGATGTCCAATGAGATTTGAGTTTTCAGGTGCATGGCTGTTTAAAATGTCATGAACAGGTGCAGAAAATAGTCAAAAAGGCTAAAGGAATGTTGGTCTTCATATCAAAAGGGCTGGAATATAAGGTTGCAGGTGTTATGTGACAGTTATACTCTAGTTAGACCCCACTTATAATACTGTGAACCGATCTGGGCCCTACACCTTAGGGAGGTTGCCTTGGCCCTGGAACAAGTTCAATGCAGATGTACAAGGATGATATCTGGTTCTCAGGCGTTAAATTATGAGGAGAGATTAGAAAAATTAGGTCTTTATTTTCTTGAATTTAAAAGGTTAAGGGATAATCCAGACAACGTCTTCCGGATATTAACAGGGAAAGACAGGGTAGATAAGGATAAATTACTTCCACTAATTTAAGATTCTAGAACCGAGGGCATAGTCTAAGAATTAGGGCCAGGCCATTCAGGAAAGATGTTAGAAAATACTTCTACACACAATGAGTAGTGGAGGTTTAGACTCTCTTCCTCAAGTGGCAGTAGATATTAATTCAATCACCAAATTTAAATCTGAGATAGACAAATTTTTATTAAACAGAAGTATTAAGAGATAGGAGCTCAAGGTATACAGAGTTAGACCATAGATCAGCCATGATTTAATTCAATAACATCAGGAGATAGGTGAGATACTAAATGAATATTTTGTATCAGTATTTCCTGTGGAGAAGGATATAGAGGCTGGAAACTTGGAGAAATAAATAGTAATATCTTGAAAAGTGTCCACAGTATAGAGGAGGAGGAATTGGACATCTAAAGACACATAAAAGTGGATAAAACTTGGTACCTGATCAGGTAAATCGTAGAACTTTGTGGGAAGCTAGGAAAGTGATTGCTGGGCCCCTTGCTGGGATATTTGTATCATTGACAGCAGTGAGGTGCTGGAAGACTGGAGGGTGGCTAATATGGTGCCATTATTTAAGAAAGGTTGTAAGGAAAAGCCAGGGAGTGATAGACAGGTGAGCCTGACATCAGTGATAGGTACATTGCTAGAGGGGATTCTAAGGAACACGATTTACATGTATTTGGAAAGGCAAGGACTGATTAGGAATAGTCAACATGGCTTTGTGCATGGAAAATCATGTCTCATTAACTTGATAGAGTTTTTTGAAGAAGCGACAAAAAAGATTGATGAAGGTAGAGTGGTGGACATGGTCTATATGGACTTCAGCAAGGCATTTAACAAGGTTCTGCATGGTAGACTGATTGGCAAGGTTAGATCACATGGAATCCAGGAAGAGCTAGCCATTTGGATAGAAAATTGACTTAAAGGTAGGAGACAGAGGGTGGTTGTGGTGGGTTGTTTTTCAGACTGAAGGCTTGTGGCCAGTGCTGTGCCGCAAGGGTCAATGTTGTGTCCACTGCTTTTTGCCATTTATATAAGTGATTTCAACATGAACATTGGAGGAATGGTTAATAAGCTTGCAGATGACACCAAACTTGATGATGTAGTGGACAATGAAGAAGATTATCTTAGCGTAAAGTTGGACCTTGATAAGATGGGCCAATTGGTCAAATAGTGGCAGATAGAGTTTAATTTAGATAAGTGTGAGGTATTACATTTTGGAAAGGCAAATCAGGGCAGGACTAATACATTTAATGATAGGGTCCTGGGGAGTGTTGCCGAACAAAGAGACTTTGGATTGTGGGTTCAGAGTTCCTTGAAGGTGGAGTCATAGGTAGACAGGGTTGTGAAGAAGGCGTTTGGTATGCTTGCCTTTATTGGTCTGTGCATTGAGTATAGGAGTTGGGATGTCAAGTTGAAGCTGTACAGGACGTTGGTGAGGCCATATTGGAATACTGGAATTAAATTCCTGCCACAGGAAAGATGTTGTTAAAATGTGTAAAAGCAAACTCTTTCCATCAGTAAGTTGGGAGTCTTTGGAATTCGCTAAGCCTGAGGGAATTGTGGATACTCAGGAATTAAGTATATTTCACTGTTAAACAGATTTTTAGGCTCTAAGGAAACCAAGGAAATACAGATAGAGGGAAAAGAGGAGTTGGTATAGCGGCATACAATTGTAGATTGCGTTGAGAAAGCCAATTTTAATATTCTCTAGCTCTATTAGTTAAAAAATCCATTCCAGAAACAACTATGTTGTCGGAAGATTTACCGAATTAAGTTTACTAAAATACATATGAAAGAAAGGATATACCATAACAGCAGTGTTTTCATTTGATCCACTTCAGTGCACCAGTTCACAGTTTCTGTCAAACTGGGTGGGCACATGTCCATGTTCACTTATGTTGGTTGAAGTTGTCCTCCTGTCTTTGGTCTTCTTATTGAACACTGAACCACTAACAGTCACTACTTATTAACTTTTGTTAGCGATTACCCCTTGGACATGATAAGAGAGACATCCTGAATTCTAATTGGTTTGCCAATGCATGAACAACATGCAGTCATTCTTAGATTGGCCAAACAATGTATTGCCAATTTCTGATTGATTTTGTTTTTAAACGTGATGGCCCTCTGACAGACATCACTTCATTCAATCTCCCAAAATATTCGTTGAAATACTAATCACACGTCTTTTTTGGCAGCTTACTAACTTCATAGTTCTGTACCAAGCTAATGTGGCACCAGTAATTTGTGAATCTGCTGACAGTATGTAGTGTCATCTGCTTGTGATTTGAGAGTTAAAGTAAACACCAAAACAGACGCATAATACTGTAGATGCTTGAAATCTGAAATAAAAACAAAAGAGTCTGGGAATACTCAGCAGATTAAGTGGCATTTTTTTTCCTCCATTCAGGGGACATGGGTTTCACTGATTGGCCCAGAATTTATTGTCCATCAATATTTGCCCTTGAGAAGGTGGTGGTCAGCTCCCTTCATTTGGTGTAGGCAAACACACAATGCTGTTACGGAGAAAGATCTAGGATTTTGACCCAATGACAGTGAAGGAATGATGATATATTGCCATGGCAGGACAAAGAGTGACTTGGAGAGGATTTGTGCTGTTGGTGGGTAAAGTCTACTTTGGATTTTGTGTACCATCCTCCACCTCCTCCACCCGCAGCCCCCTTCAAACCTGGTCAAACACAGTTACGATTGCCTTACCCAACACATTAGAAATGTTCACTGGGGCAAATTTCCAGAGTGCTTTGGATACCAATGGACCTGTATTTCAATTTGCGACAGTGCCTCAGGAGAGCAGAAGTGAAGGGAAGAAAATTCATGCATAGTATATATTGATAATTATCTAAAATCTTTCTATGTGCCCTGGAGCCAGCAAGCTAAGTTTAGAAATCAGTACATTGCCTTCTGCAACATATACGTGTGTGTGTGTGTGTGTGTGTGTGTGTGTGTGTGTGTGTGTGTGTGTTATATATATAAAAATATGTACACACACACACACACACACACATACACACACACATATACACACAAACACATACATGCCACCTAATATATACGCAAGAAACTAACTCACCTTATTAAAGGTTTTCTAAAATTAATAAGGTTTCACTTATATTTTGGAGTGAATGTAGTTCAAAGAGTACTCAGCAGCAATTTTTGGTAGTGTCAAACTGGAAGGTTTCTGGAAAGTAGTACAGTCACACACATGAGATTATCCAGCTCAAATTGCCTGCAGACTCTACTATACTAAATGAAGATTCACTGCAGTGTGAGGGATGGAAAAATTGTCCCAGATTTTGCAGGAGTGGGCATCTTGCATCTAACCCCAGTAGTTACAATTTTCCTTCAAGCTTTTTTAAAAATATCTTTGCACTGCAAGTGGCTGGAAGTGCAACTTAATAATAGTGCAACATGGGCATCCCATGCTAGCATCTGGGACCCCAGCACAGGGTGAGGCCAACTGTCTTTTTCATTAATCATTTATACAAAAAGTTTGAAAAAGAAACAAATGAATTGAGAGAGGGTAAATTAAAATAGGTTGTTTAGATTCACAGGACATCATTTCCAATCATGTGGAATCAGATTCTGATGTGTGTGAAGTGGAAAAGTACCAGAAAATGTCTTTAGCTCAGAATACGAACATTATTTTGCCCTTCTCACTCTTTCCCTGGATAGATTATGAATCTGGAAGGAAACCCCCATGTGTCTGGTGGGAGAGAAATTGTCCAGTCATTGTCATAGAAAAATTATTGCTCAAGTCTTCTGTCATAGAATACTTTCACTGCTTGACACAGGATAAGCCATTCAAACCCTTTAGTGTGCTCCAACAATCAACAAGATCATGGCCAATCTGACTCTGACCACCTCAAGTGGCTAATTCCCCTTGTTCCCAAATGAACTGGTTTTGAAGGCTGACATTGACTTATTGTGATAGCAACTCCTGGGCGAAGGCTGTCTCCTTTGACTTGACTGAGGCCTGCTGACAACCATGACAAGCTTCCTTCCCTGTACCTGCGCTGAATGGCAAGGCAAGACAGGAGTAATATGAGCCTGGTATCTCTCGTTGAGGGGGCAAAGCACAAAAGGCAAGGCAATGCAATTGCGACAGTGCCTCAGGAGAGCAGAAGTGAAGGGAAGAAAATTCATGCATAGTATATATTGATAATTATCTAAAATCTTTCTATGCGCCCTGGAGCTAATGAGGGAGGCAATGCGCATCTAGGTAGGTTCAGAGTGAGTGATTGCTATGAAAGCAAGTGAAGAGTCTGGAGATGCTCTCTGGGCCAGTCCATGAGCTGGGTGCTTGTCCCTGAGCATTACTTGCCCTTGCTGCCGAATTACAATGATAGATCCTAGTGGAGCAAGAGGTGAAGTATTGATGTACTGATACTTCTTTTAAGTGAATTGTAGATGATATTATGGTTATTAGAGATTGGCACATGTTGAATGACAATGTCCAATGCTTGGGATGCACATGGTCAGTGCCCATATAGCATGCCCAGAGATGTTAATAAATGATGTCCAGCATGGAAGTCAATTGGAGCTTGCAGCAAGTTGAATCACAAGATACCTGCTCTGGTTTCTGTGTTGAGAATTCTTGATGTCTAGCTTGTTAGAAAATTTGGTAGGATAGAACGCTAAATATCATTAATAAGAGTTGGGCTGTCAACAAGGCATTTAGCAAGCAATAATTCTCCTTAACTGGAAGCTCCTATTGCCTAGTGAGAAGCTCATTGAATCACTTGACTAAAGTATGAAAGAATGAAGTGAGATGCTCTTGACTTTGAAGCTGGCCTTGGAGACTTTTATACATTTTTGATAAAGGACAACCAGGCACCTTTATACTGCAGCTTTCTGTAGTGTCACTCCAATTATATAATATTCTGCTTTTCTATTCTTCCTATGAAAGTAGAAAACTTTACATTTTCCACATCACAATCCACATGGCGATTTTTGCCTATTCACTTAATTGTTCTACTTCCTTTTTCAGACTTCTTGTGCCCACCACAAAAATTGCTTTCCCAATTAATATTTCTGGACCACTTCCATTCTTTCCTTCAGTATCATTCCTGAACACCTACCTGTACTTAAGGGTACATAGTAACCAAGCTTTTTTTTTCGGCCCCGCCTCAATTATTATAACATCTCATGATATCTATCTCTCCCAATCTTTTGTGAGCCTTCACACACATTTCTAATGCTACATTCTGTTTCCAATTCCTCTACCAATTTAGTTTAAACCTCTACCCTCCATCCCCTGCTCTCAAATTATGCAGGAAAATAATTAAACAGAGAGTTAGAAAGATTGGATTCGAGAAATAAGTAATAAGAAAAGAAAATTGAACTAATGTAAACAAACTCTTAGAACAAATTGTCACCTGTAAAATTAAAATTACACGGTTTAAATTGTTCCCACCCTGGGCAGGAGTAATTGAGAAGTTTTGCAGGAAAATAAATTTCCTCATTTTAAAAAGGTATTTATGCCATTATGCAGTCGCCTTAAATTTCTACAGTGTGTTTAATTGGTGATTCATTTACAAATGCAGCACCTTCATGAAATCCATAGGAATGTTAAGGCCAAGCTGTCATTTTTGCAAGGTCAATGGCAGGGTACCAAAAATTGTTATGTAACTTTTGGTGATTTCTAATTAACATATATCTTCCTCACTGCAAACTGCTGGAGGACTCAAACATTAATAATGATGCACACCATTAAACTTATCATTAATTTGTAACAAATTCTAGCCTGTTGGCGTCACTGTGCTTATTCATGGTGTACATTGTCCAATGCAGGGTCTTATCATGTATGTGCTGTAGTTCTGCTTGAATCTTTTAGAAATAACCTAGAAATGTTTGGTTGCCATCTTGTAATTGTCTCTGGAAGTGTATAATGACTGAAATGCACTTGCTAGAAAACTGTAGTGCAGTTCTGAGCTGAAGAGGTGGTTCTTCTGAAATAATCTGAAAAGAAATAGTGAGAGATAGTGAAGAGACAATGACTGCCTGAGTTAGACATTCAAAGAAATTCCAATTGCCTGAGTCATCCACAAATATTATGAAAGGTTGACTACCTTTTCTTTCACTTTCTCTCCACCAATTTTCTACACTCTGAAAAGCAGATGATGTGAAGTGTGCAGAATTATATCTGGTATTGATAACATGTGTGTGATATATCTTATATATTTTGTTTGTAACATACTGTGAAATTGATTTGTGTATGCAGCAAGTCAATGAGGTGCACCAAGAGTGTGGGTGAAAAGAAATAATATGCTTTCTGCTTTTGTGTGATAATCTGTTTCTCATTTTCAGCTTAAGTTGCTGTCTAGCAGCAATGTGAAAATGAGGGCAAAATATGTAAGTCTCCATGTCAGCACACAGTCTCACCAGAGGCAAGTCCTCAGTTGAGTTTCCTTGTGGTGACACATAGAAACTAGGTCCCTTACAGCCATAGGCTAAAGCTTCAGAACAACATGAAGCTGTTTTGCTCCGTCAGCTGCACAGTCTGTGGGCCCCTGACATGTGGCCCTCATGAACCAAGTTCCCAACAATGGGAAAGTAGCTCCGTTTTGGATACTTTGGGAGAGTGGAGAGTGGGAGACTAACAGAGTAAAACCTGACAGAAAGTCTGACATAGAGCCCAAAGGGATGCTGATGTTTAAGGATCACTTTCATGGTTAAGTGTAGTGTTGTACAAGTATAGGGAACTGAATCATCAAAGTTGCGTGGTGAATCCTGGTGTTCGGTTGTCTCAGGATCTTAATGAATTTTACTAGGCTTGCACCCTGGAAAGCACATTTCAATTTCACTTGGTTGTCTGAGTGACAGCAATTATGGCTGACTTGGTCAGGGTGGAGGATGAGTGTTATGGTCTGTTTCCAATGTTGGGATGGATCATCTTCTCCACTGATCAGCTAGCATACACCTCAGGTTGGGCAGCCCCTGACAAGGAAAGTATTGAAGCACCATGGGCTATCTGTTTCAAGGGGGATTGAAGTTTAGAATCTCTGGTCAATAAGTTGACTAAATCCATCACACACAGGCAAAAAAAAAATGATACAAATGAAAAGCAAGAAGTTTCCAAATCTATAATTGGAATCTGGAATCTTAGGGCCATATGCATGGGACTGACAATCAGTTGCAGCTAGACAAGAACATGACAGTGATCAGCATGGAACTTGATAGGGTGAACAGTAATATAGATTCGCTGCAAGAGACATGGTTGACTGATAATAGATCTCTGAAAGAAAAACATTACATTTTCATCCAGCGATGTAAAAATTCAGAAAAAAATGTGCGAAAAAGATATAGGCTTTACTGTAAGAAACCCACTGCTGTCAATGATAAAACACTCCCACAAACGATTGAGGTTGTGTTCTGTCCAATTACCTCTCAACTCAAACAGGGACCGTTAACCTCAGAAGTATGTATGTTCCAACACTGTACTCCACTACAAAGACAAGAGTAGTTCTATGACAAGCTTGACACTACTAACAGTCAAATTTCTAAATCAGGATATCTTTGCCTACTGGGAATTTCAACATGAGAGTGAACAGAGATCATGAAGCACGACCCTCCTGTCTTATACATATGACTTTAGAAAAATAAAGCTTGAACCTTGCTATTCCCGCAAGATTTGTGTCATGAACGCCTTCTGTCTGAACAATAAATGCTACAAAGTGTCCTGGAGATGTTCAAGATCTCAGCATTAACACCAGCTGAAGCTAATACTCATCAGGGATGCCTCTCTGAATTACGACAGTCCTGACTGTAATATTACCACACCATGGTGTTGTAACAATCGGCTCCAGGCAAAGCTCCCCACTTTGTTGCAATTCCAGATAGAATACCCCAAATCATTGCGCTCCAGGATGAGGAGCTATGAGCTGGCTCCCAATGATTATTCACCCACCCCCTCAGCTAGTGGGAACAAGACTAATTTGAAAAAGGATCCCTTCTCTTATGGATACCTTTCTCCCAGACCACATTAATTTGTTTCAAAAGGGAGCCAATTTGAACAGACTTCCTTGAGTTAACAAAAGAATATTTTTATGAATTACTAAACAAGAGAAGAAATAATAAATGAACACACATCCATGCTACATGTCCACGATAAATATTGCTTAAGCCTTATTGCACTCACTCGTTGTGAGATTGATGGTGTGGTCAGCTGACTGTATTTTCTGGAAGAGGCCTTCCAGTTGCACTAAGTTGCTTTCTGCAGGTATTGTTGTAAACTAAGAGGTTGTCTAGAAACACCACACAATTAGATAAGTCTGCTCCTGGCTGGTTCATCAGTATTTAAAAGGTAGCTGGAGCATTATGAGTCTGAACGGCATGACTCTCCAATGGAATAACCTGTCTGGAGACATGGAGGCTGAGATTTCCTTTGAACAGATAGTAAAGGGACTCTGCTAGGACCCCCTGAGTAAATCTAAGTTGGTAATAGAGGTTGCTTTACCAACCCTATGTACACAATCTTCCAGGCAGACTATCAAGTATGAGTCTGCTCTGGTCATTGAATTAATGTTTCAATAGTCAATGCAGAGCTCTGTGGACTTGTCTAGCTCGAGTTGAAGCATAAGGGAGGAGCTGAAGCTACTGCTACGATCTATCTACAATAATTGGTGCTCCACATGCAGGTAATGTCCTCTTGAATTTGGCCAGCCTTTCTGGACTGAGCTGATAGAGATGCTGCTATATGGGTGGGCCCTCTCCTACATCCACATCATGTAGTGCCAAGCTGGTGCAATCTGGCTTGTATCTACACTAGCCCTTGAATGCAATAAACAGATTGTTAAGCAGAGGCCAGTTCCCCTCAAAATTACCCACCATCCTGACTTAGAAATTTATTGCTTTTTTTTTCAGTGTTACTGGATCAAAGTTATGGAGCTCCATTCCTAATAGTGTTGTGGATTGTACCTACACCAAATGGAGTGCAGGAGTTGAACAAGACAGCACACACCACTTCTCAAGGGCAACTTGGAATGAATAATGAATGCTGGCCCAGCTTGCAAAGCCCACATTCCCTGAGCAAACAAAAACAAAAATTCAAATTATTTTGCTGTGGTTCCTTTTGATGGTGGCTAGCTGGCAGCGTTCAGAATGAGAGAACATATTTTTCTTTTATTCTGTCTAATGGCTGTTCTCAAGCTGTGACCTTCCCAACACACTAGTTCACACACTAGTTCATTAGACCACTAACATATACAGACCCAGGGTTACAGTCAGTTATTTTTTACCCTTTATTTTTATATCCCTGCAAGGGTAAAACACAAATACGTCTGTGGGAGCTGGCCTCCTGCTGAGGGGGTGGAGGGGAGGTGGGGATATAGTGATGATTTTGGCTAGTCAGCCTTTCAATATCTCTTTGTTTTCAGTCTTTCTGTTTAAAGGCTCCCTTTCCCAGTGCTGGTGTGACATTCTGAGCTAACGCAGGCGATTGCTTGTCACTGAACTTACATTTATAGTCACCTTTTAAAAAGCACATATTGGAGTTCAAAGTTTAATTTATCTATAAGTGCTGCACCTGTCGTCATTGGGTGAGGATGTAACTCTTGAAGATTTTAATTTTAGGAATAAATGCTGTCCTTGTATCCAGCAATCAAACAAATAATTCCTCAACATCATTGAACAGGAAACTTTTGGCATTTTCGCACACAGGCAAACACAGTGAACCATATTTCAAGATAGCTTCTACAATTCCACACTTTCAACATTTGGGAAAATTGCTGACTCTTCTCGGGCTAACATCACTGTGATGGAACCAATCTTTGAAGTCAAGCAGTCAACTCTCATCAAATGCAAAAGAGCGAGGCTTGTAGACCTTGAATGCACTAAAAGCTTGTTGAAGTAATGTCCAAAAGACTACTGGATGGTGGACAAGAGTATAGGCCACAAATTATCTAGAACATTCAGATGCCCTTTTAACGCAGGGAATGTTGGGGAGATGTTTGAAAGGATCAAAACATCCATTTTCAAAGAAAACCGCCTCATTGAGAACAAAGGCTGGGGAGATCATTACCCAACTGCAATTAACAGTTGGAAAGGTGGGTGGAGCACAAATGTGAGTTGTACTCTCAGGTGCACGTTATCATTGAGAATGCTCCAGACACATGCCTATCATAGAAGAGCTAGATATTGAATCCTCAATGGAGGAGTTGTGAAAGGTTTTTGGCTTGCTTGCCATAGCAAAGCTCTGGGTACTAATGCTATCAATTTGAATTAATCAAAAATGAAAGCAACATTCCTGCAGCACATGCACAAACCTTTCTCACTCTCCAGTGGAGGATGGAGGCAGTGGCTCAGGATATGCATGATGTCAAAATTTTCACCTTGCCCAAAAACCAAGATGCCTGCATTGATTACAACAAATTTGCATTATTCACTAATAGCTGGCAAAGGCAACATGTGCTCCTAACTGACCTTGAACAAAATGGTTTGCTGGATCATTTCAGCAGGGCAGGTAAAAGGCAACCTCATAGCTGTAGTCTGGAAGTAGAGGTAGGCCAGCCTAGGTAAGGATGGCAGATTTCTTTCCCTAATGATGGAAGTGAACCAGATATATTCATAATATTTGACAATCATTGCAATTAGACCAGTTTTTTAAATTTGAATTCTTAGTTCACCACATGCCAAGATGGGATTCAAACCCATGCCCTTAAAACATTATCCTGGACTTGAGATTACTGGCCCGCAAGCATTACCAACACACCACCACCAGTCCAACTATCAAGGCAACTCTGCTGAGCATTATTTGTCCATGTTGCCCTTGTTAGATCGTTACTCATGGCTGAATGCATCTCCCCAAAATCCCCGAATGGTTTCAGAACTGTAAGACCCACAATTGTCATATACTTGTGACCTATTTAAACCACTGGACAAAGCTGGCTACCTACTGAACCTGCTCATTATGACCTTTTTTAAATGATAAATAATGTATCAGCTATGATAGAGCAACATCAGAACCCATTGAGATCTGCAGTGTGGTCAAACAGGGTTATGTTCTTGCGTACAGATTGAACATCAAACTGTAGCTCTACCAAGATTGCTCCACAACACAGTCCTGTACAATGGTTAGACCTGGAAAATATACATTAGACAGGAGAAAAGTTTGAACAGTTTCTACTTTCATTGTCTGAAATATATACCTGACTGCATAAGGGTACCAGTGTAGAAGTCCTAGAGCATTTGTTCAGCATATATTCATTTCCAAACCAATTATGTTTGTGTTAGTTCAGTCATGTTCATGAAATAACAGCTATACCTCCAAAATCTTCTGCATTGTTAATTGGCCACAAATCCATGACCTCTTCCTTATCCACAACTTTACTACAAAGATACCTGCAAGTGAGACAGTCATTGATGACCATGACCTCTGGAGGCTGACTGTTTGGAAAGGCATAGAAGACATGACAAGAAAGGAAAGGCTTAGCCAGCATAGGAGAGGACCCGGAGAAAACCTTCTAGCCGATCTGTCTTTCTCTGCAGCAAAGGTAGAATGTCAGATTAGGGCTCCTGATCTACACTAGGGTTTAGGATTTTCCCATTTTCAGACTAAGTCTGAAAGCAGGAGAGTTTCCAGGAGGGTAACCCCTTGCCCACTGAGGTATGAAAATCCACTGGATTTTCTGGCAATTAGGCAGCGAATTGGCTACCGTAACGCCTCTTGCTGGAATTAAAACCCCAGAACAGGAAGTCCAACTCACTTGGTGCTGCCAGCCAATCAGAAGCTCACAGCTCCACAACTTACTAAAAACCATGGCTGCTACCAGGACACCACATTCCAGACTTCCAGAGGGATACGTTTTGGGAGCAGGGTAAGTTTTGTTATAGTGGGGTTGTTCTTAGTTTTAGAGGTAGGGAAAAGGTAGACTAGGGGGTTGGAAATAAGGGCAGGTGGAGACTGTCAGTCACCTGTCCTTCTGCTTTAGGTCCTGTCCATCAGTTTTGCACAGATTAATATGGATCGAAGGTTCCATTCCCCCATCATTACTCAATCAGTAAAGGGCCTCCATTGGCAGCAGGCTGAAAAATGGAGCGTGAGCTTTTCCACTATGACCCCAATTGCTATGTCAGCAGGAAGGCTATCTCACTAATGTTAACCTGCTCAATTACCTTCCACTTCCACTATCTTTCCCTTTACTTTTCAGGAGGGGAAGATTGAATCAGACTAGATATGTAACACCGATAAAAGGTACTGCAGATGCTGGAGAATCCGAGATAATAAGCATGGGGCTGGATGAACACAGCAGGTCAAGCAGCATCATAGGAGTAGGAAAACTTGACATTTCGGGCCCAAACCCTTCATCAGAAATGGGGGAAGGGAAGAGGGTTCTGAAATAAATGGGGAGGGAGGGGGAGGCGGATAGAGGATGGATAGAGGAGAGGATAGGTGGAGAGGAGGCAGACTACCTACACTCACCTTTACTGGCTCCATCCCCGCCTCTTCGACTTGTCTGCCTCCTCTCCACCTATCCTCTCCTCTAA
>JAHRHZ010000012.1:41386110-41434215 GCA_024137785.1 Ginglymostoma cirratum
CGGATAGAGGATGGATAGAGGAGAGGATAGGTGGAGAGGAGGCAGACTACCTACACTCACCTTTACTGGCTCCATCCCCGCCTCTTCGACTTGTCTGCCTCCTCTCCACCTATCCTCTCCTCTATCCATCCTCTATCCGCCTCCCCCTCTCTCCCTATTTATTTCAGAACCCTCTTCCCCTCCCCCATTTCTGATGAAGGGTTTGGGCCCGAAACGTCAAGTTTTCCTGCTCCTATGATGCTGCTTGACCTGCTGTGTTCATCCAGCCCCATGCTTGTTATCTTAGATATGTAACACCGTTTTGTACGCCATACTGCAAAGTATTCTCTCATGAAATGAAAGGATGCATAAGCAAATTGGTTTAGATTTCCAAAATTTGCGCCATTTAATTTTTAACTGTACAGCTTAATGCTGCTTGATCTAACATTAACAGTCTGCAAAAAAAATATACAAAACCAGTGAGAAGCAAAGAGAAATTAAATTTAATTTCCCTCTTAGCTAGTGTACAAATCTCGCTGTGGATATAGATACTGTTTGCAGGCCATTTGGGAGCGCAGCTGCGTTGCAGGTCCCTGTTGGACTTTTTTGTTGTTGCTGTTTAAAGGGAAAGCTTTTGCGTTCTTGATCAATGCAATGCTAAGATGGAACATTAACATGTAGTAATATATTGGTAATAGCTTCAAAGTCCAAGGACAGATTTTGAGAAATGTCTATGCCAAGGAAAAGTGTGGAGAGTTGATAACTTCATTGCTAAAGGCAGCAGTCTACCTTCAACTGACGGCTTCACAAAGATTTTTACAGAGATCAGCTTTATCCTGATTGTTGTGCCAAAATTGGGCCAGAAGCTAAGTCTCCAGCTGATCCAGGAATGTCACCCTTAGCCCTCAGATCCCTCAGGACACCCAGTATTGTCTATTATATGTCTGAAACATCAGCAATGTCAGGACTAGCAGTTCCCGTTTATATTGTTACTAACTTTTACTGAGTCAGGTTCTTGGATAACTCTCTTATACATAAGTTAGGATAATTTTATGCTAACTCCCTGACATGCACTTAGAACAATTTCAAATAAGCCTAACTCATTTTGTCTGTCTTTCCTGGGTTGCAATTTAACTTGCACATATTATACAGGTGAAAATGGGGTCAGAATTTCACAAGTGCAAACAGCCACGTGTATATTTATCAGTATTTGATGACACCTACATCAATAAAACTTATTTTTAACAAATAAATCAAGCACACATTTCTGTCACAGTTGCAAATGTAGTGTGTTGAAACTAGACATGTTACAAATTTTTTAAAAATGAACTGTCTCCTCATAATTTGAGGAAACATTGCCAGGGTATAAATGAATACATCAATAAATTTTGCAAAGTTTTCTTCAACAGAAAATTGGAGTTGAGACTAGGTAAGGCTGAGTAAATAGTTATATTTGTTGTAATACGTCGCATGTTTATTTTCGTCGAACCAGTATTTTAGTATCAGCTAGCAGATTTGTTTTGCTTTCCTACATATTTAGAAAATAAATATTCTACTCTGTAGATTTGCAGTCCTTTTTTAAGAAATTTGTGACAAGTAGTTGTGCTGTATGAATTGTTAGAAATATTTATTATGGTTGACGTTAGTGGGTATTTATTTTGTTTGCCTGTAGATCATTTTACAAAAGCACTCATGCTCTCCCGCATCAAAATTATAACCACACTACTCCCTAGATATTACCCAGAAGCACTTGGAGGCTCTTAATGATTAATGCCATCACCGTCCAGCCACAAACCTTTCTGCTGCAGATAATGCCAGGCAGCAAGCGCGCTTGACACTTTTAATGTATAATTAAGTAGAAAAAGTCAGCACGCGGTATGCAAATTTTTCAAAATGATAAATGATGCCATACAGCAGTAGGGATTGATTTGGTGTAAATGAAACTAATTAAGGAAATGTCAAACATAATTAATAAAACAGGTTTAAGCTGCAAAACATTGTCAATTGAATGAATGAGGAGGCAATGGCTCCCATTGTTTCTGCTTTATTTAGGGCTTGTGTTTAGTTTGTTCCTTGCTCCAAAATGCACTTTCTCCACCTCACACCCTCGACTACCAATTCCCAGAGAGGGGGAAATAAATTTGCTTGTCTCTCTACTGACTGCAGAAATTAATTGCTGAAATCTTGTCCCATCCAAGTGTTACATTCGCTCACAGGACATTAACATAACTAATTTGAAAGAACCCAAATGACTGAAAAATAGAATGCTATCAATGTGCGTGACAGTCTTTGGTCATACAAAATTAGCCTTGTTTTCTAATATAAAGAAATTTTCGAGTCCCTTTTTTTATATAAATTTTTTCCACTGCCATTCATTATTGATAAGCACAAAGGTTTTATAAATTACAAAAGAACACTTGACCTATAATTACAGGGAGGAAATTAGGGGAAGTTTAAAAGTCAGATTTTACTCAAGGTAATGATGCTGGAGACTTCTTGCTCCCTGGGGAGGTGAAGAATAATGGAATCTTCTATTTTTACGGGTGACCTATGCAATGTTACTGCTGAGAATCCACTTTACCCTGCAGATCACTTTGTTAACCCAAAGAATGCCAACATGTCTTTTCAGGCAGTTATTTTCTCAAGACTAGTATCTAACTGTTCCACTATGTAAAGGAATGGTATACATCGATATTTCCATTCAGAGCCCACCATGAAAAATCTTAGCAGAACTCATCAACTCTTAATGAATTCAAGCAAATGATGTTTCATTTCTTTTCAAGTACAACAGAATATGAAATTGAAAGAAAAGATGCACAAAAATATAGCTGCCAGTCTGGCAATTATTATGATATAAACAAATTGATGTTGTAATAAATTTCATGACCGATGCTAACAATTTTTGGATTTTGATTACAGATCACCATGAGATTTTAACAGATTTTTTGATACAAAGTTTTCTCCATATTCCCATTTCCATTTCCATTTTCAGTAAATTAACTTCAGTCATTCCCCCCAAAATTTGCTTTATTGCTCTTGATCCATCTTCTGAACCTTGAATTATAATTTGATTCACCTACCATCTGTCTACTAAGTACATTTATTTGACTCTATATCACTACATCATGTATTGAATTAGGAATAATATTAGTTATTTTCCTTTTGAATGTGTCAAGCAATTTAACATTCATGATACATCATTACAAACTTTAGGTATTGAAATCAATGAATCTTCCACATACAGCTAATTGCTTCATTTTCAAATAGGCAACAGTCAAAAATAATGGGCAGAAGTCAGCATGTTGTGAATGATGTAAGCGCTCAAGACTTTAGCTACTGACTCTATTAAGGTGTGAGACATCAGGGAGAGAACCCTTGACTTACATATTTCTCAAATGGCAATTGAGGGTGGTGAAGCAGGCTGTATCTAAACCAAAGATAATAGGTACTGCAGATGCTGGAGAATGGTCTAGGCCCGAAACGTCAAGCTTTCCTGCTCCTATGATGCTGCTTGGTCTGCTGTGTTCATCCAGCTCCACACCTTGTATCTAAACCAACAACTTTGTCCCAGAGATTACAAATTGTGATGACGGTTGGGAATCTGCTGGAAAATGCAGGAAAAGGGCATTCATTTCTTAAAAGAAAAATTCTTGGGATGGAGACAGTGCTGGGAATGATGAGAAGGCGATAGGTTCAGGGTGAATGTGTTGTATGCCTGGTAAGCTAAAGATTTGAGGAGGGGAGTGGAGAGAAAGGAAAGTGTATGATAGCAAGGCACGTCAGTTGGAAGAATGCTAGGAGGTAGGGAGGTGAGAGAATGAAAGCTTCCTGTACTAGACCCAGGTCTTGGGCATTACATTTCCACTGTTGATAGCCTCCTTGGTAACGTTGGTTTTGTCCTGCCATCCTCAAGGAAGAGAACTACTCTTTATTCTCTTTATACCCTCGCGGTATCAATCATCACCTCCAAGGAGTAGCCTGTTAACCAGCGGACAGCCTTTCAACATCTTCTATTCATGCTGCAGTTCTTTGCCCCATGACGCTGGATTGGATGGTGCAATTGCTACTGCCATTGTAAGCCTGTTCCATAAAGACAAAGCCAGAGAAGATCCTCGCTACTATTTTAGCTCCTTAGCAGTGATCTGAGGTAGACTCTATAGTCTGAACATATACTGTGTGCATAATTTCTCACCATAGTGCTTAATATTTTACTAGCCAAACAGCGCATTTTAAAATCCTAGCCTCAATGTATTTTAGAAGTTTTATTTGAAAAGCTTAGAATTGAAACTTTATTCAGTGAGAAATGATCCGATTCATCATTTGTGTGTGCGTATGGATTGGGGGAAAGAAGAGGAAAAAGTACAAGTGGTCATGTACCTAATGCATGTTTTATTAGTTTTGTTTAAAAATGCTGTATAAACATCAATGTATATTAAGATAAGAACACTTGCATTTTTAAAAATATCTTCCCTGACATCAGGATATCATAACTGCTTTACAAGCAAAGATGTAGTGTCAACAATGCTGTTTATACATACGCATACACAATTGTCTTTCCTTATCCTAACTATTTGGTGTTTATTTTTAAAGAAAACGGAAAGTCATGATTAATTCATTGATTTGTTTTCATAAGGAATTACTAAGCATTAAATCTAATCATATTTACCAAATCTGCAAACAGATTTTCATTCCTCATCCTAATTTTAACGAAAAGCCATGTTTCTGAAATAAGTAGAACAATTACCCACATTTATATTGCACATTTCATGTAAATAAATAATCTCAATGCAGGAGCAGAAAGTAGGGATAAATTGTTCCACAGCTATTTGCAATCTACGTTGCTCAGCACATAGATGCATCTTAGGGTACGATTCATGGGCACCATCTATTTGCACACCTTGCCCACGGACATTGGCATCCGATGTTTGTTGACCTATTTGCCTATTTGTTGACCTATAGCACCTCTCCGATCCAGTTGCAAGACACATAGGATACACAAACCTGTATTATAGAGCACACCAGAAACTGGTATTGGAAAGCTGTTCCAAGAATACTTTGCATGCATGGACAGGCACTCAACTTACAGATTGGACCAGCTGCATTTCACGGCTGCTCACTTGCTCTCTTAACACTCACTGTCTTAGCACCTACCTTGCCTTGTCAATTAACACATCCAACAACTAGGCAGCTTGTCCTGCTGGTTGACAGTCCTCAGTCAAGGGAACAGATGTCTTTCTGCATAGCAGTGTACTGCACCGGTCTGCACCTACATAATGTGCCAGCATTGCAAGCACACTGCATGGTAGCAAACAAGCAGCCATGTCTCGAAGTCTGAGGGAAGTTGTCCTCACCAAGTTACAGGGAGGCACTCATCAGTCAGGGGGCCCTGCCACAGTAAATCATGGACAACCACTAATATTCCCCCGGGGCTTGGTTACAACCAGGTTTCTGATCAGTGTGCTCTCGGTCACAGAAGTCTGTGCCTGTCCAGTTCAGGGAGGGGGTCATTGTAGCTCCTCCAGCTCTGTAGTGGTCAGTTCAGGTGGTAGGGCCAATCAGGGAGATGTATAACATCAGCCTAGGGTATGGTTACTTCCCTTCTGACTTTGTCTAGTTATGTTGGCCTAGTGGGTGGGCAACAAGCAGTCTGTTATGTACGAGCAGAGAAACTTAAGTGGGTTTGGCGGGGTGCGAGGGGTGGCTGATAAGGCCTACCATTGCCATTGTCAGGAAAGGAAAGTCAGGAATCTATTTATGGGAACTGGGGACTGGAGGCCATGGGGATGATAACTGTAGGGCCAGGAGGTCAGTTTAACTGCAATTGTAAGGTGAGGCTACAGTAAAGCATGTACGGAAGAGGGTAATGTAGGAGTAGGTGGGCATTCATGGTCCAGAACACCCTACTCTTCAAAGGTGTGACAGTCTATGAATACACGGCATGGTCACCTCTTTTACCTGGAGTTGAATGATGACCATGAATCCATTGTCAATTGTCAATCTGATTCATTAATATCCTTTCGGAAAGGAAACTGCTGTTCTTGCCTAGACTGGCCTGTATTTGACCCCAAACCTAGTGAAATGTGGTTAACTCATAGAATCTGCACAGTATGGAAGCAGGCCATTCGGCCCATCAAGTTCACACCAACCCTTCAGATGCAACCCCTACCCTGTAACCCTGCATTTTCCATGGCTAATCCACCTAACCAGCACGTTATCAGGTTAAAATCTTAGCAAAAAAAAAAGGCTGTTGCTGAAACCTACTTGGCCAGTATTAGCTTTGTTGACTGAAATCAAGGAACCATACATAAGCTAGTGAGTCTATGTCCTATGAATACATTTAAAATATAGTAGTTAGGTGGAGGCTCATGTAGGTTGTTTGGTGGGAAACTGGGGAGACTCAAGACTTATGATGTTTGCAAGATAGGCTATCTGTTCAGAGTCTCACTAACACATAACAGCAGAGGCTGGATGTCACAGGCCAAAGAGCCTTGCACATGCTGAAGGCTGGAAATATGTAATAGGAAAGAAAATGTTGTGACCATACCGAGAATTGGCAGAGTCAGTGTCTCTGTTTATGAAGAAAGGGGCTGCAAGACCCATCAATGTAAGGCCCTTGATAGAACAGCAACATTACTTACAAGCACATACACTGTACTGGATATGGCCCTGCCGGCCCCTAATCCTTGGTGACCCTGAAGCATTGGCTCCCTGTGTGCTGTACACATCCTTGCCCCTAACATTGTTACCCACTTCATAAACACCATAATTTTTGGACACAGACCTGGGGAGATAATGGGTTGTTTTATCCTGAGACGGAACGGTATCAGCAGAATCCACTGCCTTGTATATGCCTTGTTCATCTTGCTTTCACATGCCGCAGCAGGCTCGTAACAAAGACATGGGTGCGTGGGCATGAAGTTAGGAATCTTACTCCCATAGTTACATTTACAGGTACAGATAGAGTTAAACAACAGATTTAGTGCAACACTAATATGATTTATACAAACATAATACCTTATATACAGTACAGTGTTACATTTGCCACCAATAGCCCTCAAATATTTATTTTTTTATTCTGTCCTACCATATCTCAGTGATGTCCCAGGTTTTGTAACTGTGGTAGAGGTAACCTAGTCAGCCATGGGGCTCAGTGGCCTTGCAAGATGGGGTGGCTGACCTCGGGGGTTACCATGCCTTCAGTGCAGAGTTCCACTGGCTCAGAAAATGGTATGCAGGTGTGTGCATCTGTCTAGACACCAAGGGTCCTGGACTTGGCTCTCTATGGCAATGGCTAAATTGTCCATGAAGGCAGCCAGAAGATCACATGTTTGAGGCATCTGGGTCCCCATTGTAAAGATGTGCACCTGCACCCTCTGGGCTATAAGGGCCATTTTGTCCTCCCATATAGCTGTCTGCTTCTCCTCTTCCTCCCTGTCTATGTGGACAAAGAACTGATTTCCAGCACTACAGGGTCCTCTCCAGCCCTGGGGGCGAGCAGGTGCCTGGTCTTTGGCAGTCGTCTGAGTGCCAACGGCCTGGGACAT
This sequence comes from Ginglymostoma cirratum, assembly GCA_024137785.1. Taxonomy (NCBI): domain Eukaryota; kingdom Metazoa; phylum Chordata; class Chondrichthyes; order Orectolobiformes; family Ginglymostomatidae; genus Ginglymostoma; species Ginglymostoma cirratum. The sequence goes on from JAHRHZ010000012.1 coordinate 41,393,634, forward strand.
TGCCTTCTTGTCCAACTGTGGAGCTGCCACAGTGACGTAATCTCTAAATTGTGCTTGCACACTTTCTAAGGGTGACATTCCCACCTAGGTGTCAGTATCTGAGTTGAATATATTCAAACTTAAATGAATGAAGCCAATTTAACTTACATTTGCATGTTATGCTTTTTCTGATGCTATTTCCATCAAATCGCTTCATCCTGTGGAAAATTAAACTGTCTACCATTCTAATTGCTGAATAAGCTATGGATCTGAGTTAGTTCAAATAGTGATTTGAAACTGAGTTACAAATGAAAATCTTCTCCACAACTCTTTTAAACAAAGATATTGTTTTTGGGATGTGGGGATCACTGGTACAACCAGCATTTGTCACTCATCCCTAATTCCCCCTTGAATTCATTGCCATGCTCAGCCTTTTATAGAATCCCTACAGTGTGGAAGCAGGCCATTCAATCCATGAAGTCCACACTGACTGTCCAAAGAGCATCCCACCCAGACCCACCCCTATCCTATCCCTGCATTTCCCACCCTAGACACTATGGGCAATGAACAATGTACTTAACCTGCACATCTTTGGACTGTGGAATGAAACCAGAGCACCTGGAAAAAACCCACACAGACACAAGGCAAACTCCACACAGACAGTTGGCCATTGCTGTAATCGAACCCGGGTTCCTGGTGCTGTGAGGCAGCAGTGCTAACGACTGAGCCACAGTGCTGCCGTTTTCAAAGGGCAGTTAAAAGTTAACCACCTTGTGGTGGGTTTGGAGTCACATGTAGGCCAGATCAGGTAAGGCAGGCAGAATTCCTTCTGTAAAGGACATTTGTGAATCTGATGGTTTTGGTGACACTTCAATAAGATTTCATGGTCACTGTTACTGAAGCTAACTTTATACTCTGGATTACTGATTAGTTCATTGAGTTTAACTTCCATCAGCTACAACAGTGCCACTGTCTCCCCTCATGATTGAACATCTTCAAGCCCTTACACAGTCCTACCTGCAATCCAGGCTTTTAAGGTATTCAAAGAGTTCTTGCAAAGATAATAAGGGTGCCTTTCGACCTCCTCAGGAAAATCTCTGTGAGACACTCAAGAATACAGCAACGAGATCAGGAAACATGGGGTCTAAGAGCAGGCTTAAGCCACTCAGCCTTTCGAGCCTGCTTTGCCATTCAGGTATGATCATAGCCGATCCTCTATCTCAATATCATATTCCCGCTTTCTCCCCGCATTGTTTGATGCATTTAAATCCTGAAGGTTCACATGATATTTTTAATCAATCTGCCCAGATATGTGATGACACACCTCTGAATCAGCTTGGACATGAATCTGGTTCTCTGGCCCAGAAGTAGGGATATTGCCACAAGAACTTCAAAGTGTGAGGCGCGTGAGAGCAGTAAGGATTAACAATGGGGAGGAAGTCCAAGCTGAACAAGACCAGCAAAATATAACAAACTATTTCAAAACCATGAATCAGGTTCGTGCAGAGAAATAAAAACCAGTGTGAAATCATTGGAAAACTAGTAAGTGATGCCTTTTTGAGTATATCTTTTCTTTCTAAACTAGGGCATTGCTTTAAATTAGGGGCTGGGAAATTAAAACAAAATCAATCAGGGCAAGTATTGCTATAATTGAGTTAATAATTAGAGTATTAGTGAACAGGTCTAGAGGCATTAATGAATATTAATAGTTAAACAAGGTACTAACTAGATTCAAAAAGAGAGAAAATCAAGGTTTTTCAATCATGAATGGGCAGCTGAGATGTGTGCTTGCAACCTTTGGATTATGTGTGACTTTCAGGACATATTGTGTATCTTCTGGACCATCATGAGTGTGGGATTTGTCTCTAGCTGCTGGAGCCATATCAGGGTTTCCAAGCTTAAGCAGCAACTGCTGTCATTGTAGAACATTGGTGTGGCTGAGAGTTTCCTGGATCAGCCTACAAGGTGGTCTTCCATCAGGCAGAGACTGTCCAGATCAATGGATGGGTGGCATTAGGAAGAGTAGGAAGAGGCAGAAACTGCAGGAACTTTTAGAGCATGCACTAACTTTGAACTGATATTTTGTGTTGGAAACTGCTGGGAACAGCAGTACCTTGAAGGAGTGACGTCCAGATCCCAAACTCAAAATGCAAAAACCAAGTGTCTCGATGCTGTCACAATACCAGAGGCTAAAGTCATAATGCACTGTAGCACTCCAGGCAAAGGATGTGTCTATATATTCCTCCACTGTATTTATCAATTTAGTTGAAAATAAACTCATCAGAGAATTTCAAGTACGTTGAAATGCATCATTTGTGCTACTTTTTGAAAATACAAGAATATAGTGGTTGCTCTCATTAAAGTAACAAAAACCAAAACTAAAGAATGAGCCAGCCATACAAGCACAAAGACTAAGGGGTAATCAGAAAACAAGATTCAACAGCAATCCAGAAGTTCCCATGGCACAGAAAACAGGAAGTAAAAGGTTTTTCACAAAACGTGAGTGCCTCTAAGCTGGCCAGATTCATAAAGGTGGCTCGCTGATTCAAACTTGCCCTATCTAAAGGCTATATCAAATCTGATTTGCCATCAGGAGTCAACCCCACGCTAAACCAAGGCACAAGTAAACTTAAAAGTGTCAGAAATAGTGTGGAGTCTACAGAATTGTCACTCAAATTATTGTGTAGGGGGCTTACACATTTGAGGTAACCTTTTAATGATACCATGGAGCTGCACATTACTGGGTATTAATACCAAATCAGCTAGAATTCTCTGAAATTGCAGGCTAGAAGGTGAACTTGAATGTGTGACTCTCTGAAACAGGCATTGAGAGCACATAGACATGAATGCTCAAAGAAGATAGCTTAATTATGTTCTAGGTAATTATACCTATAGTCATTACCTAATAGGTCAGAACCTGGTTCAAGTTCACGATGTATAACGATAGTAAACATTAAAGTTTAATAAATAGTGTCACTTTGAAAAATAAGACTGAAGATGGTCCTTGACAATGGCTTCCCTTTAACTAGTCTATCTCAAAACTAAACTCGGTGTACCTTCAAACAAATGATGGAAGGTCCAATTCGAGGTGAGATGCACAACCTATATATAACAGACAAAAGCACAGCAGGAATATTGCCAAGAGCACATACGGAGCGTCCTCGCTGCAATAGGATTGCTGAACCATTCCTGCATGTCAAAAAGACAAAAGAACCGCAAACGTTGGATAAAATCTTCCCAAAAAGAATAGGGAAGATCATGGATCTTCTATCTGAATTCAAGGCTTCAAAAAAAAGAGCGTAGCTAAGCTACAACCAAGCAGTTGTATAAGTGGATTAGCAAGCCATGAAAATACTGATACAGATGATAATAAAGGGTTGGGCAGAAGCAACATTTTGAGCTTACGTGAAGAGAAAGACATGAAAAATGCTAGACCATCTGCTACATTTAAGATTCAACTTTAGAATCATTGCTTAGCATTGATATCTTACTGGCAACAAACAGAAGAATCAAGTGATTAATTTATTAAAATTGCTAGAATAAGGGCAGCAAATGCAACTTTCAGAAGCTGAACTATCTGTGCAGATAGTGGGGTCAGTGATTGTCTCAATGCACATCAAAACTTTCCAAAAAGACTGCTTGGGTAAAAAGAAAGATGATATCATTGATTCATTGCTAGCATACGGCAGAATATATGAAGACCTTGTGGCAGACAGTGTTGATGCTGTAGAGAAGACGCAAAAATCAAGTGAACTATACGGCAAGCGTGCTCTGTCATCCGCAAGTCAAAGCTGTATTGCATTCCAAAATCTTGCACCAAAGTAACAGCCAGAGACTGCACCAGGGACAGCAAAACAGAAGACAGATGCTGCAGCACAATATAAAACAGAAAAGTTTGTGCCAGAGACCTGAACAAATGTAAGCTGAACAATGAAATTCATAGCAAGGCAGATTCAGACTGGATCAACTTCCAACCAGAGGACAAACAGATTTTCCACATTGCAAATATAACACTTTATGTTGTTGAAGTCAGGCAACTGGAGGATTTTGCCACACTACATGTTATGTGCTAAAGAAAACTGGCAAACATATACTGAAAACCAAGTTTGATGCTGGGGCTAGTATAAATATCCCATCAGTCTGAATTCTTAAGGACATGTACCCAGATGATTGAAACTCACTCGTACAACTGACAACTGCTAAATCAACTGTACACAATGGATCACCCATCCCTTTCACTGGGACATGAATAATGCAATGCAGCTATGGCAATTTGGCATGGAAATTGCAAAACGGAAGGCAGATGCAACAGTACAACAGAAGGAGAAAAGTTTGTGTCAGAGACCTGAATAAATACCTGGCAGATTCAAGCAAACCAGCAGCGGCAGTATCTATAGTATGCATGGATCTCGACATTGCTGCTGTCATGAATGGCCACAATGTATCGTTGCAGCAGAAGAGACACAGGGTACTCCTGTTGACCCAGTCCAGGATGAGCAACTAATATATCTGGACAGGTTCTACGCCATAAGAAATTTCAAGGGCAAATTTGCATTGCATCTTTGGAAAGATGTCATTCTGTTTATTAATGCTCCATGATGGTGCAGTGAACATACATGAAAAGATTAAATGCAAACGCAATGATGTCAACACTAGAGAAATTAAATCTCAAAATCATATGAGATTCAAGATGGCAAACCTATGTGTTTGATTCCAAAAGCTTATGTCAAGCACAATCCAATGACTCTAATATTGAATGTGAAACATTTGCTTTGGTATTTGAGCTCACAAGATTCCACACTTTTCTGTTCAGCAAACAGTTAACTGCAGAAACTGATCATAAGTAATTGAGATAGTTCAGCACAAACCAGTGACAAGTGAGCAACTTTCACTCAAAAATGACTCCTCATGAAGGTACTTCAACATCTGCCCAAAACCTGGTGCAAAAATGGTCACTCACCTTGCATATGTTGAGCAGATTACCAACGCGAACATAGATGCAGAGGTTCCACTGGATCTTCAAGCATAGATATTGATGTTGAAAGATGTAATCAAGATCAACCTATTTTACTCCGTGTAGCAAAACTGCAACAAGTTCAATCAGAAACAACTGATAACCCACAATGGAGGCAATGTGCAATATTATCAGTGAAGGGTGACTTGACTCAATAAAGAGGTTCGAGACATTCTTGAACACATTTAGCTTTTCAGACTGTGTTTGGTATCTCAAGAGGCATTAGCTTCAAAGGAAAATAAGTACTTATGCCCAATGTTATCAGCTAGGGCATATCGTCACAAGTACACCAAAAATGTATTGACATAGCGTGTGCAAAATGATTGCCATATCTATTGGCTGGGAATCAACAGTGACGTTAAAACATTAGTGAGAAATTGCAAAGCATGTCAGAACCACCAAACACAGCAATTTAGAGAATCTGTATGCACACAAAATTCCATTAGTCTTTTGGTCCAAAATCATTATGGATTTATTTACTGAGAGTGGAGACAACTTCATCCTTTTTCACCAATTATTTCTCCAAATTTACAAATGTCAGATTTTTTTTATTCACTCATGGGATGTGGGCGTCGTTGGCTGGCCAGCATTTATTGTCCATCATCAGAGACGAAAGTGAAAAGCTGCTTCTCAGACTGCTGCAGTCCATGTACGATAGGTAGACCCACAATGCTCTTAGGTAGGGAATTCCAGGATTTTGATGCAGTGACCATGAAAGGACGGTGATATATATATCCAAGTCAGGGATGGCGAGTGGCTTGGAGCGGAACTTGTAAGTGGTGGTATTCCCAAGTATCTGTTGCCCTTGTCCTTCTAGATGGAATTAGTCATGGGTTTGGAAGGGTCTTTGGTAGATAAATAATATTTAAAACATCTCTATGGCAAATACTTTGAGTGTCATATTCAGTCTGTTTTGTACACTTGAAGAAGCTATTTCTGATATTCAGATATGTGTTATGACATCCTCAACACATTATCCCAGATCAAACAATCTCATTGACTGAATGGTTAAATCATTAAATCACTCATCCTGAGGTTTAGCACAACAATTCTTTTGTGTTGCTGTGTTATACCTCAGAGCTACACCTCAGATTATGGGCTTATGGTTGCCTGCAGAGCTCATGTTCAGAAGGCAAGTGAGAATGATATTGCCAAACTAAATATCAAAATTTTGCAAGTTGCAGGAGATACTTTTTGATAAATAAGTGAGGATGAAGATGGTGTATGACAGGCACACAGGTGTGGAACTACCTTAACTATGTGTACGAGGAAAGGTCTGTATCACACTTTCCAAAATGAGAACATAATTTTTGGTAGAGGTTTCCAAAGTATGCAGTAAACCTAGGTTATTAAAAAGTCAAAACACCTAAAGAAGTAACATTGGTGAGGAATAGAAACATGCTAAAGGAAGTGTACAAGGCACGAATTATACATCGCGAACATGAAAAAATACCATTAAATGACAGTGTGATGGGACACCAGGACAACATACTGACACCATCTCAACAGACCAAGAACAACCAAGAGCAAATTCATACTTTCAAAAGGCTACACCATAACAAGTGCTGGAGGAGGTGTCAAACCACTGAAGTGATATGTGGACTCTTAAACCACTGTACTTGTATATTTTAGAATCCCTAATTAATTTTGCTGTTCCCCAACATTTGCAAGGAATACAAGAACTACTTTTGGAAGAAAGGGATGTTTGTTATCAATTTGTTCTTTTAAGAAGCTCAACACGTAAATGAGCCAAGTATTTGAATATGATCACATGACGAGAGGCTACAGATGCTCTGTAGTATGTGAGGCAAAGGAAGTGCAAACCTATTAAAATACACTTTATGGATTTGTTCACCCATAAACAAACTCATCGAAGATCTCCAAGTAAACAAAATCCGCTTACCTAATTTACACTACATTTAGATAACACAAAACTTTTACTCCAAAATACGGCCCGGATTTTCATCTGGGAGCTGGGCCTGCTGAGCCAGGAGAATTCTCAAACCTACAAACCCAAAAATATTACCAGGACATTGGAGTTGTGTTCGGGCTTGAGGGGAGTGTCTAAATTAAAACTGAAATCAGCCGAGGCTGGAAAAATAATGGTGGATGGTGAATGGTGGGTTTAGAGGTGAGCTGAGCACAAAGCCTACTCTTCTGTGCCTGCCCTGAATGTCAAAAACACAGAAAACACATAAAACTGCACTCCTTCATCCCCCTGAACCCAGCTCCAGACCCTCCTCGCCAACACATGCCCCCCTACTCACCCACCATGGTAATTAATAGTCCCTAGTCAGAGAGATTGTGAAGATATACAAGCAAGTTAAGCGAGTGGGTAACAAGATGGCAGATGGAGTATAAAGAAAGGAAGTGTGAAGTTATTCACTTTGGTTGTAAGAAGAGGAAAGCAGAATATTGTTTAAAAGGTGTAAACGTCGTAAGTGTTAACATTCTGAGATACTTGAATGTATTCATACAAGGAACACATAAAGTTTTAATGTAGCTGCAAAAAACAACCGGGAAGGTATTTGGCATCCTACCTTTATTACAAGAGAATTGGAGTACAGGAAGAAAGAAGTTCTTACTAAATTTGGGTAAGGTTTTTGTGAGGCCCACATCAGAATACTCTGTGTAGCTTAGCTCTCCACATTTACAAAAATATATACTCACATTGGGCACTGTACTGTGAAGGTCCACTTAGTTGATTTCTGGGATGAAAGAATAGTTCTATGATAAGACTCTAAGTAAATTGGACATATTTTCTTTGAAATTTAGAATAACGTGAGGTCCTCTTATTGAAGTGTATAAAGGACCGAATCTTATGTTTTTAGACTGAGTGACAGTTTCATTGAGTTTGCCAGAGAGTTTATTTCTGGGGGGATGAATGGGTTTTCTCGTCACTTCTTACTAAATTTGTCTTATTAATTACCTAACCATCTCCTTTAGCAGCTTTCTTGTATGATACAAGTCATATTCTACACATTGTTGCACCCGAAACAACTGTCTACTGTCAGGATAACTCAGAAAGAACCAGCATCTCTGTTGCCAGGGATAATGGGTCTAGGCCCGAAATGTCAAGCTTTCCTGCTCCTATGATGCTGCTTGGCCTGCTGTGTTCATCCAGCTCCACACCTTGTTATCTCTGTTGCCAAGGCCACCTTTCAAAGATCATTGTGCACCAGGCAGACAGTTGGTCAAAAACACAGTTCCAGACATGGCAAAGAAGGGAAAGTAGGTATCCCGCTTACTGAGCCAAGAGCTGGATGTCCTGCTGCAGAGGTTGGTGAAGAGGTGGGATGCTTTAGTTAATAAATGACTAAATGAAGTCAAGATAGCATTAAAGTAAAACACGGTTTTGTTACGGTTAACCGGGAAACAGTCACCTGGGAAGATGAATGCTCTCTGAGCATAGTCTTACAACAGTTTACATATTTCTCCTCATCAATTACGTTGTAGCTCTGCCTTCAATTATGCTAAACATTTGTACTTTCTAATTGGCTATGACTAGCAGGCATGGGATGACCTGATTAGCCACAAGATGCAAGACCAGTCCCTGATTTCATGATTTTCACCATGAATTACACGAGTCATACGTCCTAGATCCTCTTGGAGGGCCTCTTGACTAGCATAAGCTGTTTCAAGTTATCTGTCAAAACGCTGTGCAGACCCACATATTATACTTCGAATATATATGTACCTCGTTGTATTCTGGCCTTCATTTATGCCATATCTGAGCATTAGCATACTCCTTGCTAATACGTGTACAAACTGAAGTATTTAAACAATACACTTATTCTCAGCTGAAAGCTTTAGTTTTACATTACTGGCTACAGTTACAGCTAATTGCACGTTAGTCTATAGCTTGAAACCCTGTGAGCCATTTGTCAGGTGTCCCCACCCCCGGGACCAAGAGAGGAGGCTACAACACCAGAGAGTACCAGTCTGGTCTGAGTTTGCCACTGGGGTCAGTGCATTATTTGTCGTGTCCTTGATCGCAAAGTTTCCTTGTTGCAGCATTACAATGATAATGAGTATCCACCTAAGCATCCCAATATTGCCAAATTCTAATCAGTTACAAATTTCACTATTTATTCCCTCTGTCTGGCACTTAAAATATCCAAACATCTCATGTGTGACAACAATTCACAACATCACACCATGGAAATTGTCTCCAATATTCTCCCTCCCTTATGTGCCCAGCCACCAAGCCTACCCTCCATGCATCTTATACTCAATTCCACATGCCAACTACCCATGGGATCAGGGCAGGAGAGGAGCATACAACCCCTTAAGTCTGTTCAGCCAGCATCCTGAAAAATTGAATGCATTGACTCAAGTATGCTGAATAAACTTCATGGGAATTTTGGCCAATCCTGTCCTTTATAATTGCTACAAAACAATGCAGCCATCACAGGACTTAAATCTGAAATCACCTTACCAGCCACATCCAACAGTAATAAAATAATAAGAAGACTTATTTAAGCACCATTAATCAGTACTCTGAATGATAGATTTTGTGCTATACAAGACAGAACAGCGCATCTTTCCATTTGAAGATGAACAATACCCTGGGAGACCCATGAACATGTTGGTCTGGCATCCACCCGTATATAGCCTGAAAGGAAAATTTTGAATATCGATAAGTCTACCAGAAAAATCAACAATGCTATCAAGAGAAAAAAGCACACAAAACATACCACAAGCTTCTGTAGAGAAAGACTCTTGGTAGTTTCATACAGTGGCTTCACAATCCTTTCTGTTGTCAGAAAGAAAGACTTGAATTCATATTGCATTTTATAAACATCTCAGCGGCATCCAAGGTATTTCAGATAAAAGGAATAGCTTTGAAATAATGTCACTACTGGGGTCTTCTGGTCAAACCCCAGAACTTCGATCCTCAAGCTTGGCTTTGAGCCCTGAAGATTTCCCTTATGTATTCATGACCTGGAAGTTTACAGCTCGTATTGCTTTCTTAACCTTCACTTTCTCTTTCCTGCCACTCAGTTTTGCTTCCTTGCTGCTCAATAAGACTGGCATGTTTGCTTGTAATGTTTTCAAGCCTTCTGCATTTTTATTCACGAATGCACAACCTCACAGCCCAGTGCTCTTGAGTGGCATGTGAAGAAATGGTTCTGATATCTTCTGGCCCTCCACTATGCAAGGGAAAGCCTCTATGCATCCTAACTGCATCCAACAAAATAACAGTCAATTCATAAAATTATGTTAAGACAGTATTTTTAAAAAAATTATTCCACAAAACTGCCCACCCAAAATTAGGTATATTTTACAAAAAGAAGTCATGCACACAAAAGCAGAAAAATCTAGTCAGACATGCACAAATGATACAGAAGAGTGCAGAAGTGGCCTTAAAAGAAATAAAAAAGCAGAGAAAGTGAGATAGATACACAGACAGCAAGAGACAGTGGACTGGAAACTAGATGATATAACAGGGTAAAACAAAAGAAAATGGGCCAAGAAAAGCCATAACTACAGCCAGTCCTGACCTCGATTTCCCCGCCTCAGAGTGACAAAGGACTGTAACAGTTTTTCTTCCTTTGCCCTGAAGCTTATAAATTATGGTTGGGGAATTGGACTTGGTAATTCACATTTCCATCTCCTGGTGTCATTGACTAAGAGTGAATTGCTAATAATTGCTTCTGGGCCAGCCACAGAAGGTTATCTGATGTCACTTTTGGATGGAGGTAGCTCCATTCTAGAAATTTCTCTCTCTCTCTCCTCAAACATCAAACATTATCCTTAATGTGAGCACTAACACCTAAGTTACTGAACACCTTCAGTGTTCTTTTGTTACCTTAAATTCGGTCTTTGTAACTACTAGTACATAACGCAGGATTCCTGCTGTAGCATATCTGCCATGATCCTCCCACAAAAGGTGGGCTTCCTCTTACTGGGAGAGAATTTTCTGGGACTCTACCCTACCTTTCATTTGTGACAAACACCACCCATGACACCGGTGAGAATTAGGTGTATGGAATAAGCTGTATTACTTCAATATTTACCCCAATGGAAGATGAGTGATCTAGTTTCATATTCACGAACATATTGATGGAGAAGGAAGGAAACAAGCAGAAATATTGAGAGGGTGCCTGTTTTTAGGTATGAGGGTTACGACACATGATTATCCAGACCCAGTTCCAGTACGATGTGCAGCTCCCAAATGTTGTGCTGTCTGTTCAGTGCAAAATATACCGCTGATGAGCTAAGTACTCAGCAAGGGGCCTTTCTGTGTGTGCAGCAAGCACAAGGCAAAGTTGGACAATACTCAGTGAAGGCTGCATGTTCCTGTGAGAAGGGGAACTGCACAGGCTACAGCTGTTCGAGCAATCTCAGAAGAGCTTGGAAGGAAGAAGACTGCCAATAAAACAACATGCTGGAAAAAGTGATGCAGGTTCTCTGATGTTGGCACCAAAGGCTTTAATCCAAGAGGTCATGTGAAGAGAAAGGTCGTGCTTTCCCGTGTGATTAGGAGATGCTGGTGTAGCCAAAGATGCTTACATCTTGTGAATGAATTAAGGAAAAATTGGGTAACTGAGGAAATGAATTTCCAGAGTTCATTTCTGAGGACTTGCCTAGACTGTCACAAAAAATTTAATGACTTAACATGGATCGTCAATGTCAGTGAATACATCCACTCATGGTGTGCCCTACCAATCACACAATTAATACCTCACAGTGCTTAATGCGCCATGTTCCCTTCACACGCCCATTAGCAATCAAAATCTAGCTTAACATTGTCAATCTTATGCACACTTAATAGTGCTGCCAGTCTAACACCCATGTCTTACTGTTTCCACATGCTTCGAGCTATTCAGCTATTGCAGGCAATAACCTGAACACATTGCAACTTATTCCCTGATATTCTTACCATTCTCTTTAAGGACAAAGTTACAAATGGCATGAGGGAGCATTTCCTGTCCCGCATTGGAGAAAATGGTGTTCTGTATTTCAGAACTAGTGGTCACTGAGGCTGTGTTATCTCATGTTGCTGAGAATATTCAAGATCATGATGAGTTCCCACCTCATGTGCCTTCCCAAACAAAAAATAAATAGGGATTAGAAGAATTCAAAAGACAACAACTTATCAACTACTGTGATCCAAATTGTTGTTATTGAACTATATTTCTTTTTCTACCCTTACTATCCATGTGTCGTCTATCTTTGTATGTCTGTCTGTATTGGGGGACCGAGGGAAGTGAAATTTCAATAGGTGTACAATTCTTAAGTTACAAGAGTGTTATAAGTTAGAATGCTTATTTATGTTCTGCTATTGGTTAAAAACAATTGACTTGCAATAAATAGTTGTTCTGTTATCAAGTACAGAAACCTAGAGAGCATTTATATTTGGCCTATATTTGTCTAGCATGTAAATTGTGAACCTTGGAAAGTTTGACTAAATCTTTTCACGTTTGTGACAACTCCAGGAATAATGGGGCTTGATTTCCAACATGTTACTCCGGTGAATTATGACACATCATGGCAGTGAATCTGTGAACACCAGTTTTCAAAGGTGCTTATAGTGACTCATAGCAGTCTCAGCAATCTGTGCTACTGGGATCATTGTGAGGCACTATCACAGGATAGTGACAGGCATGCCATGTTGCACTAGTCTGTGGTCTTCTTTAAGGCTGACAGGATTCATTCATACACCATTGCTATACTCCCCTTTCTGTGCCCAGTCAGCCACTCAGCTGCTGCATGTGCCCAGGTCATGTTGTACTAAGTTTGATTTTTAAGACTTGGAGTGGCTCGATGTTATCCTGGGTGTTTAGGTTAGTTTTGTATGTATTATTAGAAATGTTGTTACATTGTATTGTTATGGTTTTTTGGATTTTTAAAAAATTCCTGGATTGTGGTAAATAGGATGCCGTGATGGTAAATGCCTACAGATTTGAAATGTGAAGAATCATGAAGCAAAGTGATGTGACCATTTGATTTTAGGCAAACCAGAACTTGATCAGCCAGTCATTCACAGCCCATCCAGAACAACCGAGTACCAGCTGCCTTTCCCTTTTGCCTCCTTCCCCTCCTTCTCCTTATCCACATTCTTGTTCTGTCAAGGCACACTCCAGAGGTCTGGCAGCCAGAGCTATGTCCTCATTAGTGTGAGAGATGAAGCAAATTACCATAGATTTGGAGACACACTCCTGCAGGCATTGGAGAGCTCCCAGGTTAGGATATCATTGTTTTAGAATGCCAATGGTAATATTACTGGAGGCAGCATACTTCTCATTATGAGTGCTGTCATGGTCATATGATATAAGTCAGTATAGAATGGTAGCCCTTGCTGTTGAGCAACCCACCTCAGGATTGTTTTGATGGTTTGAAGATGGTAGAAGATGAATATGTTGTCCAACATGATTTTCTGTGTATGATCACAAAATATTTGCTCAGTAATGGAGTACTAGCACTTATGATATGGTGCATTTCTTTACTAATGAGTGAGCCACAGAACAGGAAGAAGAAGTAAATGGAACCTTGCAACCTTGAGAATCTTCATGGTCAAAATGCCATGTATTCTGTCCTTGTACTTCTCTTTGGAATGGCATGTCATGTTGCATTTGAAGACGAGCTGCAACTATAGCTCCCAGTACTGCATAGAAACTTTCTCTTGACAAGTTTTGTAATTCTCCACTAGCCTTCCTGTTAAAACCCAGAATCACCCCATTGTGAATCCTAAACTTATTTAAACTTCTCCAATAAAACTGAAAACAGTATTTCTGTTCACTCCGTCCCAACTGGGAATAGGAGAAAGTCGAAAGCATCTCATCTGGAAGTTGAATGGACATTTCTTTTTTTAAACAGGTCTGTGGGGTTGGACCATATATCTGATTGCATGTTCAGTTCATGATCAGTGCAAGGGTGTTAACAGAATCTGTCAGGTGCAAAGCAGCAAATTGAGCAACAAACCTGTGTGAGATGCTATTGTATATCACAACCCATCTATGCTAGATACTTCTAATGCACGAACAACATGTACTTGTTAGTGTTCTTAAAATTAGGACATAATTGGATTTGGACAAGGACTTGGGGGAGAAAATGCCAAACTAACATTTTTGAAATTTTGTGATTACAACAGCTGTACTACAAAGCTGAATTTTGTGATCAGAAAATAGAACAGATAAAAAGATGTAAATACAAAGAAACCAGTGTGAGAGATAAACAAAAGAGCTGCCACATGGAGAAAAGGAACAGATTCATTTTGCTTTTATTTTTGGCCAATAAAGCAACTCTCGAGCATGGAATTTGTGCAGGATGTTGAATTCAATAGAATGGTATATAATTCACAGTCGATTCACAGGTCTGGCAGCATTTGTAGTGAGAAAAACAGTGCTAACGTTTCAAAATCAGTGATTGTCAGAACTGAAAGCAGCTGGGAAAGGGTGGTATTCATGCTGATGCCAGGGGTGTTGGGTTGGGGAGAGTTTTGGAGAGGGAGTTGGGGCAGGGAAGGGGAAAGGAGGAAATATAGTACGTATAGACAATGTTGAGAGAGACAGAGGAGAGGAGCAATAAACAAAGGGATTGCTGATGATAAACCAAGGAGGAGACATATGCTGAACAGGGTGCTAACTAGAGTGTGAATGATTGAAAGTGGGTTAGCTGTGCTAGGAGTAACCAATACAAAACAGGACAGAGGGGTGTGGGAAGCAAAAACAGAAATTACTGGAAGAGCTCAGCAGGTCTGGCAGCATCTGTGGAGAGAAATTAGAGATAATGTTTCTCAGAACTCCACCCCTGAGGGGTGTGGGGTGAGTAACAAACATGGAGGTGGTGTTCACCTTCTGAAATTGTTCAACTCAATATTGAGTCCTGAGAGCAGTAAGGTACCAAGGTAGAAACAGAGGTATTGTTCCTCCAGCTAATGATGAGCTTTGCTTGATTACTGCAGCAGGCTTGAGACAGAAATGTTGGCATGGGAATGCAGTGGTATGTTGAAGTAGCCAGCAAGTGGAAGCTCGGGGTCATTTTTACAGACAAAACATAGGTGTTCTGCAAAGTGATCACCCAGTCTGAGTCTCATTTCCCCAAGAAATAGAGAAGACTATACTGTGAGCAGTGAATATATTAGACTGGATTGAATGAAGTGCAGGTAAATCACTGCTTCACTTGGTAGGTGTGTCAGGGGCCTTCAACAGTGAAGAGGGAAGAGTTAAATAGGTGGGCGTTGCACCTTATGTGATTGCACAGGAAGGTGTTGAGAGTTGAGGAAGAGTGGAGCATACAGGATACAGTCCCTGTGGAATGTGTGTCTGCTGGTGCTGGCTAAAATGGAGTGGAACAAGATGTCTTGTAGGGAATGGTCACTGTGTTTCATAAAATCCCTGCAGTGTTGAAATAGGCCATTCAGCCCACGTTGACTATCTGAAGACCATCCCACCCAGACCCAACTCCCTATGCTGCCCTATCCTGTCCCTGCATTACCCATGGTTGACCCACCTACCCTGAACATCCCTGGACAATGTGGGCAATTTAGCATGGCCAATCTACCTAACCTGTACATCTTTGAACTGTGGCAGAAAATTAGAGCACCCAGTGGAAATCCACACAGACAGTCACCAAAGGCTGGAATCAAACCCAGGTCCCTGGCACTGTGAGGCAGCAGTGCTAACCACTGAACCATCATGCTGCCCAGATGTTAAGAGTTTAGCCTGGGGAAGCCTAAAGTGTTTTTGGGGTCACTAGAAGGCTTAATGGAACTTCCAGAGAAAAAAGTTTAAAATTTAGTATTTACAATATTCCTGCTCTCACTTAACATCTTTCAATGCTCTAGTCTCTGATTTTTATTCTTAATCTAAATTGTCAGATATTTTGGACAGCTCCCATACTCTACCCAAGACTCCCACAAACCTAATTCTTCCTTGTAGTCTTCCTAGAATGCAATTTTGAATTCTCCATGTTCTGAAGTTCCATCCACATTGACCTAATCCCTTCCAGTCTGATCCCTATGGCCCAGTTGCTGAAGCTTTTTGATTTTTCATGTATATTGCAATAGATCCCAGTTATACCTCACTTAGTTGCTCATTGTGACTTCCTCTTACTCTGTTAGGTTCACTACTATTTTGCTAAAAAGCATAAGCTAGTAGCAAAGGATAACTTCGACTGAAATTTGCTTGTTGCAAATCTGCTGCTGTTTGTACGAGGAAAGTAAAATCAAATAGCATTTTTAATTGGCAGCTGCTGCATAAATACAAACATTCCAACTGTATCCAAAGAGACACAAATCTTTTGCTATTGTAGTGAAAAAGCAGTAGTCCTTTCAGTCCTTCAAATCTATTTCTTGTTCGGTTTGATGATGACCTAACTCTATTTAAGCTGTTCTTACCTACTTGGCATTCTGTAATCTTCAGTCACCCTACGTAAGAAAAATCCATGATAATTCCTTTTATATTTTTCAATTAACCTGAATTAATTATCCAAATAAGGCAAGACAGACTTTTTCAAAAAGTAAAAAAATGAGACTCAGAAAAAAAATTGGATCCCCACTATTAAAATAATCTAAATCTGTGAAACCTTTACTGAGGAAATCAGAACGAATGGAATAAAACAGAGACTTTATGAATGGGACAGAGAGAAAAATATTGAAAGATTTTTTCTTAATGGTTTGTGAGCAGAACCACAAGAAATCAATTTAAAAAGAAATACAAGTTAAGGTAAACAAAACCCTAACTCAATCACAGCACTCAGAAAACTTCTTAGCAATATTGTAACTCTTCAATATGAAATCTCTGTTTATAAATTTGTAATTGTATTTAACGTCTTGATAGATAAAAGTGAACTCATGCAGTTTATAATTTGCTGCAACACAATTCAGGATACAGCAATAGGGCATGTTGTTATTTTATTGTGGTTAATGTTTCCAGGATGCTGCACTCATGGTAGCATACATGTTAGCCAATTGCAAAATTTTATCCACGTTTTTGCCCTTTTGTTTGCTAAGTTGTTTTTGAACTGAATGTTATTAATGCACCCTTTAAAAAGACAATAAAGCTTGTTTTTTTTTCTGCAGTAAAATAAGTCAGAGAAAAAAGTAACTCTACTAGTCAGGAGGAAATTTGAGTCTTCATTGCTGGAGACAGCTTAAGTAGAACCCTTTTGATATATTTTTCTTCCTCTTTCGTTTTTCTAAGTGCCAAGGGTTGTGTGTCAAATATATGCAACAATTATTGCTGCATGCTACACTGGTACTGACTGAAATGCTATTCTTCTGACATTAGCAGTTAAATCAAGAGATGTTTTCCAAAATATTTGAGATCATTTTAGTAATAGTGCCTATTGTTATCCTGAGGATATTATTTGGCAAATGCATCATGGGCATTTGAACCGGTATTGGCTGTATCCCAATTTGCTGCTTTGTTCCCCCGGGACCAATGTTTCTGCATAGTTATATGTCAGCTGAGTCACAGAAGATCAGGTATTTATAGAAAACATACGCAAAAGGTTGATGGCTTGTCCAATCATTAGCACCAGACACTGACAGCTAAATACAAATTGAGAGCAGCAAGTTTCACTTTCTAGCAAATTTACTCTGTGAAGACTTCATTTTCTCATTTCATTTGAATATTGTTCAGAGCTGCTCAGAATGTACAACTATGTATGTGGCATATTTTTTATTCTTGAAAGCTCATTATTTTACTGCAAGGTTAGTGAACCTAGACCACGAGGTACAGATTATCCAGCAAAGTATTAATCAAAATATACAAGGAAAATGAGATCACTGTGTGCTTCCAAATAGGCACCAGCTTTTAGCATGGGACAAAATACATTTCTTGCTTCTTATTAGAAGATATTATGAGTAATTTATCTGCAAATCACAGTTTTAACACCATTATCTATCAAATAATTTAATATACTCTCCAACAAAACAGCATTCAGACAATTTTTCAGCTTCTACTAATGAATTAATTTGGTGAAAAGATTTGCTGCAATTGTATACCTATAGTTACGAATACCATGTTATTGATTTTCTTAATGTTTAGAAGCAATGCATATTAAGAAATAATCTTTTTAGAATCTTTGAATAATGGTATTCATTTGTTTCTTTTTCTAGGGTTATTGATGAAGAAATCTGCACTCTATATGTGTTGTTGCAAATCTTTATTATGTTCATGATAGAAATTTTATAAAGTTCAGTTATTACCATCTGAATTATTTTCTCAAATGCTTCAAGCAGCAACAGGAAATTCAGCACAGTATTCGCAAAACAATCTCCTGTTAACAAGCTCATTTGATTATAGTCACCCAGTAATCTAAATGCTAATAAGAATCCTGTTACTATTGTATTTACCAAAAGTCACAAATCTTATGTCAATAATGTTTTACCTAAATGAAATGCATATGAACCAGTATAATGAATTTCTTTCCACCACCATTTAAAAGGGATAAATGTAATCAAGTAAGTCTATGGATTGTGATGAATATGATACAAACTTTGTAGCTGTAAGTGTTATAGGAAAATCAATGAAACCTTTCCTACCTCATTTCAAGATATGTGGAAGTGTTTTTAGAATGTCATTGATAGTGTATTCTATAATAAATATTTTAATCAGTAGAGCACAAATGCTGAGGTTTATCTCTTTTCTTTGTTCTACATTAGCAATTCGGAAGAATTTTTCCCTTTGTTAAATTTAAATGAAGGCTATGTTTAAAGGTTTGGATAGCTATCTGAAATCTGCCACTCTTGAAGCAGCTAGATTACTTTATAGGAAGTAATATTGAATGTTAGAAGATGGGACTGGAATTGTTCTCTAATTAAAGCATTTATTTATTGATCATTTGCTGTAAGAAGATTGATAATTTTGGAAAGCAGTATCCCTTGCTTTCAGTTTCCAAAGGATTCTTAGGTCCTAAGATTCTTCGACAAACTAGCATTGGCTGTATTCTAGAATAAAAATAAGGAAGGCATGACAGTAAAGGATGTATTTTTATAATGTGCATTATGCTGTAAATCTTGATAGTCAACTGAAGATTATAAGTAGTCAACACCACTTTGTTATGATGTGGGTAAACACTTAAGTAATAGCTTGCCAGGAATTTCTATTGCTTTCAAAGTAGAACATAGTTTGAAGTAGACTAGAGCACAAATTACAAAAAGTAGATATGCAGGTACAGCAAGTAATAAAGAAGGTAAATGGAATGTTTGCATTCATCGCATATAGAATCAAGTATTAAAGTAGGGAAATATTGCTATAGCTGTATGGGCCTCAGTTGGAATACAACTGGTGTACTGTGCATAGTTTTGGCATTCTTAGTTCAGAAAAAAACACAATTGCTTTAGAAGAAATTCAGAAAAGGTTAACAAATCTTTGAACTGATTCCGAAAATGAAACAGTTGACTTAAGAGGGAATGTGGAGCAGGATGGGCCTTCACTTATTCTAATTTCAAAGAATGAGTGGTGACTTTTTTAAATATATAAGCGCAGATATTCATAGAAATATTTAAATAGGGCTAGGTTCAGGCCATTCAGAGTTGGAGACTGCTCCACCATTCAATATGATCATAGCTGATCATCCAACACAGTTCCTCGCTTCCTCTTTCTCCCCATACCCTCTAATCCCTTTCACACCAAGGACTTATCTAAATCCTTCTTGAAAATATTCAATGTTTTGGCCTCAACCACTTTCTGTAGCAGTAAGTGCCATAGGCTCACTACTCTCTAGGTAAAGAAATTTCTCCTCATGTTAGTCCTAAATGGCCAGATTCATTCAATTGCCAGACAGAATTTGGAGCAGTGTAGACTGGTGTCTCATAATGGGATCATACAGAATTCCAGGTACAGTAGACTCCATGAGAATTGCCCTGGGAATTGAAGATTTAGGTAGACAATTCCGCTGGAACCCTCAAAAAGAGTCCATTAAAGGTCAAGAAATTAGATAGTTCTGCTTCAATTAAGTTAATGGTCTGTCAGGAAAATGTGGTCAATTTAAAAATTTAGTCCAAGTCCTGGGGAACTATTAAGTTGACAGTAAGACATAGGAGCAAAAGTTGTCTGTTCAACCCATCAGTGACTCTGATTTGACAATCCTCAAATCCATGTGCCTGCCTAATCTTCATAACCTTTAACCCTCTGACTTGCCACACCCACTTGGTCCCGACTATACCACCCCAATCTGATACACCTCATAGACTCCTAACAAACTCACAACATTGCACCTCCCCACCTACATAAGACCTTCTCATCTGAACACAGTTCTATTCCCTGCTGACCCTAACATCCCGTCAGCATTTCACAGCCATTCCTTGCCAGCCACATCCCTCACTCTTCTCCACAACCAGCCCCCAACACTACCAGCCCTGAAATCCCCAGTCCCCATGCTGGCCCCTTTACTTGCACTCTCCTATGACACTCTGGTATCTTAAACAGCTGACACCCAATTCCTTAACCAAACACCACTCTAATGCCAAAATTATTTTAGACACCTTTTCACTGAAAGTGTCAAAATGGCTGGCTGTGCTGATTGAGGTTGCTATTGCCCAAATGAAAACTGACTGCTGCCAAAGGGGTTTGACCTACACTGAATGTCCTAAAGAAGAGACGACTTGTTGATTTCAGAAGAGTCTGCATTTCTGAAGGTATAGGATTGCAATTCCTGACTAGAACTGCAGAGTTTAGAACTAATGGAGAAAAATGAAAATGATATGATAATCTGACCGTATCTGCCACTCCTCAGAATATCAAGACCAGAAGATCATGATGAAACTTGACAGGGTAAATGTTGAAAGGATGTTTCTCCTTGTAGAGAAATCTTTGCACTAGGCAGCACAGCTCGTACAAAACATGCCTCCCATTTAAGCCAGAGATGAAGAGAACTTCTTTTCTCTCAGAAAGTTGCTAATCTGTAGAATTCTCTTCAGCGTTGAGCATTGGAGGCTTGGTCTTTGAGTATATTGACAGTAGAGTTGGATAACGAAGTGAAGGGTAATGGGGAACATAAGAAAGTAGAGTTGCAGTCACAGTTAGATTAACCATAACCTTCTTTCACTTTTATTTATTCACAGGATGAGGGCATCACTGGCTAGGCAGCCTTTATTGGCCATCCCTAACTGCCCAGAGAGTCAACCACGTTGCTATGGGTCTGGAATTACATGTAGGTCAGACCAGGTCAGGATGGCAGTTTTCGTGGCCGGATTTGAACCCAAGTCCCCAGAACATTATCTGGGTTTCTGGATTAACGGGCCATCACCTTCCCCTGTTTAATTACAGAATAGAATAGAGGTAACACAGCATGGAGCTGGAGGAACACAGCAGTCCAGGCAGCATCAGAAGAGCGGGAAAGCTGACGTTTCGGGTCAGGACCATTTCTGAAGAAGGTTAAAATAACGTTTATTAGCTTTCCAAGTCTAAGGTTTGGTTTATAACAAAACCTTTAAACAGAATTCAACCTTGTAATATACATATAATTTGACATTATATTCTATCATTTGGATGAAAATGAATGAGAACCTGACTTGTTTGCTTTTACGCATCTTTAAATTTATGCCTTTCAGCAAAGTGTTTATTATTTACCAGCAGTTATTTTTGTGAAGCCAAATGCTAAAATCTCTATTTTTGTGTAGAAATGTTAAATATTGAGTTGTGTCCTCAGTTCATTTAAACTAGTTCAAATTTTTGTTAAAATAACATGCAAATATGTTAAATGTTTCAAATGATAATGTTGCCTATAGTAATTTCTTGGTAGATGTTGCAATATTAAGAACATTTTGCTCAGAGTGAAAGCGTCAAATGTAACGTGTAAAAGAATCAAACATGGCTACAACTGTGCTGTATGTCAGAGTAGATGAGTAAAATAAGTGTTTGTTATTGTGTTAGCAGTTCTATTTAAATTTTGACAATCTCCAATAATTTCTATTATATTTTATATGAAGTATCGAGTCTTCATTTTACATAAGGTAGGACTGCAATAGTAATGGGAGCAGCAATGGAATCAAGATTAAATTAATGTGCACGTGTCTGTCTGTATCAATAGTCTGATTATGTGTAAATCAAACAATTCCTTCATGGAAGTCCCATGCATAAGAAATTATAGAATTATAAAGTATGGAATTACAAAGTCAGCGAGTGCAAATGAGGTGCTAGTGCAGCTTATTTATGAACACATTTTGCATAAAACTTTTAACTGTAGAACTAAATTGAATTGCCCAGGGGACGCAGCTGCTAAGGGTTAAATATCCTTTCTGTCCACTATGTTACTGTTGTTTGCAAGATCTTGAATATGGAAATAAGTATATTATTGAGAAAGAAATGTTATGTATAAGTAGTAGAAAGGATCTGTCTTTAATAGAAAGATATAAATGCACAGCATTGCAGGCACACTCTTCAATCTGCTTCTTCAAGTGTTCAAGTGCCTCGAAGACCATTTCAGCAGGGTGTGATATTTTACTCTCAAAATCCACATTGATATGTAAATTACTGTAGGAGCTATGGTGCAGTCTGTCAGGAATCTGAAATAAGTTTAACCAACGCTTAGGCTGTAGCCTAATGAGAATGAGATTTTTTTTCTGCAAAGCTAATTTGTCAAACACCATAGTACATTTTATGGCTGTGCATATTCTAAAGAACTTGGGCATCTTTGGTTTTTGAACCTAATTTGGTTATTAGACCTAAATACATAATTTGCTGTAGGACTTTTTCAGTAAACACCATGCATTGCATTTTATCCACACACCTAAAATTTCTCCCAAAAATAAACTTTGATACACTTCAATGTCTGAACGAAATGTGAATACAAGGTACAAAAATTTAGGCCAATTACATAGTGTTACTGACTGGTCTATGTTTCATTCCCAATACACTGCTCAAGTTGTTGAATATGTCACCAAGCTTTCCAGTGATCACTAATGTTGTATATAATGCACTGTTAATTATTCAGTAAGGGAAGAAAAAGCTTCCATTCTGCTCACACAAGTTCTGTCAATCCTGTTCCTTGACCTTAGTGAGGCCTGTTTTCCTAAAATCTCTACTTGGCCTCATTTATTCTCTTACCCCTTTCCCTCAAGATTCATGAGACGAATTCTCATCCTTATGGAATCATCAATGGACATTCCAGTTTGAGATGACTCGCATGCAAATTCAGCTATAAGGCATCATAGTTGCTGAACCATCCAAGTGATTTGTTCTGTTAGATGAGGGAATCTTAGAATAAAGCTTTCCTTTATTAGGAAATAAAATTCAATGTTTTCTCACCACTTGCAGCTGATTTTCTTCTGTCAATATGTTTAGCTGCCAGGTCTCTGCAGTTTTCAACCAACTACTAGTCTGTCAAGGGGAATACCATCTCTACTATAGTTCAAAACATTTGCACCAAAAGAAATATTGATAAAGGATATATCTGTTGGACAATAACTTAAGTGACTCGAAGGAGGTTGTCGGTTCTAGAGTCTGCTGGTCATGGTCTGTTGCTGTTGGTTCCCCTTGTATAGAACAGGCCTGTATCAGTTGATTTCAGAATTGCTGTTGGGATCCTTCCACTGGAGGTAGCTGCGCAGTTAGCTCTTGGGGCGATAGTTCTTTGGGATTTGTTTTCTGGAGATAGCTGTGGGCATAGCTGTCAGGGAGATATCTCATTTAAATGAGATCGGGTATGCAATTACACGTAGAACATAGAACAGTACAGCACAGTACAGGCCCTTTGGCCTACGATGTTGTGCTGACCCATTATCCTACTCTAAGATCAAGTTAACCTGCATACCCTACATTTTACTATCATCCATGTGCCTATCCAAGAGTCGCTTAAATGTCCCTAATGTATCTGACTCCACTACCACCGCTGGCCGCGCATTCCACGCACCCACCACTCTAATTCTACTAATTACAGACCTCTTATCTGCACACCAAATCTGCACTGGCCATTGTATTATTGTTAAAGTCAATTGAATCTCCAGTATTTAACGAGTACGTGTAAATGTATTCTGATTGAAGTTGAATGTCCGCTATCTCTCTGAATGAATATTGATTGAAGTTGAATATCTAATATCTGTATAGGTTCCGGAATGTCTGTATTGGTTAACCCAGGGTGTAAAAGTTAGTTTCAGTCTAGAGTGTTAGGCCTGGTTGATTGTTCTCTTAGATTGAAGGTGTAAATTTGGATTTTTGAGCTGAACAATAGTCCCAGACTGAAATCATTCTGGCTCTGTGTGTATTTATTGCAGCCTGAGCTCAGGCTTTTGTCCAGTATTTTAGGTGTTAGAAAAATCCAGGGTCTTGGCTCAGTATTGTAGAATATTGGGATTTTTGCTCATTCCTACATATGGTCGCCATTCGTTAGGGTTCTGGCTTGTGATCAGTAATTTGCTGAGGTTTAAGTGGTTCGAATCACCCCCAGATCCCTGGTTCTGACACAGGGTTTATTTAGGAATGTGAAATGAAGAAGACAGTAGACAGGTATTTCAGGGCAAAAGAATCTTGGCAATTATTAAATATAAAAAAGTAAACATAATACAAGAAATAAGGGCAATAACGGTAACAAACAGTGCAACTGATACAAACAAATATACAGAGGACGGTAATTAAATACACTATTAAATTGCACACAGATTTAGTACTATTAGAACCTATACAGCAGTTTTAATCCCGTCAACTTGAATCAGGCTTCCTACCCTTGGGGTCCCATGCACTATCACCACCCATCTTCCCCTCCCTGCTAGCTAGGCTGGAACTTTGGGGTCTCGGGAGTTCCAGCTCACCACTAAGGAAAACAAAGCTTTAAAGTGTGTCCAGTTGCTGAGGTTCTTCCTGTCGGTTCTCTTGGTTCAGAACAGGCCTGTGTCTCAAAGCTCTTGTTCGAATAGCACTTGGTTTGCTTCGACTCTCTCTGATGTCCTTTGTTGAGATGATGCCCTTGGTTGGCTTCCTGATTCAGCTTCCCTGTTCAGCCTCTGCAGTCCTTGGTTCCAAAGCTGCTTGTTGAGGCTGGAAGCCCATTGGGAAGCTGTTCTCTGCAGAAGCTGTCTCCCGCATTTCCCGCAACTCATCCCTCACACCCCGTCCCCACAATAACAACCAAAAAAGAATCCCCGTTGTCCTCACATACCACCCCACCAACCTTCGGATCCAACACATCATCCTCCGACACTTCCGCCATCTGCAATCCGACCCCACCACCAAAGACATTTTTCCCTCCCCACCCTTGTCTGCTTTCCGGAGGGACCACTCTCTCCGTGACTCCCTTGTCCGCTCCACACTCCCCTCCAGCCCCAACACACCCGGCACCTTTCCCTGCAACCGCAGGAAGTGCTACACCTGCCCCCACACCTCCTCCCTCACCCCAATCCCAGGCCCCAAGAAGACTTTCCACATCAAGCAGATGTTCACCTGCACATCTGCCAATGTGGTATACTGCATCCGCTGTACCCATTGTGGCCTCCTCTACATCGGGGAAACCAAGCGGAGGCTTGTGGACTGCTTTGCAGAACACCTGCGCTCAGTTCGCAACAAACAACTGCACCTCCCTGTCACGAACCATTTCAACTCCCCCTCCCATTCCTCAGACGACATGTCTATCCTGGGCCTCCTGCAATGCCACAATGATGCCAT
Organism: Ginglymostoma cirratum; assembly: GCA_024137785.1. Classification (NCBI taxonomy): domain Eukaryota; kingdom Metazoa; phylum Chordata; class Chondrichthyes; order Orectolobiformes; family Ginglymostomatidae; genus Ginglymostoma; species Ginglymostoma cirratum. The sequence goes on from JAHRHZ010000012.1 coordinate 41,419,179, forward strand.
CTGAAGGCTGCAGGAACAACAAATCATATTCAGCCTGGGAACCCTGCAGCCCAATGGTATCAATGTGGATTTCACAAGCTTCAAAATCTCCCCTCCCCCAACCGCATCCCAAAACCAGCCCAGCTCGTCCCAACCTCCCTAACCTGTTCTTCCTCTCACCTATTCCCTCCTCCCACCTCAAGCCGCACCCCCATCTCCTATCTACTAACTTCATCCCGCCCCCTTGACCTGTCCGTCCTCCCTGGACTGACCTATCTCCTCCCTACCTCCCCATCGACACACACCTTTACTGGCTCCATCCCCGCCTCTTTGACTTATCTGTCTCCTCTCCACCTATCCTCTCCTCTATCCATCTTCTATCCACCTCCCCCTCTCTCCCTATTTATTTCAGAAACCTTTTCCCCTCCCCCATTTCTGATGAAGGGTCTCGGCTCGAAATGTCAAGCTTTCCTGCTCCTATGATGCTGCTTGACCTGCTGTGTTCATCCAGCTCCACACTTTGTTATCTCTGCAGAAGCTTGTTGTTGAAAAAGGCTCTCCCCCAGGTAAGATCAGGGCTAGCAGTTATATAGATTATGTGCCCCATTATCTCCACTCAAATCTGTATTGCCATTGTGTTTCTGGAGTTGCCTTTGGGGTCAGTTGACTTCCTGATAATTAAGAGTATGTGTGAATGTATTTTAACTGAAGTTGAATGTCTAGTATCTCTGAGGCTCCACACTGTCTGTGTTTAGCAGCCCAAGGTGTAAAAATGAGGTCCGGTCCAGAGTGTTAGGTTTGATTGATTGTTCTTTTCGAGTGGAGGTGTAAATTGGAATTTCAGGTTGAACAATAGTCCCAAACAGAAATCATTCTGACTCTGTGTGTATTTGTTGCAGCCTGAGCTCATGATTTTGTCAAGTATTTTAGATGTTAGAAAAGTCCAGGGTCTTTGTCAAGTGTTGTAAAATATAGGGTTCTTTGTTCAATCCTACATGTCGAAGCTGAACTCATCCAGGCAAATGAGGAATATTTCATCATAATCCTGACTTTGCCTTGTAGATGTTCAACAGGCTTTATGAGTCAGGACATGAGTTACTTGCTGCAGGATTCCTAGCCTCTGTTCTACTTTTCCAACTGTCACATTTATATGGCCATTCCAGTTCAGTTTTTGATTGATAGTACCCCTCAGGAGGTTAATAGTTGGGGATTCCATGATGGTAATGCCATTGAATGTTGAGCAGCAATGGTTAGATTCTCTCTTATTGGAGATGATCATTGCCTGGCAGGTGTGTTGTGAATGTTACTTGTCATTTGGCAGCTGTAAGGACTGTTTTTTCAGTTTATGTTTTTTTTATAAAATGACGGAATGAAGTGAGAAAGAACTGGTTTACAAATATGTTTGAGCGGGTGGCCGTATAGTTTGAAACTAAATAACTGGACAGCCATGCCAAGCGTTGTTTAAACAACTATTTGAACAAGCAGCATAAGTTGAGTTGTAAACAATTTGGAGCCTAGTATTTCTGTGCACAACTGCAGCTAGGTGGCAACAAGAAGCTGTTTGATCTATGGGTTAGCGATCAGTTACTTATCTTAAGGGCTTTAGCTTTACAGCAACTGTGATTGGCTCTCAGGTCAGTTAACAGTTACAGTGAACAGTCTCTACCAGCTCAGGAGCAGTCTCTCTGTTCTCTGCAGTCAAAACTAGCTTTGAACCCAAAGAAAACCAGTTCAACTTTGCTGCAACAGTAGTAAACTGTGATTTTTAACTGAGAAATTAGTGATGTTTTAGAAATGTATAAGTTACCTTGTATCTGTTAGCAACCAGTGAAAAGAACTGAAGGATGATGGTTAAAGTGAAGTACTGGCCAGCAGAAAAGTGACAAACACCCGCACAGGGAGCAAAGGCTACTAAACTGTCTTTCCAATTTTTACCACCCTGTCTATAATCTGTTTTTTGCTGTCTATTTGCCTGTTTCTATGCCAGTATGTATGTATGTTTGTGTGTGTGTGTGAGTGTGTGTGTGTGTGTGTGTGTGTGTGTGTGTGTGTGTGTGTGTGTGTGTGTGTATGTATGTATGTATTTGGAAGGGGGAGTTTATAATGGGATAAGAGTTTTATTTAGTATTATTTGTTGGCCTTTTGCAACAGTTTACTTGTAGCTAGAGTTTAATTACTTGTAATAAAAAGTGATTCTTGTTCAGGACGGAAACCTGGTCCGTACTTTTGATTACGTTGGGTCTGAAGGTCAGGTAAATTGGGGAACTTTGCATAATCTGTAAAATATTTAACTTTTGCAATGACATTAGGAATAGTGAGGGCGACTACCAGACTGTTACCCCCCACCACTGCACCACCCCACCCACCCAACACCCCCCTCCCCCCACTTCAGTATGTGAGGAGTTGTGAATGGTGCTGAACATTATACAGTCATAAGTGAAAACCTCACCTCTGACCTTATGATGGAGGGAAGGTCTTTGATGAAGCAGATGAAGATGGTTAGGCCTAGGTGACTACCTTGAGGAACTCCTGCAGAGATGTCCTGGAGCTGAGATGGCTGACCTCCAACAACCACAATCAACTTCCTTTGTGCCAGGTACAACTGTAACCAGCAGAGCTTTCCCCCAATTCCCAGCGATTCCAGTTTTTTGTGGGTTCTTTGGTGAAGTGCAACCTCGGTGTTAAGAGCAGCCACTCTCATCTGGAATTCAGCTATTTTGTTCATGTTTGATCAAGGACTGTAATGACATTGTGCAATCATCAGCATGCATCTCCACTTCTGACTTTGGACTTTATTTAACCCAGGTGGAGGTGGTTGACTGCTTAACCACTCCCCAACTGAAAGAAGCTGACTGACTAAAACCACATTCATCCCTTAGACCCTGAAGTGGGAGGACGTCTTGTCCTTCAGAGTTTCTGACAACCTGTTTGACTAGCAGATCTTGTAGTGCCTGCAATGCCAGAACACAATAGTAGGTCCTTCAGAAAGGCAACCACTGATCTTGGATCATGTTGAAGCTATTGGGCTGGGGGTGATTCATTATCTTAGGGAGGTGGATTGGGGGCTCAGTGTTGGGTTTTACAATGCAGGCAAGGAGAAAGGCGTTAGGTATTATCTTTCTGGGGTCAACACTAATGCATAAGCAGCACCCCTTGAAGATAGTACTCTTCTTTCTTCCTTGTTTTAAAACAGGGTAATATTGATATATATAATATTTATCAGAATGGGTTCTGGAGTGGGAGGGAAGGTGGTGGATTGACCAACTGACCTCGTTCACATGCTACATTTTGCACACTGTTAAGTATTCAAACTATTTAAGAACACACTTTAATTACCAATACATTATATCATTATCAATAAAAGGAATAGTGCCAGAAGACTGGAGGATAGCAAATGTTGTCCCCTTGTTCAAGAAGGGGAGTAGGGACAACCCTGGTAATTATAGACCAGTGAGCCTTACTTCGGTTGTGGGTAAAGTGTTGGAAAGGATTATAAGAGAGAGGATTTATAATCATCTAGAAAGGAATAATTTGATTAGGGATAGTCAACACGGTTTTGTGAAGGGTAGGTCGTGCCTCACAAACCTTATTGAGTTCTTTGAGAAGGTGACTAAACAGATGGATAAGGGTAAAGCGGTTGATGTGGTGTATATGGATTTCAGTAAAGCATTTGATAAGGTTCTCCATGGTCGGCTATTGCAGAAAATTCGAAGGCATGGGATTGAGGGTGATTTAACGGTTTGGATCAGAAATTGGCTAGCTGTAAGAAGACAGAGGGTGGTGGTTAATGGGAAATGTTCATCCTGGAGTTCAGTTACTAGTGGTGTACCGCAAGGATCTGTTTTGGGGCCACTGCTGTTTGTCATTTTTATAAATGACCTGGATGAGGGCATAGAAGGATGGGTTAGCAAATTTGCAGATGACACTAAAGTCGGTGGAGTTGTGGATAGTGCGGAAGGATGTTTCAGGTTACAGAGGGACACAAAGCTGCAGAGCTGGGCTGAGAGGTGGCAAATGGAGTTTAATGCGGAAAAGTGTGAGGTGATTCACTTTGGAAGGAGTAACAGGAATACAGAGTACTGGGCTAATGGTAAGATTCTTGGTAGCGTGGACAAGCAGAGAGATCTCGGTGTCCATGTGCATAGATCCCTGAAAGTTGCCACCCAGGTTGATAGGGTTGTTAAGAAGGCGTATGGTGTGTTAGGTTTTATTGGTAGAGGGATTGAGTTTCGGAGCCGTGAGGTCATGTTGCAGCTGTACAAAGCTCTGGTGCGGCCATGATTGGAGTATTGCGTACAGTCCTGGTCACCGCATTATAGGAAGGATGTGGAAGCATTGGAAAGGGTGCAGAGGAGATTTACCAGGATGTTGCCTGGTTTGGAGGGAAGGTCTTATGAGGAAAGGCTGAGGGACTTGAGGCTGTTTTCGTTAGAGAGAAGAAGGTTAAGAGGCGACTTAATAGAGACATACAAGATGATCAGAGGATTAGATAGGGTGGACTGTGAGAGCCTTTTTCCTCAGAAGGTGACAGTTAGCACGAGGGGACATAGCTTTAAATTGAGGGGTGATAGATATAGGACAGATGTCAGAGGTAGGTTCTTTACTCAGAGAGTCGTAAGGGCATGGAATGCCTTCCCTGCAGCAGTTGTAGACTCGCCAACTCTAAGGGCATTTAAATGGTCGTTGGATAAACACATGGATGATAATGGAATAGTGTAGGTTAGATGGGCTTCAGAGTGGTTTCACAGGTCGGCGCAACATTGACGGCCGAAGGGCCTGTACTGCGCTGTAACGTCTATGTTCTATGTTCTATGTTCTATGACATCATACGTATATTGCAATCCCTACTTTGCCCATAGAATCGCACTTCTCATTCTGTCACTTTTTTTCAGTTTTGGCATCTTTTTGCAATGTCCCTGCCAGCCTTTCTTTCTACGAGACTACAGTAAGGTGATGATCCCCTAAGTCAAAAAATCTCTTCAGGTTATGAGATGTGATTGTCCTTCAGATAATAGAGGGAAGTTTGCAGTGCTCTTAAATCACTTTTTTTTCAGCCGGAGATCATTATCTGCAAATTTGTACTTTCCCTCAATTTCTCTCAGAAATTGTTTATTCTATATTAGGACTTTGACCAAGTTGCTTTAGGAAAGAATGACCACAAGCTGATAGAATTTTTCATAGGCATGAAACGTAATGTAGGCAGTTCTGAGGTCAGCGCTCTAAATCAAAACAGACAAAATTGCAAAGGTATGAGAGGCATGAGTTGGTTTTGAGAAATGAAAAGGCATGACAGAGGACAGGTAATGGATGATATTGAAAGAATAAAAGAATGCATGTTTTGCAACAGTTATGCATTCTATTCAAGTGCAAAAATACAACGAGAAAATAGCCCATCCATGGCTAACAAAATAAATTAAGGACCTTAGAGATCCACAGAGAAGTCATATTAAGTCATTAGAAAAAGTACCAATCCTGAGGATTGAAAACTGTTTAAGACTCAGCAAAGGAGGAATAGGTGATTGAATGAGAGGGAAAAGTAGAGTATGAAAGTACACTTGCAACAAACTTAAAAGCAGTCTGTAACAGCTTCTACAAAGATCTGAAAACAAAATAATTTGTGAAGACAAATGTAGGTCTCTTACAGTCTAAAACAGGAGAATTGGTAATGGAGAATAAGGAAATGGGAGGGCAATTAAACAACTACTTTACTTCTGTCTTAGAGAAGAAGGCACAAGTAACTTCTCAGAAATAATAGAAACTTGTTTCCTATTGAGAAGGAGGAATTGAAAGAAATGAGTATTACTTAAAAAGAAGTGTTGGTGATATTAATGTTACTGAAAGCTGACAAATCACAGGACATGAGAATCTACATCCCAGGTAACAAAGGAGGAGGCCATGGAGATATTGAATTCATTTATTGTCATCTTTCAAAATTCTGTAGCTTCTGGAACTGTCCAGAAGATTGGAGGGTGGGTAATATAACTTGACTGTTTATTAAAGGAGGGCAGGAAAAAAAAGGTGCAAATTGGTCAGCCTAACATCAGTTGTAGGTAAATTGCTGCAGTGTATGATAAAGAATGCATTAACCGGACACTCAGAGAATATTAACAAGATTAGACAAAGTCAATTTAGGATATTTTATGGATTAATGAAATGGAAATCATGTTTGACAAACTTACTAGAGTTTTTTTGTGAGAATAAAATGATTAGTATAGATAAGGCCAATCCTGTGTTGAGACAGCATGGTCGCTCAGTTAGCACTGCTGCCTCAAAGCATCAGGCACCTGCGTTCAATTCCACCCATGGGTGACTGTCTTTGTGGAGTTTGCACATTCTCCCTGTGTCTGCGTGGGCCTCTGGGTGCTCTGATTTCCTCCCACAGTTCAGAGATGTGCAGGGTAGGTGGATTAGCCATGCTAAATTGCCCTTAGTGTTCAGAGCTGTGTGGGTTAGATGTGGGAAATGCAGATGTAGGGGAATGGGTCTTTGGACGGGCAGTGTAGACTTGTTTCCACACTGTAGGGATTTCCTGATTGATAATGATTTTCAGAAAGATTTTGATAAAATCTTACAAAAGGGGTTAATGTGCAAGAAAGTACGTGGAATTAGAAGTGATATACGTGCATAGTTTGAGAATTGGTTAGCAGACAGGGAACAGAGTAGGAATAATATGGAAGGTGATGACTAGTAGGGTAGCACAGAGATCAGTACTTGGACCCCAGCTAGTTACAATAGGTATCAACAAATTTGGATGAGGGAATCAAATGTAATATTTCCAAGTTTTCCAACAATGCAAATTTAGTTGAATTATGAGTAGTGAGAAGAATGTAAGGAACTTCAAGGCAATTTAGACCAGTTGATTGAGTGAGCAACTACATGAAAGATGCAACATTATATCGATCAGGGTGACATTATCCACTTCAGGGGTAGTACAGAAAGACAGGCTATTATTTAAGTAATGATAGTTTGGTAAACTTCAATGTACAAGGAGACCAGGATGTCCTGCTGAACTGGTCGTTAAAAGCAGATTTACTGGTGTAGAGGATAATTAATGCGGCAAATTGCTTGCAAGTGGGTTTAAGTACAAGAACAAGCACATCTTTCTGCAGCTGTACAGCTTGGTGAGAGAACACCTGGGGTATTGTGTACAGTTTTTGTCTCCTCACCTAAGAAATGATATATTTGTCATAGAAAGCACAATGACGGTTCACTAAACTGATTCATTGATATGAAGAGAGATTGGGTTCGCTGGGCCCGTGTTCACTAGAATTTAAAAGAATGAGAGGGGGTCTGATTGAAATATATAAAATTCTGACAATGCTGGACATACAGGATGCAGGGAAGATCTTCTCTCTGATTGGGGGTTTCTAGAACAAAGGAATGAGGAAAGGAAATGTACTGTGGCCAAATTTGTGGGTGACATTAGAATAGTTGGGAAGGCAAGTGATGAGGATGCTCAAGGAGTCTGTTAAGGGATATAAACAGGTAAAATGACTGGGCAAAAACTTGGCAGATGGAATATCATGTGGGAAAATATGAACTTATGCACTTTGGCAGGAAGAATAGAGAAACTGAACATTATTTAAATGGAGAAAGTTTCAGCACAGAGCGACTTGGAGGTCCTCATATCTAAATCTTATAAAGCCAACATTCAAGTTTAGCAGATACCGGGGAAGGCAAATGGAATTTTGCCATTTATTTCAAAGAGAATGGAGTATAAAAGTGGGGAGGTCCTGCTAAAACTATACAAGGCACCAGTCAGACCACAGTTGGAATATTGTGAACAGCTTAGGGCCCCTTCTCTAAGGAAGTGGCATTGAGACAGTCCAGACAAAGTTCACAAGGCTTATGAGGAGAGATTGAGTAGTTTGGGCCAATTTTCATTGGAGTTTCAAAGAATGAGGAGTGACTATATTGAAACATACAAGAGTCTTGAGGGACTTGTCAGGGGAGATGAGGAAATGTTGTTTCCTGTTGTGTGAAAATCTAGGACCAGAGAATATAATCTCAAAATAAAAGACAGGGGATGATTTTTTTTCGCTGAATCTGTGGGGTTTTTTTTAACTGCAGAGAGATGTTAAGTATATTCAAGGTAGAGATGACAGATTTTTAATCAGAAAGGGAAACAACAGGGTTATGACTAAAATGCAGGGATCAATAGATCAGCCATGATCTCATTGAATGGTGGAGCAGTTATAATCATCTGAATGACTTCCTTCCGCTCCTGCGTCAATGGTCATCTCTTGAAAGCCCTTGTCCTCTCTCTGTGACAGTATCACCTCTCTGCCATATGTGCCATGTATCCCTGATGCACTGCAGAGAAAGAAGCGCTCCAGGTTTAGCTTCTACTATTCAGAGCAGGCTTGCTGCTAACAGGTCTACAAACTCCTCTGACCTTCTTGTCAACACAATACTTCCACTCGCTCTGCAGCAACAAAAGAAAGTCAAAAGCACCTGACCTAAGTCCTATGTCATAAGGGCATGGACAGTGAGTTTTGTTCTTGGTGGAGGTGGAAAAGGGCCAGGATGGTGAAGCAGAAAACATTCATCAGAAAGTGTTTAATTGTGTAAATGAATATGATTTGCAAGTTCCAAAATTTGTAAGACATGGGCCAAATCAGCAATAGATGCTATTTGGCATCACAGTTTGCCAATTGTGCATGGCAATCCCATAATCGCTCTCTTACAATCATGATACACTCAGTGTGTTTAAGTCTTATTGCCCATTAATTGGCAATTTCAAGGTCAATGTTTTCTTTTTCTAAGTTATGCATATGTTCCTGATAGTTCTTCACTTCATTTACTTACAGTGTTTCCAATATTTACAATATATTACTTTCTAAAATTACTTGTTCAGAGCTATTAATGTTCACACCAATGGACTTTTGCATTACTATCTCTGTGACTATTTAGGAGTGGCTTGCTTTTTCAATGCATTTTTCATAGAAAACATTATTGTAATTCTGTTAAAAACACACATACAAGCAGTGGAACAGGAGTGTAGTAGACAATTACAACCACAAATGTAAATTGATAGTTTCAGTTGACAGCAAAGGTAATGGGGGGCACAGTGGCTCAGTGGCTAGCACTGCTGCCTCATAGCACCAGGACCCTGGGTTCAATTCCAGCCTCAGGCATCTGTCTGTGTGGAGTTTGCACATTCTCCCTGTGTCTGCATGGGTTTCCTCCAGGTGCTCCGGTTTCCTCCCACAGTCCAAAGATGTGCAGGTTAGGTGGATTGGCCATGCTAAATTGCCTGTAGTGTTCAGGGCAGTGTAGGTTGGGTGGGTCTGGGTGGGATGCTCTGAGGTTCAGTGTGGACTTGTTGGGCCAAAGGGCCTGTTTCCACACTGTAGGGATTCTGTGAAATGATCACATGGGATACAATTAGACTTATTTTAATTGCCGATAGTCTACTTTTATAGCACTAACAAGTGGGCTCGACTTAACACAAAATCCAAGTATAATGCACACAACCATCACTGTGACATTACATGAAATGGTAATTTGATGGTTGATATTAAGTAGCACACGAGTCTGCTCAGTCATCCTCATGTTGTTTATCAATGTCATTTGAATAGTATACTATACTTCAAAGCATGTAATCTTTGTATGTTATGAACTTTTGCTTCTTGTTCTTTTTTATGTCAAATTTCTGTTGTGCTTCTCTTCCCCCTTGATGTTTTTAACTCTTAGCAGGATTACGTTCCTACTGGTAGGGATCTTATTTCAGTTCGTTACCTGTGACACTTGGCAGTAAATATTTACAGACCACAGAGACACCATAGCAAGTTCAATCCCCTAATTATCTAATGACTACTCATACATGCCAATTCCAATAAGAGTCACTGGATAATGAACAGGAATACCACCTCCACTCATTTTCTTCTTTTTAAAAATAAAGTACATTGACTGGATGAGGTAGTAGGAACTGCCGATGCTGGAGTCTGAGATAACAAGGTATGGAGCTGGAGGAACACAGCAGGCCAGGCAACATCAGAGGAGCAGGAAAGCTGATGTTTTGGGTCTGGACCCTTCTTCAGAAATGGGGGAGGGGAGAGGGAACTCTGAAATAAACAGAGAGAGGGGGAGGCATGATAGAAGGTGGATAGTGGAGCAGAGAGGTGGAGAGAAGATGGACAGGTCAAGGAGGTGGGGATGAAATTAGTAAAGGTGATGTGTAGGTAGGAAGTTGGGATGGGGGTCGGTCAGTGAGGAGAGGGGTCGGGTAGGTGGGAGAGAAGATGGGTAGGTCAAGGAAGCGGGGATGAGAGGGAGGGCTGGTCTTGGGATGAGGTCAGGGGTGGGGAGATTTTGAAGCTCGTAAAGTCCACATTGAGATTGTTGGTCCAAGGCGGAATATGAGGTGCTGTTCCTTCAGTTTTCGGGTGGTATGGTTGTGACACTGGAGGAGGCCCAGGATGGACATGTCGTTGAGGGAGTGGGAGGGGGAGTTGAAGTGGTTTGCGACTGGGAGGTGTTATCGTTTGTCACGAACCGAGCGTGGGTGCTCCACAAAGCATATATTGACTGGAGTTGTCCGTTAATATCATTAAACTAACTTCTGTCATATGAAAAGTATGTATCTGTGTGTATGTGTGTGTGCGTATGTGTGTCTGTGTTTGTTTGTTTGTGTGGGGGGGGAGGTGGGGAGGTGGGCGTGTATATATAACTTAAATCCTTACAGTTTTCATTTCAGCTCTAAAGGGTTGTCCCTTCACTCTGACACTGTGCCCTTGGGTCCTAGTCTCTCCTACTAGAGGAAACATCTTCTCCAAGTCCACTCTATCCAGGCATCTCAGTATTCTGTAGGTTTCAATGAGATTCCCCACATCCTTCTAAACTTCATTGAGTACAGACTCAGCGTCCTCAACTTCTCTTGCATCCTTGTCCTCCTCAAATGAATGCCAAAATTGTGGCTACCTTTTTAACTGCTAAGTGAACTTGTGTGTTAACCTTAAGAGAATCCTGAATTAAGATTCCTAAGCCCCTTTGTGCTTCACATTTCTGAAGATGTTGTCCATTTAGAAAAATAGTCTACATCTCTATTCTACCTACCGAACTACATAACCTCACACTGTATTCTCCTGCCACTTCTTTGCCCACTATCCTCGCCTGTCCAAGTCCTTCTGCAGCAGCCCCCCTCGCCTCCTCAATACTACCTGTCCCTCCACCTATCTGTACAATGCAATGGGTATTGAACTTCCTGAAAATACAATCATGTCTTCATCCTCTGCCATTTTGAATCCAGCAAAATTGTCTACATTTAAAAGAAACAGAATTTAAACATAAATATATCAAAGAGAAAATAATTTTGTTTGGGAATTCTCTTTGTGCCCTCTAACCATGACTGCTTGGATCGAAGGGTCTGTTTCAATGCTATATGGCTCTCTGACTCTATGTAGAATAGTGAAAATTATAGTCCATGAGCCTTAGTGAGCTGAATGTCCAGTAGGATGGTTAGAATGAGGGATGACCCTGTGAGTGTAAGTTTGCACAAAGAAGATGGTGGCATTTACCCTTGCAATAAACACAAGATCATTAGCCTTCTGTCTATACTCTTTGTGTGTTAAGCATGCCCTTGGACACTGTACTGATCTAGGCTGCTATTTCTTTCCAGGCTTGCTGATTCTGGTGACGTAGGCTCCTTTGTCAGCCAACAGGGGAAAAAAATGCAGCCTCCTTTCCATCACCTCAAACACTAGCACTTCCAGGTCCCTGTGGGAGATCTAAGGTGGTAACTTGTCTTTCTGGGCCATTTTCTTTGGCTAACAATGCAGGGCCACAGAATCAATTGAAGTTCCTAACTTGCTGTGTCTGAAATGCTGTACAGCTGGAGTTTAAATATGTGTAAACAAACAAAAGAAATTCATTTATGTAGTTCTACTTGTAGTGTCTGAATATTCCAAAGAGCTTTATGGTAAATGAAGTTCTTTTGCTGTTTTGCTACTGTTGTGATGTAGAAAACATAACAATCAATTTGTGCACAGAAAATTTCCACGACTAGCAGAGAGGCCATGACCAGTTGGTAGAAGGATAAGTGCTAGTTATGACATTGGAAATATTTATAAAGTCATCTTTGAATTGTGCCGTAGAATGTTTTATAGCTACCTCAGCATTTTATATCTACTTCCTTGTGTTAATATCTCAACCAAAAGCTGGAATCACCAACAGTTCAGCATTCTCACAGCACTTGATGAAATAACACTCAATATTTTGTGCTTAAGTCTGTAGCACAAAACCGATAAACTGAATGACTTCCCTCTAGACTCAATACTAGCTTTCTAAGCCATACTTGCAACTTTCCTTCACACTTCCTTGGATTCAATTCTCCCATTTCTAAATGCAGCAAATTTCCAAAGGCCAGAGCTAGGACACCCACATATTATAAAGTGTGTTGGAGCAATTGAAATCTATAGAAAATGGTGAAAAATTGAAGAAAATAGTAGCCACTAAAGGGAAAAACAAATAATATTTATATAACTGCTACCAGCAACCTTCTATAGCAGCAACCATGAAAATGGCTTATGGGGCTCACCAATTAGTATCAACTTTAACAGGGAATGAAAAGCATTGCATGTTAATTCCTAACTAGATTATCAATTATGATATGAATAGCCTAATTAAATGCTCATTTGTGCTAAAAGAACAGAAACACTATAGGATGCTCACCCTCTGTTCCACTGGCACAGTCCTTCTGAATTATACTATGAAAGGTTGGTGTCAAGGGCAGTCATTCCCACCTCATCTCCAGAATTCAGCTCTTTTTTCCATGTTGGAACTGAGGCTGTAATGATGTACCAGTAGCCAATTGGCCCTAGCAGAAACCAAACTGAGTGTCAGCAAGCAGATAACTAATTTGCAAGTACCACATGTTATCACAGCTTGTGACCCCTTCCATCAGTTTTCTGAAGATCAAATGTAGACTGATAAGGTTCTGAGGAAACGTTACCAAATCTAAAATGTTAACTCTGATCTCCCTTCACAGATGCTGCCAGGCCTGCTGAGCTTTTTCCAACAATTTTTGTTTTCGTTTTTGATTTCCAGCATTCCCAGTTCTTTTGGTTTTTATCAAGGTGGCAATTGGCTGGATCTGACTTGTCCTGCTTTTTATGCACAGGACGTTTAAGGGTAATTTTCTACATTGTCAGGTAGATGCCAATGTTGTAACTATACAGGAACACCTTGGCTAGAGATGTGGCAAGTTCTGGTGTATTGGCTTTTGTTGCCAATCCTTTGTTGGAACTGAAAATATGCTGTTGACCTCCTTTCTTGAACTGCAGTTGTCCATTTTGTGCAGGTATGTCCATAGTGTTATTAATGAGGGACTTGTAACTTTGCCAGGATGACATTGTATTTTTGGTATATCGGGTCCCGCTCATGGCATGTTCTCCTATACTCTTATTTGAGCCAGGCTTGATCTTTCAGCTTAAAGTCACTTGAAGAATGGGGGACATTCCAGGCCATGAGATTACAAACTGTGATTAAATACAATTCTGTAGTCACTGATGGGCCAGTTTTGAGTTGTTACATCTATTTGAAATTTTTCCAATGTAGCACAGTGATGGTATCACAGAACATCAGAGAGATTATCCACAATGAGAAGACATTGACATTCAATTGTATTGTCATCACTGAATCCCCCACAATCAACATTCTGGGGTTACCATTGACTAGAAAATAAATTGGACTAGTCATTTTATTACTCTGGGTATGACACGCATGTCAAAGGTTCAAAATACTGCTGCAAGCAACTTATTCCTGACTCCCCAAAGCCTGTCCACCATTCGCAAGGCACAAATCAGGGACATAATGGAATGTGGGGAGGCGATGGCCTAGTGGTATTATCGCTGGACTGTTAATCCAGAAACTAGACAACATTCAGGGGACCCAGTTCAAATCCCACCATGGCAGATTTGGAATTTGAATTCAATAAAAATCTGGAATTAAGAATCTAATGATGACTGTGAATCAATTGTCAGGAAAAACTCATCTGGCTCACTAATGTCTTTTAGGGAAGGAAAACTGCCATCTTTACCTGGTCTGGCTTACATGTGACTCCAGACCCACAGCAATGTGGTTGACTCTTAACTGTCCTCTGGGCAATTAGGGATGGGCAATGAAGCCTAGCCAGTGATGCCCTCATCTCATGAATGAATAAAGGAATACTCCCATTTGCCTGGATTGGTGCAGCTCCAACAACACTCAAGAAGCTTGACACCATCCAGGAGAAAGCAGCCCACTTGACTGGAACCACATCCACAAAAACCAACTCCCTCCACACAATTTATAGACAGTAAGTCATTGTGGCATTTTATTAATTCCCACTTTAGAAATTAAACCAGTCTGACTCCAAACCAAAACACAAACAGATTCTAAACAAGGTCTCACACTTAACATGCATTGTCTTATCTAAAATGTCACCTCTTCTTTACACTGATAAAACTTGTAGTTTTCTCAGGACCTGACATGAAAGGAATTTGGGGATTTAGATGTATATATTAATCAATTAAAACCTTCTAACTGATTAAAGATTTAACAGCATCTTAGGTTTGTTTAGTACATCTTCATCAATGGTGTGATCCTTTGATCTTTTACTAATGAATTCTGTGTCTGATACTATCTCTCTCACAAACAGCTGAAGAAGGGCTGAGGGTCTGAAAGCTTGTGTTTTTACGTAAACCTGTTGGACTATAACCTGGTGTCAGGTGATTTATCCTGTCCGCCCCATTCCAACACTGGCATCTCCACAAGAAAGCACAAGAGATTCCGAGAGGACAACAGATCACAAACCCACTCATATCGACCTACTGCACGGATTATGCTGACAGACTTTACCGTCGCAACTCTCGCAAACTCCTCAACCACCCCGTATGCCAACTCTACAGCCAGTGCTAAGAGATAAAAGGTACTGCAGATGCTGGAGAATCCGAGATAACAAGCATGAGGCTGGATGAACACAGCAGGTCAAGCAGCATCATAGGAGCAGGAAAACTTGACGTTTCGGGCCTAAACCCTTCATCAGAACCCTCTTCCCCTCCCCCATTTCTGATGAAGG
>JAHRHZ010000012.1:41434615-41511845 GCA_024137785.1 Ginglymostoma cirratum
CATGCTTGTTATTTACAGCCAGTGCTGTAGCCTTGAAATCGAGATAGAGTCCATATTCTCAGCTTGCGCTCAAGATACAGCAGCATATTTATGAGACACTGCCAAACAGATGAGGCAACAGGACTAAATCACCGACATGCACACCAAGAACAAGAATCTGGAGAAACTTGGCATCACCACCAACAATAACCAGGTGTCCCTGGTACTACCATTGAAAGCGGGACTACCACAGGAAAATCCATCGTCAACTTATCTGACCATACCCTTCAACCAGACAAGATTGAAGTTCTCAGCCCCAGGGCTCAATTTCTGACCCGCCTCCAAAATGGACCCCATTGTTCTCATGGCAGACACAGAGGAATTCTTCAGACAAATGAGATGCCTGGAATCCTTCCAAGATATCAGCAGTAAGCCCAATGAGACAACCAATGAACCGGATCAGTCGACAGCGAGATCCATGAGGGTGTGGGCAAAAAAGGAGTCAAGTTGGACCCCTCCAGAGGGCTGGTGCCCCAGGCTTGACAGATATGCTCAAGCCGTCAGAGAATACGTGAACGCCAGAATTTATCAGCCACTCTCACAAGATAGTGCAAAACATCACCCAGGTACAATACACGCCATCTGTGCTCTCAAGGCCAATCACAACATTGTTATCAAACCAGCAGACAAAGGAAAAGCCATCGTCAGACAGAATAGAATGGACTACTGCAAGGAAGTCTATCGACAACTGAACAACCAGAAACATTACAGACAAATACCCGCAGAATCAACCAAAGAACACACCCGTCAACTGAATAGACTGATCAAGACTTTTGATCCAGTCCTTCAGAGTCTCCTACGCACTCTCATCCCGTGTACTTCCCATGTAGGGGTCTTCTACTGCCTTCCAAAGATACACAAAGCTAACACATCTGAACATCCCATCATATCAGGCAATGGGACACTGTGTGAGAACCTGTCTGGCTATGTTGAGGGCATCTTGAAATGCATTGTACAGGAAACCTCCAGCCTCTGTCACAACACTACAGATTTCTTCCAGAAACTCAGCACCTACGGAGCAGTCGAAACAGGAACATTCCTCGTCACAATGGACATTTCGGCATCCCCCAGGATGACGGCATTGCTGCATCAGCCTCAGTGCTCAATACCACCAAATGCCCATTTCCAGATGCCATCCTACAACTCTTTCGCTTCATCCTTGACCACAAAGTTTTCACCTTCAACAACCGGTTCTTCATCCAGACACACGGAACAGCCATGGGGACCAGATGTGCTCCCCAATATGCCCCATTTTCATGCACAGGTTCAAACAAGACTTCTTTGCTGCACAGAACTTCTGACCAATGCTATACACCAGATACATTGATGACATTTTCTTCCTTTGGACTCGTGGTGAGGAATCACTGAAACAACTACATAGCGATATTAACAAGTTTCATCCCACCATCAATCTTACCATGGACTACTCTTTAGAATCAGTTTCATTCTCAGACACATGCATCAACATCAGGGACAGACACATCTGTACTTCACCACAAGACATGGATAACCTCATGATTCTGCATTTCTCTAGCTTCCACCTTAAACATATGAAAGCAGCCATCCTCTACAGACAAGCCTTACACATACACAGGATCTTTTCGGATGAGGAGGAACAAGATGGAGACCTGAAGGTGTTGAAGGACGCTCTCACAGAAACAGGATACGATGCTCAACTCATCAATCGCCAGTTCTGATGTGCCACAGCGAAAAACTGTAATGACCTCAGAAGACAGTCACGGGATGCGTCCATCGGGTACCCTTCATCATCCAGTACTTCCCAGGAGCAGAGAAACTACGCCATGTTCTTCTCAACCTTCAACACATTATCAATGATGATGAGCATCTCGCCAAGATCTTCCCCACACCTCCACTTCTCGCCTTCAAACAACTGCCAAAATTTAAGCAGACCAATGTTCCCAGCAAACTACCCAGCCTTCATGATAACATCGACCACACCACTATATAACGCTGTCATGGCAATTTCTGCAAGACATGTCGCACTACAGGTGACCCCACCACACTGTATGGACTCACACACATGATTACAAATACTCACATACTCACTCACACAAACACACTCACACACATGCGCGTACACACACAAATGTGTACACACACACAAGTGTACACACACACGTGTAAACATGCATACACGCACACACACTCACTCACTCCCTCACCGACCCACACACACACGTACTCGCTCACTCTCCCTCACCCACATGCGCGCACACACACACTCATTCAGTCTCCCTCACCCAGACACACACACACATACACACACACACGCATGCACCACTCTCCCTCACACACACCTGTGAACCGATGGGGTGAATCTGCATTTGCAGATACATTCTATTTTGTTTCAAAAGCACACAATTTATAGACAGTCAGTCAATGTGGTACCTTATAAATTCCTACTTTAGGAATAAAACCAGTCTGACTCCAAACCAAAACACAAACAGATTCTAAACAAGGCCTCACACCGAACATGCATTGTCTGACCTAAAATGTCACCTCTTCTTTATACTGATAAAGCCTTTAGTTCTCTCAGGACAGTGACTTGAAAGGAATTTGGGGATTTACATGTACATATTAATCAATTGAAACCTTCTAACTGATTAAGGATTTAACAGCATCTTAGGGTTGCTTAATACATCCTCATCAGCAGTGTGGCCCTTTGATCTTTTACTTATAAATTCTGTGTCTGATATTACCTCTCTCACCAACACCTGTAGAGGGACTGAGGCTCTGAAAGCTAGTGTTTTCAAATAAACCTGTTGGATATAACCTGGTGTCGTGTGATTTCTGACCTTGCCCAACCCAGTCCAACACCGAAATCTCCACATCATGTCCATCACTTACATTCAGTAGCGGCAACGTGTACTATCTACATTATGCACTATAGAAATTTGCCAAAGATCCCGAGACAGTGCCTTCCAAACACATGTCCATTTCCATCTAGAAGGACAGGAGATGCAAATGCATGGAAACAACACGACCTGCAAGTTCTCCTCCAAGCTGCTCCCCTTCCTGACATGGAAGTATATTACGGTTCCTTCAGTGTTGCTGGGTCAAAAGCCTGGAATTCTCACCCTAATGGCATTGTGAGTGTATATAGGCCAAATAGATTCTAGCAGTTCAAGAAAGCAACTCACCACTACCTTCTTAACTGCAGCTAGGGATGAGCAAGAAATGTTGGCCGCACCAGCACTGCCCACATCCCATGAGTGAATGACAAAAACTGTCTCCACAAGAATTATGTCGTGCCCACTCTTACCTGATACGTCTGTGACAAGTAGATGCTTCCATCTCTTACTTCCCTTACAATCTGCTGCAGACCCAGCAGTTATGTCCTTTAGGACTCAGCCAGCTCATTCAGAAGTGGGGCTTGTGAGCTACTCTTGGTGACATATAATGATGTTCCCCACCTAGAGTGCATTCTGTGCTTTATCACTTATGAGCAGTGTTAACATTGAGGAGCACTGGTTTATTGGCTGATCTGTGTCTGTGGTATGTTGTAATCAGCAGGAAGTTTTCTTCTTCATGTTTGACCTGGTGCATGAGATTTCATGGGGTCCAAAGTCAGTCCCAGGCAACCACCACTGGTGGATTTGTGCTGCTGACTTTTTACTGTCCAGCTTCCCGCAAAAAGAATCAACACCAGACATGCCAGGACCTGTCTTGCTAACTGCCACAATGTCCATTGAATAGTTTTCTCAGGGTTTTTGTTGGCTACCAGCAGGTTGTCTTGGGTATTATTTATCACTAGTGCTCTTCTATATGGAGGTGGGATTGACTGCTCGTGTCATCAATACTGCTTATGACTGATTGTGACATTCAAGGAGCCCTGGCAAAATTGGAGTCAATGGAATTTAGGAGGAAAACGCTACTGGTTGGAGTCATACTTGACATAAGCAACGACATTTGTGGTTACTGGAGATCAGTCATATGAATTCCAGGAAATCCCTGCAGGAATTCGTCAGTGGAGTGTCCTAGTCCTAACAAACTACAGCTGCTTTAATCAATGACCTTCTCTCCGTCATAAGGTCAGAAGTGGGACTGTTCACTGATAATTGCACAATATTCATGTTGAGCAAGCACTCCTCACATATGGAAGCAGTCAATGTCCAAATGCAGCAAACCCAGGGCAATATTCAGTCTTGAGCTGAAAAATGGCAAGTAACATTCATGCCACACAAATATCAGGTAATGACCATTTCCAATAAGAAACAATCTAAACACTGCCCCTTGACATCCAATGGCATTATCATTACTGAATCCACAATAGTTACTGGGTAAATGTTAACTAGAACAGCTAAATAAATAATGGTTACAAAGGTCGGAGGCTAGTAATCCTGCAAACTTAACTCCCTAACTTCAAAAGCCTGCCCACTGTCTACAAGGCATTAGTCAGGAGTAATGATAGCATACTCCCCTGTTGATAGAATACTTGCCTGGATGGGTACAGCTCCAACAACACTCAAGGTGCTTGACACCATCCAGGTCAAAGCAGCCTGCTTGACTGGCACCACATCCATTCCCTCCACCAATGATGTTTAGTAGCAGCAATGTGTAACATCACAAGATGCATTGCAGAATTCACCTCAGACAGCACCTTACAAACCCATTCCCACTTCCATCTAGAATATAGCAGATACATGGGAACACAGCCACCTACCAGTCCCTGCCCAAGCCACTCACCATCCTAGATGGAAATACATCACCATTCTTTCAGTGCCATTTCCTGGGATTTCCTCCTAGCAGCGTTGTGGATCAATCTATAGGATATGGACTGCAGTGGTGCAAGAAAGCAGCTAGCCACCCTCTTTCTAAGCTCAGGTAGGGAAGGACAAGAAATGCTGGTCCAGCCAGCAACTCCCACGTCCCTTGAGTGAGTTAATAAAAGAAACAAAGATCAAATAAGCGCTTGAAGACACAATATCTGATGTTAAGATTGGAGATCAAATTGTCCCATCAGGTTTGCAGAAGACAAAGCATTTGTAGCAAGCTCAAAAAAAAGTTGAAATATTACACGACGAGGTAGGTGGACTTCTAACAGTAGACATTATCTTTGTTTTTATCAATGGTCACTTTCATTCCAATGTGATTCATATCTGAAAATCACCAAAGAATACTCATGTATCCATAATAGAGTAAAACTGGAACAGTTGTAAGAATTCAAATACTTAGGAAATAAAAAATCTGCAGATGGAAGATGCAGCAAAGAAATGAGAACAAGGAGAGCAATGGCAAAAGACATATTTGGACACAAAAAGTTACCAGTTGGGAAGCTGAGTTAAAAAGAAACTACACTGTGACTTGCAAAAAGCTTGAATCGGAGTGTTGTTTTGGATGGATGTGAAGACTTAGATATTACAAGAGGAGGGCACTAACTTGTTAAGTACTTTGGAATGTAGATTTGGAGGTGAATGGACAGAAAAAAGTAACAAGTGATGAAGTACTTTGGAGAGTGAATAAGCAAAGAAATTTGTCGAACATAATTATCAAAAGGTGGGGAGTCTGGCTAAACATCTTCAGAGGCAATGAACTTATAAGAGACATTAAAGGGGGAAGATTCCAAGGAAAAGAGGAAGAGGAAAAAGATGTTGGCTTGAAATTTGAAGTCAGTTATTAGGAAATGAAAAGAATTTCCCAAGGTCGAAAGCTATCCAAAGAGTACTTAGAGTTAAAGACCTCTCCTTGGACAGAACACACATGACGATGACCAGGGAAACCTGCATCTTTGAGTTTGCTGTCCTCTTCTGCATTAGAGTGGCAACAACTAAACTCATCAAACCCAATCAGTACCTCAATTTGTGAATGTGCATAGCCAAACTAAAAGAAGCTTGGTGTATGTTGTAGTAACTCAGGTCTAAACTATGATGGACTGCATTCATATTGCCATCAGGGCACCACAAGACCAGTCAACAACTTTTGTAAACAGAAAAGGGTTTCACCCCTTTAATACACAGTTTATGAATACTGAAAATGAAAATGGACATGTAAGTCTGTGCCAAATGCCTAGGCAGTTGTCAAAATGCATTCATTCTGTGTCAGCAAGAAACTTCCCTACCCCACCAGGAATATTTAAGAATGGCTGTTCGGAGAGAATGTTTTCCACCTTTTCACATGACAGAATTAATCTCTTTGCAGCCTCTGCATGCCTGAGCAGCTCATACATAACCAAAGTGATGTCCCCATAAAGTATACCATTAAATTGATGAGAGAACACAAGAAGTAAATTTCTGGATTAATTCCAACCTTCCTTGCAATATGCTCAAGAGAAATTCCGTTGCATCATTCTGCTGCATTTTACACGAAGTTGCTCCACAGTGAGGATTGAATTTTTCAGTCCAAGCTAGAAGAAGACTCAAAATCTGAGGAGGAACTGTTAGGCAAAGGCAAGAATAGGGCAGAGCAAGATAGGACTACCACTGTGCTGTGTAGCCAGTAACATGAACATTGAATACTTCAGATCAAGCTCAAAGCTTCCGGTAAACTGTTCAGTCCTCACCTTTAAAACTGCAGTTTGGCTCCGCTTCATTAATTGGCCAGAAATCTTCATTCACCACTCCCATAATCCTGCATTGTGTAAGAAAACTTATAAACCAGTGATGTGTTGATTAAGCAGATACATAAGTTGCTCCACAATTACTCTGCAGACGGTGGCCTAAAGAAATAAAGGACTTGATGTGTTCCTAAACACAATCACTTGCTTCAATTCATTAATCACTTCAGTGGCTAACGTATGTTTTACATCAAGTGGGGTATCTTTATCTGATGCAGCAATGCTTCTATTACCCTTCATAGCATAAGAACCTCAGATGTGGATAATGTGGTATTAGAAAATTCAACAGGCATTTATTACAGCTTTCTAAAACACATGTATTAAAGTCACAGGTCCTTCGCTAATGTTGCTGTTCAGTTATGTAATGCTACATGCTTCCATAAGCATGTCATACTTCAAATGACTCAAGTAAGATGGATTCTAAGTTTTAACCTCAGCTCAAATGCAGTGAGATGTCATGAGCATGTATATTGAAGCTGTGCTGACATACTGACTGTAAAACATAACATATCCCTCTTTATCCAAAGATCCCAAATTGATACACATTGTACATAGGCAGGTGTTGTCAATTCAATTAGAAAATAAGTCATCAAAAGTAGGTAGAGAGTTTGTAAAGCATCATACGGATTAAGTGTGTAAGCATAATTTAGCAGATGTATTATGATGTTGGAAAATGTAACTACTTGGGTGGGAAAATGGAAAAGCAGTGCAATAAAAGCAGTAGACTCAGCCTGAACACATCATGATTTTCCAAGTAACCTGCCATAACCTCCTTAATAAGGTATTCTAGCAATTTTCTTATGATAAATGCTATTCTAACTGGCCTGTAATTTCTTGATTTCTGCCTCCTTCTTTTCAGATTACTGACGTTACAGAGGAATCTTGACATCCTGGTAAATGAATTACAAAAGGTTAGTATGCAGGTACAGCAAATGGGATGTTCGTGCTTATCGCAAACCATGATAATTATCTTTGAAAACGCTCAGAAGAAGGAGGTTTGGGAGGCTAATGGGAATTTGTTTCCATTGGGGAGAGTTTATGAGTGAATAAAGTAAACAGAATAGTGCATTAGGCTTTCAGATAGAAGATCCTGGAATTATTTTTGGACTTGGGAAACACCCTTGGGGAAAATAAAAGCTTTTCAGTTTCATTTCGGTGCAGATAGAAACTCATAATGCAGAACTCATGGCTGAAGCAGAAGATGTGTTAAAAAGTTACTCCTTAGCAAGGGAAGTAGTTTAAAACTATTCCGGAAGAGGTTACCTCAGTGCAAGGGGTTTAAAAGTTCCAGAGCAGAAGTGTTAATTCAAGACGTGAAGGGGTTATTTGAAGCTGAGAAAATCTAATTACATTTGCATGAGTGATTAAGGAAAAGGATATCAGATTATAAAAACAGGGCATTGAATGTGCAGTGAAATTAAGCCTTTTAGATGTGTAATAAAGGGAATTCTCTCTGAATTCAGTCCTCTAAAGAAGGGTTTTGGGATTAATGTGACTGTATTTTACCCTGTGTTTCAAAATTTTTAAATTTGTGATATATGCAAATAGCTTGGTTTACTCTATTTTAACATTCATTTCTTCTGTGTTATAAACTTCTGCTTCATTATTAAACCCAGAACGTCAGGATTTTATGTTCATATTACATTGAAAGGCCACTTCATTAAATAAAGAACAAAGAAAATTACAGCACAGTAACAGGCCCTTCGGCCCTCCAAGCCTGTGCCGATCCAGATCCTCTATCTAAACCTGTTGCCTATTTTCCAAGGACCTGTATCTCTCTGCTCCCTGCCCATTCATGTATCTGTCCAGATACATCTTAAATGATGCTATCGTGCCCGTCTCTACCACCTCTGCTGGCAATGCGTTCCAAGCACCCACCACCCTCTGCGGAAAGAACTTTCCACACATATCTGCCTTAAACTTTTCCCCCTCACCTTGAAATCGTGACCCCTAGTAATTGAGTCCCCCACCCTGGGAGAAAGCTTCTTGCTATCCACCCTGTCTATACCTCTCATGATTTTGTACTCCTCAATCAGGTCCCCCCTCAACTTCCGTCTTTCTAACGTAAATAATCCTAATCGATTCAACCTCTCTTCATAGCTGGTGTCCTCCATTACCAGGCAACATCCTGGTGAATTCCTCTGCACCCTCTCCAAAGCATTCATATCCTTTTGGTAATGTGGTGACCAGAACTGTACGCAGTATTCCAAATGTGGTCGAACCAAAGTCCTATATATCTGTAACATGACCTGCCAACTCTTGTACTCAATACCCCGTCCGATGAATGAAAGCATGCCGTATGCCTTCTTGACCATTCTATCCAGCTGCATTGCCACCTTCAGGGTACAATGGATCTGAGCACCCAGATCTCTCTGTGCATCAATTTTCCCCAGGGCTTCTCCTTTTTACCATATAGTTCGCTCTTAAATTGGATCCTCCAAAATGCATCACCTCACGTTTGCCTGGATTGAACTTCATCTGCCATTTCTCCACCCAACTCTCCAATCTATCTATATTCTGCTGCATTCTCTGATAGTCCCCTTCACTATCTGCTACTCCACCAATCTTAGTGTCATCTGCAAACTTGCTAATCAGACCATCTATACCATCCTCCAGGTCATTTATGTATATCACAAACAAAGTGGTCCCAACACGGATCCCCGTGGAACACCACTGGTCACAGTTCTCCATTTTGAGAAACTCCCTTCCACTACAACTCTCTGTCTCCTGTTGCCCAGCCAGTTCTCTATCCATCTTGCTCGTACACCCTGGACCCCATGTGACTTCACTTTCTCCATCAGCCTACCATGGGGAACCTTATCAAATGCCTTACTGAAGTCCATGTATATGACATCCACAGCTCTTCCCTCATCTATCAACTTTGTCACTTCCTCAAAGAATTCTATCAAGTTGGTAAGACATAACCTACCCTGAAGAAGTTACCCTCCTCCCTCCGGACAAACCTCAGGGTATCTCTCTCCCACTGCAACTCTCTCATAATACTTGTCTGTCTCCTCTCCGCCTATCCTCTCCTCTATCCATCTTCTATCCGCCTCCCCTTCTCTCCCTATTTATTTCAGAACCCTCTTCCCCTCCCCCATTTCTGATGAAGGGTCTAGGCCCGAAACGTCAAGCTTTCCTGCTCCTATGATGCTGCTTGGCCTGCTGTGTTCATCCAGCTCCACACCTTGTTATCTCGGATTCTCCAGCATCAGCAGTACCTATTATCTCTGCACCAAACCATGCTGCTTATCTCTAATAAGCCCATTTTCTTCCAAATGTAAATAGATCCTATCCCTCAGTATCTTCTCCAGCAGCTTCCCCACCACTGACGTCAGGCTCACCAGTCTATAATTACCTGGATTATCCTTGCTCCACTTCTTAAACAAGGGGACAACATTAGCAATTCTAATCTAATCAATTAATCTAAAGAAAACATCTATTAAGCCAGTCTGTCTAGGATATGCTATGCTCGAAATAAAATCAGCATGTAATATTCTGAAGAAAGTTTCAACAGGCTGGGGGCATACCCATTGTTTTTTCTAAGAATGAGAAGTGATATTAGTGAAGCATGTAAGATCTTAAGGTGACTTGTTAGTGTGGGAATCAGGAGCTTATGGTCTCTTTTGGTTGTGACTGGAACTAGAAGAGAATGAGGTCTCCCTTTAAAGCTGGAGGTGAGGAAATCTCCCTCAGAGGTCATTAGCCAGTGGAATTCTCTTCCTCAGAGAGCAGTGAAGTCTGGGTCACTGATTTTTTTTTCAAGTTTGAGTTAGATTTTTGTTAGGTAAGGGCATTAATGGTTATGGGGGTTTGCAGATAGAAAAGAAGAACCATGACTTCAATCATGGTCAGTCATGGTTTTATATAATAGATGAGTAGGTTCAAAAGATCAAATGGCCTACTCCTGTTTCTACATCCTCTATTTCTATATTCCTGTCTGTCTGCATGCTCCTATTTAAGTTAGCCTTATAATGCTAAGTGGTTAGTAGACCTTTATGATCAGTCAGCAGCAAGTAGAAAAATTCTTAATGATGCATCAACATTTTCTGTGAAATAATCTTTTCACTTTAGTTCATTGTATTAGATGTGATAAATTAGTCACTTTTGAATGGCTTACTCAATGTTGACGTGTCACTCATGTTTTAGGTTTTCTGCTACTTTCATACCAGCACTTTCTCAAATTTTGTGTATCTTGAATAACTTAGGGTGGTGCAGTATAATTCTGCTCCAAAACCCTACAGCCCCCTTTCATTACCCCTTTAACATGTACTCATTCTTGTGGCAGTAAAGGAAATTTGACTAACTGAGAGAGAAAGTGAAAGTATTTCAAGTCAAATTACTTTGATCATGAGAATTACTTAAGAGCTTGAATTCAGGGAGAACACTTTCCAAGACAGGGTTAAAGGAGGAAATTAAAAATGTTACCGTAATTTAGACTGAATAAAATAAGCTGGGAAATGAAAAGTTAAGGTCACAATGCATTTGTGGAGCTGGCATTTTGAGCATATTGGGATCAGATAGCACATTTGCCTTGATAGCTCGCATGTGGCTTAGATTGATACCAACAGCATGGGTTTTATACCTGGCCAGATGAGGGAGATTAGACACCTGCCCCCTCACTCTCCCTGACAGTGAGGAGCAATGGAAAGCCAACATTGAAATCAACAGCCAAAGGAATGACTTAGATTGAAGCTTCAGACAATGAGCCAAGGACCTGCCTTTGGGCAGGACGCACATGATGGATATAAAGGTGGTAGAACTTACAGAATTAAAGCAGAATTCAGAGAAGCCACAACGTCAAACATTGGCAAGAATTAAAGTAAAGCAGAACAGATCTATGAAAGGAAAACATGGGCTTGGAAATAAGATCCAAAATTGACTCTGTAATGAAGCAAGAATCATGGCTGGATTTGGCGAATATAGCCATTGCCATGGGTGCAATTTATTCCTTATTGAATGGTTATTCAATCATTTTGAATGATGCAGAAATATAATGCTGGAATCCCTAAAGAAGATGAAAACTTCCTTCAGTAAGGAAATAAATTGGTACTTTAAAAATTTTCAGCATCATTGCATTCATATGTTAAATAAACGATTGAGGTGTTTAGTCTGATGTCATTAAATCAGAGACTGAAAGAATAATTACAGCATCAAAGGATACCATTTGGCTAGTCATGTCAGTGCTAGCTCTCTGTAAGAGAATTGGCTGAATGCCACTCCCCCAGCTATTCCTCCTGGGCCTGCTTACTATAATGCTTCAATTTTCTTTTGAAAGCTATGATTGTCTGAAAGTATGATTGTCTCCTCTTATTTTATTTGATTTATTTTGTATACGTTGTCCTATTTTACTTTTATTTGGCCCAGAATCCCTGGTTTTATTTTTAACTATACCCTCAACCTCCCCTGTCACCTTCACTAACTTATTCCTAGGTGCCTCTGCTCCTGTGTTCCCTTTACAACTGTGTCCTTCATTTGATATTTTCTCTCTCTGTACTTCACAACAAACTGAATGGCATCACTTGTCAGCATTAAATTTGATTTGTCACTTGTCTGTTTATTACACCAACTGGTCTAGATTCTTTGAATTTTAGCACTATTATCCTCACAGTTTATAATACTTTCAAATTTTGTGTCATTCACACATGTTCAAGTTGTGCTCTATACACCAAGGCCCTGAGAGTGTGGTGGAGGCAGAGTTAGTGTAATTCAGATCTTAGCCACTTGTGTAAAAAGGTTTTTCCTCATGTTGGCATCCTGCTTTTGCCAACCACCTTAAATCTGAAAGTTTTAATTCTTGATCCTTCCATCAATAAGGATTATTTCTTCTGAAAAAAACTTTGTTTTTGTTTCTGATTTACAGCGTCCACAGTTATTTCAGTTTTTATTATTTCTTCTGATTCTGTCTGACTAGGCCATTCCTGATTTTTAAATATCTCTTTTGAATCTCCTATGAATCTCCTTTTCTTCCCTCAGGCAAATATCCCCAACTCCTCAAAACCTATCTACATAATTCAAATTCTTCATTGCTGGAATGATTGTTGGGAATATTTTCTGCACTCCATCTAATGTTTTAACATCCATCTCCCAGAATTTGACACAATGCTCTAGTTGAGGCTGAGCCAGTGTTTCATAAACGTTAACCATAATTTCCTTGCTTTTGCACTTTAGGCTTTGCAGCCCTACGTGTAAACAACTCAACAGATGTCATCGGATCTCAAAGTCCAGCTCTATGCAAAACTCAGAAACAACATTAACCTTTAAGGTGATGACAAATGAGCTGCTTGTTCTCAACAGTCACATTTTACTTAATTGAATGATTTAACTTCCAAAGTTGGACAGTTATTGCAGATTGCACTCAGAAACAGTGATTATTTTTGAAACACAAAATCAGTCATCATTTTGTTCATGATTATTAGGATGAATTTTAAGATTTTAAGATTTTTGTCCTGAGGGTCCTCTTATTTTATTTGATTTATTTTGTATACGTTGTCCTATTTTACTTTTATTTGGCCCAGAATCCCTGGTTTTATTTTTAACTATACCCTCAACCTACCCTGTCACCTTCACTAACTTCTTCCTAGATGCCTCTGCTCCTGTGTTCCCTTTACAACTGTGTCCTTCATTTGATATTTTCTATCTCTGTACTTCACAACAAACTGAATGGCATCGCTTGTCAGCATTAAATTTTATTTGTCACTTGTCCGTTTATTACACCAACTGATCTAGATTCTTTGAATTTTAGCACTATTCTCCTCACAGTTTATAATGCTTTCAAGTTCTGTGTCATTTACACATATTTAAATTGTGCTGTATACACCAAGGCCTAGGTCATTAATAAATATGAAGAGGAGCAGGAGTCCTAACATGAACCTTAGGGAACACCACTAAAAACCTTATTTCAGTCCTCTAATTAAAATTATGTATGTGATGAATTTAATCTTTTCCTCCATTTCTTAAAACTAAATGAGTTAGCTATATCTTTACCACTTGGGATTTAAGTGTCACTTTGCAGACCACAGAGGAACAATATGCCGAGTGGATCGTTTCCTCATAATGAAGACCACCCAATCTCCCTTCCACTAATTTAAGCACAAGTCAACCTGCTGGACATGTCTAAGTCCCTTGATGTTTAATATGATCATACCTGGTTCTTTTACGTTTCATAGCACTTGTCAAAGTTTGTACTTCACTTGTCCTTATAAGTGGATAGTGCTAACAGTTTGAAATGTGCAGCATCAAATGTGTCATCATTCTCATAATGAGTTTGTCAAATATTAGCTAGGCTGTCCCAGCTACAAATCCTGAAACTTTAATCTCACAGATAGCTCATAGTTAATGTAGTAATCAGTTTAAGGGAATGTGAGCTACTTTTCAAACCAGTTTCCCAGAGTTTTTGCAAGATAATTATCAGTGATCTAACTGGTAGCTCAATAGGCTGACAAGAAGCCTATTAGCTCCTGTTGCTTCCTGCATATAGTTGCAATAGATAATTAGATTCTTAGTCTAATCTGAACGATGGTGATATGCTATTGAATCCCTATGTGCTGAGACGCTGTTGAATTCCTGGAAGAAGGTGGTCTTCCCTACTAAATTAAGCTTTACTTCCCATGACCTTCATTGATTCTGAAAGTACGGCCAAAGTTGACTATATGTAGGTCAGAACTTGAAGGAAGTCTCTGAAATCTGTTAGCAATTGATTTTGCTCGGAGCCAGCTGCTGCCTGGTATTGTGTAAAGTATAGAGGCTTGCTCTGTTGACCTGCCCTTGTGCTAACCCTGCTGTGAACTAGAGGATTATGTGACTATGGAAGCTGATAGCCAGCTTTCTTGCAACAGTTCAGGTGCCCTTGCCCACCTGCCTGCTTGTTGTACTTGAATTTCTGTATCCTGTGGGAGTTGTATCTTCGAGGAACTAAAATTACCAGTGATGCTGCCATCATTTTAGATTGAAACAAAAACATCGTGTAAACTCAGTAAGCTTCTTAAATAACGGACTAGTACTACAATTTCAGAAAAAATGCTATTAATATTACTTGATATCATGGCAAATTAGTTCATCCGTTTCATATCAGGATATATCAAAAATACATTGCTGATTGTGACCTTGTGCCTGATATTCTTCTGATGGTTTCTGATTTATAGATTTAGTATTTTTTTCTGATGATGATCTAATTGCAATAACTACCTGCAAATTTCTAGACATGACAATCTTTCAATTAAAACCCAAAATCAATATGTCATATGATCAAACTTGAAACCCACACATAGTATTTTTGATTTTTGTAAAGCACCATAATAATACGAGGCATTTTCTCATATTACTGAATTTTGACTGTTAAAGATGACAAGGCAATATTTTCCGCTCAAATTTGCTAACATAGATTTTGATCTTTTTCTCACTCCAGTTATTAGAAAACTAGTCAATTCTCTTTCCCTTTAACATACTGGCCATAATCCAGGTTGTAGAATACCTGGAAATATGAGATCCATCAATCATTATGCTGGGACAATAATTCTATAAGTTATGAAATTAATGTTCATTTATCCCTGTATGTCATGTCAATTAAAATGTGGTGGTGATGTACTCAGTATTGAAAACCTCTACTTTACGGTGTAGTTTAAATCAACAGTAACTGACAGTGCAGACCTGTGCTGGCTGTGTTAGGGTCCGCTTTAGCACTTGGACAAAGAGACCATGGAGTGCAGGTTCATAGTTCCTTGAAAGCGGAGTCGCAGGTAGACATGATAGTGAAGAAGGCATTTGGTACACTTACCTTTATTGGTCAGTGCACTGAGTATAGGAGTTGGGAGGTCATGTTGTGGCTCTACAGGACATTGGTTTGGCCACTTTTGGAATACTGTGTGCAATTCTGGTCTCCCTGCTATAGGAAGGATGTTGTGAAACTTGAAAGGGTTCAGAAAAGCTTTACCAGGATTTTGCCGCGGCTGGAGGGTTTCAGCTTTAGGGAGAGGTTGAAGAGGATGGGGCTGTTTTCCCTGGAACGTCGGAAGCTGAGAATGACCTTATAGAGGTTTGTAAAATCATGTGGGGCATGGATGGGGTAAATAAACAAGGTCTTTTCCCTGGGGTGGGGGTGTCCAAAACTAGAGGGTATAGGTTTAAGGTGACAGGGGAAAGATTTCAAAGGGATCTAAGGGGCAACTTTTTCATGCAGAAAGTGATGCATGTATGGAATGAGCTGCCAGAGGAAGTGATAGATGTTGGTACAATTGCAACATTTAAAAAGGATCTGGATGCGTATCTGACTCGGAAGGGATATGGGGAGAAAGCTGGCAATTGGCACTAGATTAATATAAGATATCTGCTCGGCATGGATGAGTTGGACTGAAAGGTCTGTTTCTGTGCTGTACATTTCCACTACTCTATGACCTAAAAAGACCTTTAGTTGTTATGAACATCTGCTTTTACCACACAAGCATTACAAATATTTTAAATTAAATATTTAATTTAAATGGACAAAGCCAATCAAATTCTTTCACATGTAAGTCAAATACTTAACATCTACTGTACATCAAAAAAAATTGTTACTCTCTTGGAATTTCTTTGACTTGAAAATGAGGAATCAAAACTGACCAGTGTTGGAGATAACAAGGTGAAGAGCTGGATGAACACAGCAGGCCAAGCAGCATCAGAGGAGCAGGAAAGCTGAAGTTTCGGCCCTAAATCTTTTCTGAAGAAGGGTCTAGGCCTGAAACATCAGCTTTCTTGCTCCTCTGATGCTGCTTGGCCTGCTGTGTTCATCCAGCTCTACACCTTGTTATCTCAGATTCTCCAGCATCTGCAGTTCCTCCTATCCCTGACCGGTGTTGGACGTGTTTTGCCATCAAATCCTTATGTGACTTATTGATCACTGGTAAGGCCTATGAGAATCAACATTCCTTTACTGGACTGACTCGGCATTTGTAAGGTTTTGGAAGCAATTTCCAAGTTCATTCGGTCTACGACTTTCAGAAGGAGAATTACAAAGAAAATCAGCACTTAGTGCTGTTGTTTAATTCTTGTTCATCCTCTTATTATTCCTCTCCTAATTGACACAACTGATTTTCTTTTCATGTGTCATTTTAATTAATTTGTTTTTCACAAACTTGGATTCAAAGCAATGTTTTCTCTGGTTATTGTCCTATTTGTTCTTGAGGTTTGGGCCAAGGCAAGCAGAAGGTAAAACAATTGGAATTCCTGCCCATTTAACACACCATTTGAAATTGATTGAGTTTTCCAAGTGATATTAATCCTGTTGGGCTAAAACTCCACATCAAACAAGTGTTGTGATAAAATTGAAATTGGGAACAAAGGACAAAAGACTTGCATTTATGTAACATCTTATAATACATAAACAAGATGCAAAAGTACTTTACAGCCAAATAGTAGTTTTGAACTTTGTAAGTATGATTTTTTGATTTATCTGATTTTTCTTCAGTGTAATAGTGGGCATGTTAACACACAGGGTACACACAACACACCAGTCCCAAAAACAAGAATGTCAGTCTGACCTTATGTCCATCAGGCACCTAACAGATCATTTAGCAGGCATTCAGTGCCTCATTTCTTGGTACAGTGATGTCCTGTCCCACATGAAGTTGCCTACTAATCAGAGGCTAGTAGCCATTGTGAGCAATTGTGATTGGTTGCAAAGAGAGAAGGGATTAAAGGCAAGGACTTTCAACAGTCAAATGTCCTCTTCCTTCCATTCCTCTGATAACCCCCACATCAGATTGAGAACCACCCTGCCCATTAACCCATTCCCACAACCTGGCAGGCAAGCTGCCCCATTTCAGCAATTAGGAAAGCTGCCAATGTTCTCACTTGTTAGGAATACAGTTAGTTGTGGAATAAACTTGAAGTGGCTGTTAATTGACCATTTAGGGACCTCTATTGGCTGCAGATTAGGAAGGTCAACCACAGGCCTTTCTGCCCACAGCTTAGTTTCCAAAATGGTAGGAAGGGGAGATAATCAGGTGGTGCAGGCTTTGGGGCAATGCCCACTGCCATCCTGCCACCTTCCCCACCATTGCTCACAATGGGGGGATTCTTCCCACAGTCATAGTAGCAATGTGGGCAAATGTAATATCAAGTACAGTTCAATCAGGTCCTCAGGTCTTTTTCATCATTCAATTTCTCTCATCATTTTCAGTTAGATTAGTGCTGATCTGTATGTCAACCCTATTTACTTGTCATCGACATCCCTTGATGTCCCTACCAAATAAAACATTATCAGTCTCAATCTAAAATAAATTTCAATCGACACAGAATCTGCAGATGTTTGGGAGAGCAAATTCCTCTATATGAGAAAGTTCTTCCTGATTTAATGCTAAATATCACAGTTCATATTTTCAGATAATGCCCTCTAGTCTTCGAATACCTCAGCATAGAAAATTGCTTCTCTTTAGCTACCCATCAAATCAATTTATTAAATTAAACTCTTTAACTGGATCACCATTCAATCTTCTATTCTCAAGAGAACAGAATGCAAATATTGGCAACCTATACTTATCATTTAACATTAACACTTGAAATCCGAAGTTACTTTGATATGTCTGTGCTTCGTTCCTTCTAAGGTCTATTTATATATATACATATAGTCTGAGGTTTGCTGCTAGTATTTTCTACAACATACTGACCAATTTGTAAGCAATAAGGCCCCCAAAATAAAAAAAATGAATTAAATGATCAGTTACCTTTTATGTTCCAGTCAGTTTGGTTCACGGACAAACAGCATTAGGACATTTGAAAAGTTACTGCCATTTTTGGGATCATGAAATGAGATATTTTCTGGGCATCTCAGGGAGCCTTGACTAACAACTGGAAGCTAGTGTCTCCAAAGATACAGAGTTCCCTCAGCCTGTCAATGTGGAGTGAATCTAAATTTACTGCTTAAATCAACATATTGATGCTTGAACCTTAAAGACCGTGCACTAAATATTGTATCATTTTGGCTAAGTGTTAGTTGTACCAAGATTTTTTGGAGGATTTCTTGCCAAAACAATTCCCCATGGTTGTCTAGAGAAAGTACAGGTGAAAATTAATTCAGAAAAGAAAGCTTATGCTAGTCATAAAAAAACACAACACTGCAGATAGACTAGAGGAGCATAAGAAGAACAGGGATCAAGTGAAGAAAGAAATCAGTAAATCAAAGAGAGGGCACAAAAAACCCAAAGATATTTTTATCAGGATGTAAAGAACAAAATGAGAGTTAATGAAAACGTGGGATCTATCAGAGATGAAGAAGCAAACTTGCATATGGATGCAGAGAATATGGGAAGAATTTTAAGTGTTAACGAGGTGTGGAGCTAGAGGAACACAGCAGGCCAGGCAGCATCAGATGAGCAGAAAAGTTAACGTTTCGAGTCGGAACCCTTCTTCAGAAATGAGGAGGGGAAAGGGAGCACTGAAATAAATAGAGAGAGGAGGGGTGGGGTTGGGGAAGGTAGGTTGGATGGTGATAGGTGAGTGCAGGTAGGCAGTGGTGGGGATTGGTCAGTGAGGTGGGCGGGACAGATATGAGGGAGAGAGGATGGACAGGTTATGTCAGGTCAAGGAGGCGGAGATGAGAGGGAGAGTTGATCACGGGATGAGGCTGGGGTTGGGGAGATTTTAAAACTGGTCAAGTCTACATTCACACCATTGGGTTGTAGGGTCCCAAGGCGGAATATGAGGTGCTGCTCCTCCAGTTTCTGGGTGGCATCATTGTGACTCTGGAGGAGGCCCAGGATGGACATGTTGTCCAGGGAGTGGGAGGGGGAGTTGAAGTGGTTCACGACTGGGAGGTGTTGGCATTTGTCGCGAACAGAACGCAGGTGCTCTACAAAGTGGTCTCTGTGCCTCCGCTTGGTCTCATTGACTTGGAGGAGCCTTCCCCAGCCCGACCCCTCCTCTCTCTATTTATTTCAGAGGTCCCTTCCCCCTCCCCCATTTCTGAAGAAGCATCCTGACCTGAAACGTCAGCTTTCCTGCTCCTCTGATGCCGCCTGGCCTGCTGTGTTCCTCCAGCTCCACACTGTGTTATCTCTGACTCCGGCATCAGCAGTTCTTACTATCTGAAGAATCTTAAGCGATTTTCTTTTGTCTGTGTATTCACAAAGGAAAGGAATAATGTGGATATAGAAATAAAATAATCATTAGGAGAGAAGAAGTGTAAAAGTGTTGAAATCCTTGAAAGGATTGGATGGATCTTTCCCTAGGATGTTGAAGGAGGTTGGGGAAGAAATAACAGACGCTCTGAGGATTATTTTTTCCAATCTCCACTAGACACAGGTGAGGTGCCAGAGAACTGGAGAAATACAAATATGGTCCCATTATTTAGAAAGGGTACAAAGGAAATGTCAAATAACTTTAGGCCAGTTAGTCTTACCTTGGCAGAGGGCAAATTGTTAGAATCAATCCTGGGAGATGGATAAAATGTTACTTAGAAAGGCATGGATTAGTCAAGAATAGTCGGCATTGCTTTGTTAAGAGAAGGTCATGCCTTAGAAATTTGATTGAATTCTTTCAAGATGTGACGAGAAGGATTGATAGGGGTAGTGCATTTGATGTTGTGTATATGGATTTTAGTAAGACATTTGATAAGGTCCCACATGGCGGACTGGTCAAAAAAGTAAAAGCCCACAGAATACATGGTAATGTATCAAATTGGGTCCCAAGTTGGCTTAGTAACAGCAAACAAAGGGCAATGGTCAATAGTTGCCCTTGCAAATGGAAGGTGGTGTTTCACAGGGCTTAGTGTTGGGAGTCCTTCTACATTAGCTGTGGGGGACACAATTGGGAATTTGCAGACGACACAAAAATTAGCCATGTAGAGCAGAGCTGTAGGCTCCGACATGATACAGACGTGTTGGTGGAGAAAGCAGGAAAGGAGAAGTTGGAGTTTAACTCTGAAAAGTATGAAGTAATGCATTTAAGGAGATCAAAAGTAAACGGGGACACAAAATACATGGGAATATATTGAAAGGGGTAGATGAAGTGAGAGATCTTGACATGCAAGTGTACAGGTCTCTAAAGGTAATGTAGGTAGATAAGGTTGTAAAGAAGGCATTTGGAATGCTTTCCTTCATTGGCAGAGCTATATAATGCAAGATTAGGGATATAATGATGAAACTGATGAGGCCACAACTGGAGTATTGTGTTCAGTTCTGTTCACCAAATTACAGGAACACCATTATTGCTCTGGAGAGAGTGCAAAGAAGATTTACTGGAATGTTCCCAGAGCTGGAGAATTGCAGCTACGAGGAGAGATTGGAGATGTTGGTGTTGTTTTCCTTGAAACAGAGAAGGCGGAAGGATGACATGGTTGAGGTATACAAAATTTTGAGGGGTAGGGATAGAGTAGACCAGAGGAACCTGTTTCCCTTGACAGAGAGTTCAAAAACCAGGGGTCTTAGATTCAAGCTAAGTGGCAGAAGGATTAGAGAGAATGTGAGGAAAACCTATTCTTTTGCGGAGCGTGGTAGGTGTCTGGAATTTGCTGCTTGCATTTGTGGTGGTGACAAAGACCCTAAACTCTTTATAAAGTACATGGATGTGCACCTTACATGCTGCAAGCTACAAGGCTATGAACCATGTGCAGGAAGATGGGATTAGAAAGGGCATCTGGCTGTCTTTGGCTCATTATGGACAAGATAGGCTCAATGGCACCCATCTGTCCTGTATCATTTCTATGGTCCTATGAGGTCTAGTGAGTGCCATATCTTACCTAATTCACCTCAGTAATTCTCAACCCTGCATTTCTGTTATCTCTCACACTGATTCTCGCCTCACTTTACCAGGCACTGTTCTCAGAATAACTCACCACTCAGCAGATATTCAACAAAAAAAAACCTCCCTGGCACCAAAACATATTTTAAAGGCTGTTGCCTAGCTGAACAAGAGCTGGCATTCCGGAGCAGCCTGCTCAGTGACAGATAGCCATTCTGAAGATGTCCGAGAAGGGGAAGATGGCACCATGATTTTCTGGCAGCAACCACAGGGTCCTGGCAGTCGGGGGGTAATGCAAAGGAGGTGTCTCATCTCCCAGAGGACCAACAGAGGATGCACTGGGTCAGTGCATTCTCTATGGTGTAGATGAACGGCCAGCAGCTGTAAGGAGGTCCAATTCATTCAGCCAGAGTAAGTGCCACGTTCTGCTACTTCACAGTCATTCTATCTCTGCTGCTGAGCTCATGTCCCATCGAAGTTCATGTTTTGCCACTCTCATGATGTTCTGTAAAATCTTCCCTTCCTTGCTCTCACCCTGCTGTTAGTATCATTCATTACACACTACCTCTACCAATTGTCCACTGGGCTTTCTCTCCTTTGTGGGTTGAAGGTACCTTTCGGATGTCCACAATCATCATGGAGAAACGGCCAGCTGTACCAGACGCTGTATCCTCATCCTCTGAGGACAAGGGTCAGAGGAAGCATTAGCAGGGCTTCCTGCTTAAATACTGACACTTTGGTGGGAGTGTTAGACTTAGAAAGGGGGAGCACAATTTAATGAGCACCTCACTGCAACAGCTCTGCAGCTGGCACTGGGAAGAATGGCAGAGGCCAGGCACCTGCTGATACCTTGACAGGAAAGGACCCGAGATGATGGCATTCAGAGACTCCCTCAGACTGCTTATGAATGAATGTGAATAGCAGATAGATATGTGGCAGGAAATGACCCTCATTGAGGAGAGTTTGCAGGAGTGCAGCTTTGCTGTGTGAATCTAGTTGCCAGGTTGGAGGTGCCATGGAGACCGGGTTCAGCACGGTAGGGTCTTCTGGAGAGATGCGTATTCCTGCAAACCGTCAGCCCAGGACCAAAGGTATAACAACAGGAAGATGGGAAAAGTAAGATGTGCTTCAAAGGTGCCCTTTCCTCACAAGGTAACAGGGCAGTGCCAGGTGGCACACAGTTGGTGGAGGAACCACACAACATGCCCCTCAGAAGTCTCCCGTCAGGACACGGCAGAGGTGGCTGGGCTCCCCACCTCCACCTTGCCTGCCCTAGTTCCAGCGCACGGAATTTCAACTTGAGGATGGACCACTTGATTCTGGCAAGAAGATCCTCAACATGCCTGGGTCATCCAAACATTAATGGCCTAGGATTGTCTGACCAAGCCTCCATTGTCAAGGGACACCACTGCTAAGCATATCCTCTCTCCCACAGCTGCAGGACATATGATAACATCCAGTGGGAATAAAGAAAGGAAATAAAGAGGGGAATTCTGGTGGCATGGGTGACAGCTCACTGTGTATAAAATATCACACATTAGTATAAGTTTTATTGGCTTTGTACGACATCCATCTGTTTGACTCTTTGTGTAACTCTGAATGTAACTTTGACAGTGTAATGCCTAACTTTGTGTCCATATAAGTTGTACCATCAATTCATGTCTGTGTGAGAGCCTGCATGATGAACAAGACATTTACAGGATAATGTGTTCTGCTGACATCATTGTCCCTTGTGAGAAAATATCTCCAATTTTTCCTTAGCCACTGTGCCCAAAGTTATTGGTGTGAATGAAGTGGTCAGCAATGTGCAGGACAGGGAGTTGTGCAGTACACTGGACAGCCAAGCCTTGGGGTGGCCAGGGTTCAGGAAGTCCACAGGTCTGTGACTTGTAAAGCACATGAGTTTGTGTGGAATGTTCTTGTCCCAAATCCCATTCCTCTTAGTTTCTGTGTATATTCCTGACAGACTGACAACATCCCACCCCTTGAGCAACCTAACCGGATAGCCTTACATGAGAAGCACCCAGGTCCCTAGCTGATGCCTTTACATTTACCCATCCATGTTACCCCTACCCCTGGATTGACTGTTATGGAGCCATAGGAGTGACCATGATCCACTCCCTGGCCTGTCCAAGTCCAGGTACAGATGACAGATCATCTCAACCAGATACCTGGCTGTGGCCAATACTGTGACTTACTGTGCTGGGACTCCCTGACTGAAGGATATCTCCATGGAGTTCAGTGAGAATAACTCCTCTAAGACATGGCTATTCGTTTGCTGCACATGCAATGTGTTTGCCAAGTAAGCTGCTAGTACATGGTGCAGGTATGAGATTGACACAGCATTGTGCTATACTGCAAGGTGTATGCAGCCTCAACCAAGGACTACTGAGTAACGGGGCAAGTTTCCTGGTTGTGTGTATGTACTAATTGGCATTGGAACATAGCAACATAGGAATTAGGCGTGGGAGTAGACAATTCAGCCCTTTGAGCTTGCTCTGCCATTTAACATGTTCATGGCTGACCTTATCCTGGTCTCAACCTCACTCTCCTGCTTACTCCTCATAGTCCATTATCCCCATTTCCGTCAGAAACATCTATTTCCTTCTTGAATCTGTTGATTGATTCTGCCTCCACTGGAGTCTGGGGCAGTGAGTTCCACAGATTTAGAATCCTCAGAGAAATAGTTTGTCCTCATCTCAGTTTTGAACCTAACTCCTCTCACTCTATATCTACGCCCTCTTGTTCAAGACTGTCCACAAGGGGGAATCATCTGTTCAATATCCACCTTATCAATCCCCTTTAGCATTTTATACGCATCAATCAGGTCACCCTTTTACTTTTCTGAGCTCCAGCGAGTACAAGCCCAAGCTTTTCAAGCGCTCCTCCTCTGACAGCTGTTTCATCCCTGGAATCAACCTTGTGAACCTCCTCTGAACTGCCTCCAGTGTCACCACATCCTTCCTCAAGTGAGGAGACCAAAACTAGACACAATACTCCAGATGTGGTCTCACCAACACTTTACACAATTGTAACAACACTGCTTTACTTATATCATGCAGAGCTTTTGCAATAATTGCTAGGATTCCATTTGCCTTTCTTATTATATGCTGCACCTGCATACCAACTTTCTGTGATTCATGTACAAAGAAGCTTAGGTCCCTCTGCACTGATGGACTTTGAATATGCTTCCCACTTAAATAATAATTTTCCCAATTTTTTCTTTCTGGCCAAAATCTGCCGGATTCTGGCCCATTCGCCAAGGCTATCAATATCCAACTGTGCTCTGTTTATCTCCTCATCACTGTCTGTTTTCCCATCTAGTTTAGTATCATCCACAAATTTTGCTATGTTACACTCTGTCCCTGCTTGCAGATCTTTTATATAGATTGTAAATAGTTGAGGTCCTAGAACTGAACCCTGAGGTAGCCCACCAATTACAGTTCATCATCCAGAGGAAGGCCCATTTATTATGATCCACTACTTTCTGTCTGTCAGTCATTCCTCTATCCAGTTCAGTACTCTACCCTTAAATCCCTGGGATCTAACCATCCGGATCAGTCTTTTACACGGCACAGTGTCAAATGCATTCTGGAAGTCTAGATTTACCACATCCACCAGATTCCCATCATCCACCTTGCTGGTTACATCCTCAAAGAACTCCAAGTTTGTCAAGCACAACTTGCCCTTTATGAAACTGTGCTGACACTGGTGAATTGAGCTTTGTTTTTCCAAGCGTTTAGTTATCTCCTCCTTTGTGATTGACTTCAGCAACATCCCCTCTTCAGAGGGCAAACTAACAGATCTATAGTTTCCCACATTTTACCTATCTGCTTTTTTGAATAAGAGTGTCATATAAGCATGTTTCTAATCCACTGGTACCTTTCCAGAATCTAGAGAATTTTGGAATATAATAACAAATGCATCCACTATCTCTGCTGCCACCTACTTTACTTCCCTTGGGTACAGGCCATCAGG
This sequence comes from Ginglymostoma cirratum, assembly GCA_024137785.1. Classification (NCBI taxonomy): domain Eukaryota; kingdom Metazoa; phylum Chordata; class Chondrichthyes; order Orectolobiformes; family Ginglymostomatidae; genus Ginglymostoma; species Ginglymostoma cirratum. The sequence continues at coordinate 41,459,919 of JAHRHZ010000012.1, forward strand.
CCACAAGGCCTTATCTGTCTTTAGTCCCATCAGTTTACTTAATGCCTTCTCCCTACTTATAGTAATGTTACCAGGTTCCTCTATAGTAACTGCAGTTTTTGGGAATAAATTATTTTCTTCCACTATGAAAATAGAGACAAAATATTATTTAGTGTCTTTGCCATTTCTGAGTTTTCCATTATTACCTCACCATTTTTGTTACCTAAGGGGCCAACATTTACTTTCACTATTCTTTTCCTTTTTATTTGCTTATAGAAACTTTTGGTATCAGTGCTTATGTTCTCTGCTAGTTTCCTTTCATAGTTCATCTTCGCACTTTTGATTTTGCTTTTACTAACCCTTTACTGACATTTAAAGCTCTCCCAATCCTCCAGAGTGCCACTAACATTTGCAGTATGATATGCCCTAGTTTTTGCCTTTATGTTATCCTTGACTTCCTTGTTAAACCATGATTACAATTCCTCTTTCTCTCAGGAATACACTTTAATTGAGAGATATTTAGTATCTCCTTAAGCATTTTCCACTGTTCTTCAACTGTCCTGCCGTTTAGTATTTTAGGCCAGTCTACTTGAGCCAGCTTCTTCCTCAGGCCTATTTAGCAAGGGAAGTCCAAGATACCGGCAGTTTGCAGGTAGATACTGGGTGACTGACTGATGAAAGTGTTAAGCCAGCAGGCTTGAGGTGCAGCCCTGTGAGGTAGCTGCCTGTCCCTGAATACAGTGTCCTTGCAGCAACCTGTCAATGTGAATTGCTGTTGCACCTTGCAAAGCAGGCCTCTGCATCCTATGCATCCTGTAAGTGGATCAGAGAAGTACTACAAGGATCTAGATGGCCTGTCCAACATCTGGGTGCATGTGGCTGGTGCCTGTTGATTGTGCCTCAAGATGCTGTTCAACATGGAGGCTCCTCACAGCCAGCACCGAGCTGAGCTTGCCAGGTACTTGTTCTGACATGCATGTCGACAACACTCACTCTAGTTTATTTGGCTTGTTTGTTAAGATAGGAAGCTGAACACCAATGAGGTGAAACAAAAAAGGAATTGCTGGAGAAACTCAGCAGCATCAGTGAGAAAAAAAGCAGAGTCCGTGATTTGAGTCGGTGACTGTTCATCAGAACTGGATGCTGCCAGTCCTGCTGAGCTTCAGCGATGCCTACTTTTGTTCCCGCCCTCCAGCACCCACGGTTATTTGTTTTCTCCTAATGACGTGAGTTGTGTTGTTAGTAAGCAATTCGCTGCTGCCTAGGGAGAAATTGCCTCATCACCCAGCAGACGAATGAAAGACACAGTGAGTTGCTCCTGATATCGAGATAGATCTCGTCAGACTTCTCGCATGATTTTGTCACAAATAACCTACATCATTTAGACCCCATATAAGATTCTGCTCCACGCTTTTTTATTTTTTCTTTATTTTTGGATTAGAGAGCAAAATGAGGAAAAGAGTACTGATTAAAACTGAAGGCACTGAGGAAGGAGGTGTTGCAGTTTTTAATGAGGTTCTGCAACTCACTGACAATTGTATTTACACTGTTGCCTTGTTCAATCAATGGAGTAGGATGCTGGGCAGATGGACTCTGAGAAGGACAGCATCTTCTCTCTCCTTGTAGAGAAATATCAAAGAATTAAAAAATATCTAGCATAGTTTCTCACCATTTGCCTTATGTTTCTACCTCTAACCAATGATTGAGGGACTGAACAATTACTATGCCAACTGCGCTGTGTCTTCAGTAAAGAATTGAAGTGATTTGAAAAGGAAAAGATGATTGGAGGTCGGAAGGACCCTGGGAGGGTTGAAGCTCAAATATCAGTGAACTTTCCCAAATGGGTTGTGACAAACCCAAAACTTTCTAAATAAGTGACTTTGTGACATCAGAGATGCAATTTTTCAACGTTTCCCATCTGATCAATGTTGTTTCCTCCCATCAACCACAAATAGTACAAGTTCAGAGGTGACGTTTTTCAAATGGATCCTTAACTAATGTCAGCTAGACAATATTGTGAAGTGAAAGGCTGGGTGAACATACTCTGACTAACCTTGACCAGTTTGCAATAACCTTTTTTAACTCAGACACATCATGTGGTGAGATAGACAAAGGTGATAAGAGACAGGGAAAGGTCCAACATGACTTATTGAACACTTTATCAAGGAAAAACAATATTTATTACACTCTATTATTGTAATTAAATAAACTGTATCAAACTCTGTCAATGTCTTCACAGACTCTTCATTAAACAGTCTTAAATCTCTAAGCAAACAGTCTCAAATCTGTACGAGTTACATATGTCTGACACATGCTTTTGATGATTCACTACACCTATCACAGGTGCCTATAACTGTATTTGAACTGTTTGACTGGACAAACTAGCAATGGTTCAATAAGGCTGGGACAGTCTTTTCTTTAGTCTTTGAGGGTTGGTTGATGTTTCAGGACCTGTAGTCATTGATTTGGGCTAGCCCGCTCATCTAGGGATGGTTCTGGTCTTTGGGTCATCTAGTTAAGTCTGGGTTTGGTCAGTCTGATGATGCTGTCCACTAGATACAGAAGCGGGAGATGCTGTGCAATGTGACTGCCGGCCAAATGTATTCTCTGGAGATGCAGTTGAAGAAGGTACATAAATAGAGGGATCTGAGGTCCAGGTTGCCTGTTTTACCCCCTCTTCATGTCCTTCTTGAGGATTCTGTGTCCTGTGTTCAATACTAGCATCAGGTGGGGGCAGGAAGATCCAATGAAGTGATTACTTTCCACATTTGAAAGTTTCAGAGCCATCAACTATTAAGTACTGTCCTTGTCATGCTTTACCTCTGGCCTCCTTCTGAACTGGGTGCCACCAAGTCTGCATAGCATTCATCCAACAAAGCAGGTGCACTGGAGGTGTAAATAATGGCTCATTCCAAAACAATGTGGCTGTTAGTACCTGGCCAGGCATGTTTCATGCCTACCTGGTTTCAATGGGAATTTGATTGTCCATGACCTGGCTGCATGAATACTCCAGTTCCACCTCTGCAGTTTGCAAATAGCCGAATCTGTCGGGTTTAAACTTGGTTCTACAATTTGAGTTTTTAATCCATGCTGATGAAATATTATCAATATTTTCTATATTAATCCTGGAGGTCAAGCATCACCTGAAACAATTATATATGGTTAAAGGTCAAGTTCCACATTGTTGAGGCATTGCGGTTTCTTGATGGGCTTGCTTTTAGAAATTTCATTCTGGCATGACTAGGAAGTAGAGAACGGAGAAAACTACTCCAGCTATCTGAACAGTAAATAGAAGGAGTTGTGCTTAGAGGAATTCTTATCTAAATAGTGTTTACAGGGCCAGACAACGCAGTTCTCAAAGAAATTGTGTTTATAAAAGGTGCATATTTCCAGGGAGATAGTGACTATATTGTGTTATATTCCGCAAGAAGAAGGCCTGTAGCCAAATGTTGCAGCCAGCAGCACATTGCAAACTGCAGTCATATCATTGCAAGCCTTAATTGTTTTGCCTTCAGCTTCTTCCAGGCTGCCACAGGGGCTATCAGCAACATTAGTCACTCTGCAATCCATGCTTGTATTAAACAGATGACTGATGTTTTGTTTGCTACAGCAAGCACATTCATTATATTTTTCTTGACGTCCAGAAGCAGCAGGATAAGAATGGCACAGATTACAAGTTTCCTCCATGGAATACAGCCAGATCACTCCCCTGGTCTTTCACACAATGTGACTGCCTCTAGGAACAATAAGACATGAGAGCCTTCAAATATGGAACTGATGTGTGGTGACCAGCAGCTATTATCCATCTTTCCCATTTTTTTTGTTCTTGCAAACATGGTTTATGGTCTCAGGAAACTTACTTATCTATGAAAAATTGCTACTATGTGTCCTTCTTATGCAGACTTTGGGTCCTCAGCTCACAATTCAGATATCCGAACAGATTTGATGACTGGCTGGAACATAAACTAGAAAAGGTATGATTGTGGTTAATTGTATTCTGCACTATCTGCAATGTGTGAAGTAACCATTAGAGATTTTTAGTTTGCTAAGAGAAAGGACTTTAGTAACGTAGGGAATATTACAGAATAAAGTCGTGTGCAGCCAGAAGTGTTTGGCACTAGATAAGAGAAGATAACTTTTGTTGGCCCCTTGCAATAACGGTCAGGCCTAACATAGATTTCAGTACTTGATCCGTACAGTTAAACACATTTTTTTTTGTAAATACTAGAAGTGATGATTGCATCAAATAATGTTCCAAGATCACCATGAACTAGAGAAAGAATGCACCAAGGATTTTATTCAGTATTGTAATTTATCGGCCTAGAATAGTGTTTGGAGTAGAGGAGACTTTGTAATGCTGAGGAACAAGAGTCCTGTATTGCTATGTTGAAAGTTAGCACTGTGAAGGGTTTTTTTTTAATTCATTCACAGGATAAGGATATTTAAGAATCAGCCACATTGCTGTAGGTCTGGAGTCACATGTAGGCCAGACCAGGTAAGGATGACAGTTTCCTTCCCTAAAGGACATTAGTGAACCAGGTGGTTTATTGACAATAGTGTCACGGTTATCATTATAATTCCAGATTTTTATTGAACTCAAATTCCACCATCTGCCACAGTGGGCTTCGAACCAATGTCCTAGATCATTATCTGGGCCTGTAGACTAACAGTCCAGTGATAATACCACTAGGCTATTAGCTCCCTTGTAAGTTCTGTAATTGCAATGAAGTTATTATACTTCCCATAGCAATGCAACCAAATTTGGACACTAATGCTGATCATTTTCGTATGTAGTAACTCTTACCTTGTCCCTTGTTATGGTTCCTGTTGACCATATTTGTGAAAGGTAGCCTCCTTTTTATTGTGAACTTACTTCACTGCATCTCTGAATATCTTCTTCAGAACCTGCAGCTAAGTTACTGTTTCCAAAAGAGGAAGCTGCTCATGGGAAATGGCACTTCAGGCAGGTAGAATGCTTTAACCATTCATTTATTGGGCATCCTGGAAATTATGACAGACTTTCAAGATGGTTTGGGCTGTAACCTCTTTCAGAGATAATAAGAACTGCAAATGCTGGAGTCAGAGATAACACAGTGTGGAGTTGGAAGAACACAGCAGACAAGAAAGGTCCTGACCCGGAACGTCAACTTTCCTTCTCCTCTGATGTTACCTGGCCTGCTGTGTTCCTCCAGCTCCACACTGTGTTATCTTGCTGTAACCTGCCAGTTTTCACTGAGATGTGACTACTGCTGTCCTAACTCTAGTGTAACTCTTATTCACCAACACAGCCTATGTTCCTACCTATAAACAATCAAAAATAGTCACATTTTGCCTGAGAAGTAGACATTAATGGTAAAAAATGGAAAAATTGTTCAAATTCTTAATTGCCCATGGTCCTAACATTATGCCTCAGGTAATAAATGCACAAAGCTGAAATTTCTTACTCTGCTTTAAACTGTGTGAAATAAATCACTGTTCCAGGGACCTGCTTTTATGTCACATTTAGAAAATGATTCACTACAGCCTTTCTAACTAAGGTCTAAATCTGACTCATCTGATGTCATACATTGTGAACTCTAGATGGCCTAAAAATGTATCCTGATTGGTGAGGAGAGGCTGGTATATATCTTTAAATTTAACATGGATTTGGAAGAAGCAACCCTACTTCTCTCAGCTTCACGATGGTAAATGAATACAATTAAATGTGGCTTATGAGTGGCAGCCTCTGTTTGGCTATTCACAAACAAGTCTTGACAAAGGGGGCTTGAAACAGATATTGAACATGTAGATACGTATTTAAATCTATCCTGAACACCTATACTGGAGCCTTTACCAATATGGCAGATCTGATGTGTGGTGGTCATGTGCACTTGAACCATCTGTGCGGCCTTGGATAGATTCACAGCCATTCTCATTTCTTTCTTACTAGTTTTAGTCTAAGTTACTGATGTCATTGGAATAGAATGTCCGCACAAAATCCTTGGCAGAAGATAGGCCTGGTCTTGAGAGACAGTAAAAGTGTATCACTTTGTACTTAATAGCTAGCTGCATCTGAGATGTACACTTGTCTCTTGTGAGATATCAGGCTCAACTTAAGAATAAGCACACATTATTATTAGCTACATTGACTTAACACTGGATCAATAACTTGGAAAGACCCTGCAAAACACTCTCGTACAGTCTGATTTGCTCCTCCCTCTATCCTTTATACCCCGATGGATAGAGCTAGTTTCCTGATGTCAGTTAACTCTTTCAGGGACTAATTGCTTTGTACTACAACAAATTGTATACTTTCAATGACCTGTACCATATTGTGCCATTAGGAAGGTGCTTTGTGACTGTAAAATATATGCAGTATGATGAAATCGCCAGGCTTTGATATTCTGTACAAATGGGTTTGACTGCAATCTTTATCTATCCAAACATACAGAAATCACTGAATTGGAAGACAATAAATGACTTGACATGGATACCTTCCTTTAAAGCTATTTTTCTTTAATTTTTAAATCAAGTTGCATTTCAAACATGATTTTAGTGAATTGCAAAATGTACCTCTTTAATTTCAACATAATTTTTAGTTGTTTATTATACAACAAATAGTTAGAAGATTTTATTAATTAAAATCGCCAAGCTCAATTACAACAGTACTTGCCCCATCATCAGATTATGTGGTAATTGAAGCAATTACATATCTTATCTTGAGTATTGCATAGCTCCCACAAACCTTTGTCAAATCACAGGCGTGACTTCATGGTGGTTGTTGTAAATTTTGTAACATCTCTGAACAGGTTGATTAGAAAAATAGGTAGAAGTAATGGAAATATATTGTAGGTCATGTCAGAGAGTGAAAGTGACCTAAAGGCTTTTGAAAAAGAAATCAACATTCTATCTTCATGTCCTTAAAGACTTCCAATGCTTCTTATATAAATTGACTGGCTTTTGTAATTTACCTTTTTTCAGGCAGCTTGCACTCTTCCAGAGCCTACGTACTGCAACAAAGTAATGGAGAGAAAAAAAAAGTACTGTTAGAAATCTGAAACAGAAGTCAAAAACTGTGCTCTTTCTCAGCAGAACAATTGTACATGATAAATTGACATTTCAGATACAAAATCCCTCCTCTGAGCACAAGATAATGATCAGAGGAGGCAACGGCCTAGTGGTATTATTACTGGCCTGTTGATCCAGAGACCCAGGTAATGATCTGGGGACCCGGGTCCGATTACTCCCATGCAGATGGTAGAATTTGAATTCAATAAATATCTGAAATTAAGAGTCTAAATGATGACTGTGAATTCATTGTTGATTGTCAGGAAGAAACCATCTGGTTCACTCATGTCCTTTAGTGAAGAAAACTGCCATCCTTACCTGGTCTGGCCTACATGTGACTCCAGACCCACAGCATTGTAGTTGACCCTTAACTGTCCTTTCGGCAATTAGGGTTGGCAACAAATGCTGGCCTAGCCAGTGACATCCTCATTCCATGAATGAATAATAAAAAGTCAAACTGTTTTTCGGTCGTGTTGGCTGAGGGAGGAAAGTTAGCCAGGATTGCTTTGTTCTTTTTTTTTTAAAATAAGCCATAAGACATTTTGTGACCAAGTGAACAGGTGGACAGGGTCCTCACTTAACTTTTGAGCAAAAGGTTATTGCAGTACTCCTTAGCTTCTGTACTGATATGTTAGCTTACATTCTTAACCCTGCGGTGGGGCTCAAAGCCATGACCTTCTGATTCCCAGACATGTTTACAATTATGGTTTCTCACAAATCAAAGTCTTTCAGACATTGAACTATTTCTATTTCTGAATTTGATACATTAAATTATGATATAGGTAAAATTGAATAAGACAACCTCCAGACCTAAATTTTCAAACACATTTGCTTATCCCCTATTTTCCGCATTTCATAACCATTAGCTCAGTATTTAGGCTATGTCTCCAAATTTTGTCCAAACGTCACTTAAAGGAATGATCATCTTTAAAACAAACCTCTTCACTTGCTTTTGGCCAACACTCCAAATGTCCCCCTTTATGGCTCAAGGTTCTTTACCTCCTTTATTGCTTGACAGCCATGATTTGGAGGTGTCGGTGTTGGACTGGGGTGGACAAGGTCATAAATCCCATGACATCTGGTTATAGCCGGACAGGTTTACTTTAAAGCACAAGCTTTCAGAATGTAGACAAAGGGGCTACGCTCCGAAAGCTTGTGTTTTCAAATAAACCTGTCGGATTATAACCTGGTGTCATGTGATTTCTGACCATAGTTTGATAAAGCATGTGGAATTTTTCTCTTTTGTAAAACACCTATTAAGTAAATAATATTGATGTTGATATGATGAAGAAAATAGAAGATTTAAGAGATAGAGAAATGAAAGCATTGATGACTGTGTTATGCCTCGCTAGAGTCATGGTGTTCAAGTCCCACTGCGCCCAAATTTATGACAGAAGTTAAAGATTTTAGGAAAGCATGCAATACTGCCTATTTTAGTTAAGTACAGACCATGTTTCTGTACTTAACAAGGATACCTACTTATTACAAATAAATAGATTTTAGATATATCACAGAATCCCTACAGTGCCGAAGCAGACCATTCGGCCCAACTGGTCCACATCAACTCTCTGAAGAGCATCCCATCCAGAACCCACCCCCTAACCTATCCCGGTATTTCTTATGGCTAACCCACCTAGCCGGCACACCCCTGAGCACTATGGGGCAATTTAGCATGGCCAATCCACCTAATTTGCACATCTTTGGACTGTAGAAGGAAACTGGAGCACTCGGCAGCAACCCATGCAGACACAGAAGAACATGCAAACTCCATGCAGACAGTCACCCAAGGGTCCTTGGTGCTATGGAGCAGCAGTGCTAGCCACCATGCTGCCTTTAGATAAACCTTTGTGAACTGTTCATATAACTCTACTGATTAAAACTCTAACACCATATAAACTAGCCCCTGAACAGTCCGATGGGGATAAAGAAAGCACGGGTGTTAAGGATGGAGGGAAAGTCTAGGAAGGCAGTTCAATGGTCCCTGTTCACAAGGTTCAATGAAATGGTTCTTTGGTATGTGAAGAAAAAATGCTCCTTGACTTTCTTTTTCCAGACACTTTCACTTGCTTCACTTGGTCAGGTTAGGAGCCACACCTCATTGACTGCTGAAGGAAGAATAAATTGGCTTTCTTCAGGCTTAAAATGGTTTTTACTGTAGAGAAAAAAAGACATCTCTTGCACTAGTAGAGGTCTGGTGACTTCTCCCAAACATTCACACTCCCAAGCTGGTCAGCTACCTGGGAGCCAGTGCTGCAGTTGTTGGCAGGCAGAAGGCCCTGGTCATCGATAACTTGTCATTAGTCCACAGACCAATCAACTAGTTGTTGCTGGCTGGAGATCCACTCACACAGTGTACCTGGCTCCAGCTCACCTAGAATAAGACTTCGACCACTGCTTGAACAGCACTTGTATGTAAACAATGATGAGTACCAGGTAACTTGTTTTTAAATATGCAGCAATTTTTCAAGCTGTGTTATTTAAAGCAATTCTTTTCCCATTGCAGTCTCCAATCAAAAATACAGAAACATAAAAAGATTTTAGTCGTAGAATTGTCAAAAAATCTGATTCTTTAATGTCCTCTAATTTCCAATTGCATCAAATCTCTATGAAGTTTAAACAAAGGATGAAAACTAGGTGGACTACCTGAAAACAACAACAAATTCTATCCTGATCACCTTACAAAGTCCTTCTTACTAACACCTGGGCGCTTCACTAACATTAGAAGATCTGCCCGAAAGATTAAAAAAGCAATAACATGCCTTATTCACGCTTGCTGAATCATACCTAACGGGCAGGCATAGAATTATATGGTATAGAAGAGACCATTTGGCCTATCAAGTCTGCACCAACAAAAATAAACTACACCAAATTTACACTTGTTCCACTTTCTAGCACCTGACCCATAGCCTTGAACATTATGACATTTCAAATGCTTATCCAAGTATTTTTTTAATAGTTCTGAGGTTTCCCATCTCAACTACCCGCCAAAACAGTGATTCTCACACCTCCAGCACCCTTGGGTCAAAAAAAAATTCCCAAAGATCTCTTTAAACCTTCTCTCTTTCACCTTAAAATTATGCCCACAATTAGTGATCCTTCAATTAGAGAGAACAGCTGCTTTCTACGCATCCTGTCCACACCCTCATCATATTGTACACGTCAATAAGGTCCTCTTTCAACTTTTTCAGCTTTGAAGAAAACAGCCTGGCTTATCCAGCCTCTCTTCATAACTAAAATGCTCAATTTCGGGCAACAGTTCTGGTGAAAATCCTCTGCACACCCTCCAGTGCAATCACATGCTTCCGACAGTGTGTTGACCAGACCTGCACACAGTACTCAGTCTGTGACCTAATCAAAGTCCTGTACAGCTGCAACATAACTTCCCTACTCTTACAATCCATGCCATGACTAACAAAGGCAAGCGTCTGTATAGCTTGTTAACTGTCCTACTAACCTGTCCAAAGGAAACCTTCAGCTTTCCTTGTTCCTTCTTCCAAACTGCATCAACTTACACTTTTCAGCGTTAACTTTCATCTGCTTATCATCTGCCCCTGACCTATCTCTTTGTATCCTCTTATAACGTAAGACCTTCTTTCTTATTGTCAAACAGTAGCCAGATTTTGTGTCAACTACAAACTTATTTACCATTCTACTCTCAATCCCCTGCATTCTCTTCTATATCACAAATAATAAGGGACCTCGCGCATTCTTGCGGTATGCCACTGGACACCAGCTTCCAGTCACACAAAAAGTCTTCTACCACAATGCTGTGTTTCCTACCATGAAGTCAATTTTGGATCCAGTGTCCCAGACAACACCATCACTATCATTGGGAATCCCTTGTTCCAGTGGCAGGACAGGAGTATACAGTCAATATTGACTCCAGATTTCATGCTGTTTCACATCATCAAATCAAACCTCCAAACTGAGCATCCGCAAGGCCCTGTGGGCTATCAGCAGTGGGAGGATTATATTCAACCATAACATAAACGCAGGCCACATATACCACTCACCCTACTGAATCAACCCTGGTTCAATGAAGAGTGTAGGAGAGCATGTCGAAAGTATTATTAGGCATAGCTAAAAATGAGGAGTCAATTTGTGGAAGCTATAATGCAGGACTATCTGCATGCCAAACAGTGGAACCAGAAAGCAATAGACAGAGCTAAGTGAACCCACAACCAATGGATTAGATCTAATTTCTGTGGTCTGCCATATTCATTCATGAAAGAATCCACAATTATCCCCTTCCTCAATGATGGTGAAGTCCAGCAAATGAGTTCAAAAGGCTAAGGCTGAACTACCAATTGAATATTCCATTTCAGCCTGTTCCTGAAGTCACTAACATCACAGGTGCCAGTCTTCAACCCATTTGATTTACCTCATGTGATGTCAGGAAATATTTGAAGGCATTGAATACTACAAGGGCTATAGGCCCTGACAACATTCTAGCAATAGCACTGAAGACTCCTGCTCCAGAGCTAGCCATGCTCTAAGTCAAGCCGTTCTAATGCAATTGCAACACCCGACAATGTGCAAAATTTCCCAGGCACGTTCTGGACACAAAATGCAATCCAAAACCAACCCATCCAACCTCATTAGAGATAATAAGGTGTAGAGCTGGATGAACGCAGCAGGCCAAGCAGCATCATAGGAGTAGGAAAGCTTGAGGTTTCAGACCTAGACCCTTCTTCAGAAATGGGGGAGGGGAAGGGAGTTCTGAAATAAATAGGGAGAGAGTGGGAGGCAGATAGAAGATGGATAGAGGAGAAGATAGGTGGAGAGGAGACAGACCAGTCAAAGACGCGGGGATGGAGCCAGTAAAGGTGAGCGTAGGTGGGGAGGTAGGAAGGAGATAGGTCAGTCCAGGGAGGACGGACCTCATTAGTCTACTCTCAATCATCAGGTGAGTGGTGACAGTCATGGAACAATGCTTTCAAGTAACACTTGTTCAGCAATAACCTGCTCACTGCTGCTCATTTGTTTCTGCCAAAGCAAATCAGCTCCTGACGTCATTACAGTCTTGTCCAAGCAGGGAAAAAAGAGCTGAATTCCAGCAATGAGGTAAAAGTGACTAGCTTTGACATTAAGGCAGCTTTTGACCAAATGTGGCCTCAGGCCTCAAGCATAACCATAGTCAATGGGAATCAGGGAAAATCATTGGTTAGAGTCATAGCTGGCATAGGGAAAGATGATTGGGGTTGTTGGGGTTTGATTGTCACTGCACCAAGATATCTCTGCAGGAGTTCCTCAAGGTAATGTTCTAGGCCCAACCATCTTCTGCTATTTCATCAATAACTTTTTCAATCAATAAGGCCAGAAATGCAGATGTTTGCTGATGATTCACAATGTTCAGCACCATCCACCAATCCTGAGATTTTGAAGTAGCCCATGTCCATATGCATCAAGACCTGGACAACATCTAGGGTTTGAGCTGATCGTTGGCAAGTAACATTGCCTGATACCTGTATGGTGTGAATGATCATCTCCAACAAGAGAGAATCTAACTGTCTGCCTTGACAGTCAATTGCATTACCATTGTTATATTCCCCATTATCAACGATCACCACTGACCAGAAAGTGATGTTAACCATTCATATTAAGTATCGTGGCTAAAAAAAGGCAGGACAGAGGGTAGAAATGCTGCAGGAAGTAACTCATGTTGAAACTCCCAAAGCCTGTCCAACATCTCAATGGCACAAGTTTAGTAGTGTAATGAAATAGTTTCCACTTTCCTGGATGAATGCACCCCCAACAACCTTAAGAAAGTTGATACCATTAAGAACATGCTGCCTCTTTTACTGTCACCTCATTCACCACCTTCAATATACTGTATCACCAACTCCCTCTATCACCAACCCAGAGTAGCAGCAGTGTCCAACATCTACAGGATATCATTTAGCAACTCACCATGACTCCTTTAACTGCACCTTCCAAACCTGTGACCTCGACCTAAAAGGACAAAGCAGCAAGAAACATTCACAAGGTCCCCTCCAAGCCTCACATTATCTTTGGAACTATATCACCATTCCTTCACTGTCATTGGTTCAAAATCCATGATCACCCTCCATAACAGCATCTTGGGAGTCGCTATACTACATGGATTGCAGTGGTTCGAGAAGATATTTCACCACCACCTTCTGAGAGCATTTAGAGATGTTCAGTGAATGGTGGCCTTATCAATGTTGTCCACATCCTGCGAATAAATAAAGAAATAATCACCAGAATGGATCCAGGGAATAGAAAGCATTAAGAGATCAATTGGATAGACTAAAGAGATAGAAACGTTTGGAGATTTAAAACTCAAAAAATAAAGGTCAAGTAAGGTGGTAAAGCCAAGAAAATGCTGAAGGAAACTAACAAATTGTGCAAAAGTCATGGAAAAGTTGGAAGTTTTAGGAAGGAAAATTGAAGCAGTCAAAAACATATAGCATTGCAGGTGAAATTAAATAAATACAAAAAAAAACCAAGTGAACAAAAACATATAGAATAAAGCATGTAAATTGTGGTAATATGTTATCATATATTAGTGAAAAATGATTACAGTATAAAACTACTGAGACAAGGTTAACTGATTTAACAGAGACACTCTACTATGGCTTGGCATGAATCCAAGTTGCTTTTGCATTAACAGGGAAGAGTGGATACTGATCCTGTACTGAAATTATAACTGTAGACTTTAAAAAGCAGGCCAAAAATTGTGGAGGAGACAAAGATTAATTATCTCTGTGCATACACAGTAATGTTTGCATTACAAACAAATTATATTTGCTTGTATTTAAACAGTGCATAAATCTGACACATGCAGATGAGTAAGCTGCAACGCCTGTTCAGGATGAGTGAGCACACTTGTTTGAATGTCATATTTATCCCTGTACTTTGTCAGAAAATTAACTTCTTTGGAGTTTGTACTTGAGATGAGCATATGGTTGCTGATCTCAGGAGATGACAGCCTATCCAAGCGATAGCTCCATGCGGCTCCAGCAGTCCTCCGTTGGCAGATGCTTTGGGCTTTTCTGCGATTAAGCAGAGATCATCACTGTTTTCTTTGAGCACTGCTGTGCCTTGTACTCTGAAGTGTTTTGTTAATCACTGTCTGCCTTCGACAGAAGCTGCCAAAGCTCTCATTAAGTTTGAATTCTGAACTGTCATGCTCGGATGACGGAATTTCATCCCTTTTCTGCATGACTGGGATTTATCATGGAAAGATGCCAGTTAGAAAATCCTGACACTAACATTTATTTGTTTTTGCACTTCACTAGCAAGAAAAGATTTTTTTGGTCTTAATTCTAAAAATTATTGATTTGTCCATAAATGCTTAATATTTTTCAATACTATTTTCTCCTGAAGTCCAAACAATCTGGAGCCCAGTTCATATCAACGGATTTTTGCACATCTGCCTATTTTGATACTGTACACAGCATTTCTAATTTCTATTGTGATGTTTACTTACTTGTGCTTTACATTTTAATAAGTGCTCTACTCTTTTTACGCAAAACATGTGTAAGAAACGCCTTATAGATTAAACCAACTGAGCTATTTAAACAGTTGATTTTTCTAACATACTCCTGCATTTCTTGCATGTTGCCTGTTCTGTTATTAATGACCAGATCCATAGGTGCAGAATGTCATTTCCCTCCTAGCATTCCTGTCTATCATGTGAGGAAACAAAAGCCTTTTTTTCTGTTGAAATAGGACGCAGGGATACAGGATCAGGCAGTAAGAATGACTGTTCTGTTCCTACATGTCTTTTATCAATAGAATAATTCAGGTTGTTGCTGTTAATAATAAATCATGGTAATTTGTGGGTCATAGGACGAAGTGATGTGAGAGAAGCCTAGAAGATGGCTAGATCAAATGTTGGTAGAAAACATTAACCTTTCAATTCCAGATAACAAGTGACTGAATGGGTCTGTTGACAGCTGCCTCTGTATTTGCTTGCAGAGTTTCAGTAGATCTTGATGCTGGTTTGTCACAGCCCACTGTTAGTCAGTTCCTGTCTGTGGTAGGTATTCAAGGGTGGCCATATCTGTAATACCTAGCAGGATCATACCGAAGTAAGGTTACAATATTAGCTTTAAAATTCTACTAACTTATCTTAATGTTACTGTAAGTAATGCTATCAGTCATGCATCAAAGTAGCTTTTAAACAGGAATTATTATGCATATAATTTTGATAAATAGTAGATTGCTATTGATACTAATTAGGAATGTTAGCTTCCGAAGTTTCACTTATTAAACCAAGGCAGTAAACAAAAAGCAAAGTAAATATTCAACACGAAGGTGAAAATTGGCCAAACTCCTTGAAAAGTCATACAATTCTGCAGTGAAATTGAATTACCTTCATGCCTAGAAGTTGTTGAGCGTGAGAAGCTTTGTTTGTTTTCTGTAAAACCTGCACCCAGTGGTTTAGACTGAGGAAGTAAGCTGATCTGTTCCATGGGAACAGAGTAAAATAAAACAAGGGATTTGGAAAAGTATGAATGCAATCTTGATTGGTATCATTGGTCTGTTGAAGTTGTGCAAAGCAATTTGCTCCATTGAGAAGTTTTGGTGTCAAGTTAAAAATTACCTGAGGAGAGACTGAGATATTTGAAAAGGTGGTCTGTTACAATTCAGAATGGAAATAATAAATTTAACTTCAAAACACAATAGTAACTCTCAAACTATAATTAGATACTGTAAACATATGATCTAATTAAAATACACCTCTCTAAATACAGGTAATAAAATTGATATTTGCAAAAAAGTCATGTTGACATTTAATATGGTTATTGGAATGAAGAGATTATTTCTTGAAATGAGCTGAAAATCAATTAAGTATTTTAATAATGTTGAAGCAAATGAACTGTATCTATTTCTAAAAATGTTAGAATCTGAGCCAGAATGATACCTCGGCACTGATATTATTCCAATAAATCTCTTCTGTGCCCTCTCCAAGGTCCTGACATCTTTCCGAATCTGTGGTGACCCGAATTGGACACAATACACCAAGTGATGTTCCACTGGTGATTTATAATGGTGTTGCATGAGTTCCTTGCTTCTAGTCTTCATGTCACTCTGTGGATATTACTTAAAGGAATAGTATACCTAACTTCATTTAACAAATGTTGTGTATTCTTGGCTATGGGTGAAAGTTTTTTTTAACCTGTATGTTGATTGCCCAAGACATTGCAAAGAAGCAAGACCTAGTATAGTGTACAGGTGAGGCTAGAAGCCAAGGCATAAATGGACCACGGTGCACATAAGTAAATCAGGGCCTATCTCTTAAAAATCTATGTACTGATTTTTCTTTAGATTATAAATATCCATCTCCACATTTAGAATGGAAATTGCTGATGTGACTTTGTCATGCTCCTGATGTAACTTTTTTTAGTTATTCTGAAAACTTGATACATGTTAACATTTGGGAAGCTTAAAACATTTATCTCATTATAGTGTAATCAATTCTGTTATTGCAGATTCGCTTCTCCTTGGCAGCAATATCAAAGTTGACCAACTTCAAGTAAAAACTATGTTATCCACAATTCGACATATTGTAGGGAATAAATGTATGATCAGTTCTTGTTTTGCAATATCGCAAACATATTCTCTTTTGACGTATCTCATGATGTATGACATAAACCCTCCCTTTATCTCCAGTGTCATTTACAGTGGTGAAGAGAGAGGTACAAAGCCTTCTGCAGCTTTGCCACTTTTTTGACCCAGTTCGATAGCTGTGTGAAGAGAGATAGAATTAGTTAGCTCAATTTTAACTGAGTCAAACTGCACCTGTTAAAAACACTGGGGATTGGCCAGACTGCTGAGATTGAAGTGACAGTAAGCATAGTAAATGTTCCACAGTTTAATTGGATTACATATTTATCTTGGATGCAGGTTCTGTATTGGTACTAACTCTAAACTATGAAAGGAATTAATTTGTTTTATATTTATCATAAAACCTCACAATTTTGTGATAGGAAGAGTCACTAAATATATGTTAAATTGGATTTTACAGTATGCTACCATTTTAAAACTATTTTTAATAAATAGAATTGAGCTCTAATTTTTGAAATAAATTAAACTAATCAGGTAGATTTGGTAAAAATGTCTGACATGGTGTTTTAAAAAAAGTTCTGCTATTTTATTTGTTTATTTTTGATGTAATTAGTTCAGATTAACTTGCATCTTGGAGCTCCCAGAGGTTGCGCAATTATAACACTCATCTTCAAAGTTGACTAGCTGAGTTGATGACGTTTATAATGGGATTGACTATTACACTATTAGCTGGTTGAAACATATCTTGTTGAAATCCAGCAGCTGTAGTCTGCTTGAATTAGATAAATGTTCAAGTGTACAACTCTGGACTGTGGCAAGTAACAGTTATGATAGGATATATTAGAATACTGCTTTTCAGACTATAAGACTTGGATATATAAAAAATTCAGATCATAATAAATAAGAAAATGGAGACAGAGGGTTGAATATTATTAGAATTAGACTAAATATCAATTTTGGTGGATTCCATGGAAGGTAACCCTCTGTAAGCCCGATCAAGATTTCTCACAATATCTTCCAAAACTTGCCTCATTGCCCTTGCACCATGCCTCTACGATGCACTGTTTATTCACCTTTCTCATCAGAGACAGAAATACTCCCAGATCCCTAGTGCTGGCATTATTTCTAGAGCCCAGTTGTGCACCAAATGAAGCACTGACAGCCAGGAGTCACATTTCACTGTGCATTTACTGAGAGGAGAACCAAAAAAGCAACACTTCTCCAAGCACATAGGTGGCATAATTGACACTTCATTGCAAATACAAATGCACATTTATAAATGTACTATCTAACAATCAAGGCACACAGGTTGCTTATCTTTAGTGTCATCCCATCTCAGAACCCAGTCCAACAAGGTGCTAGTCTTTCCACACTGGCCGTAATCTAACATCTTCTCATTGTTCAATGTGGGTGCATCATATACTGGAAAGCCTTCACTTTATTTGGACATCAGAAAAACAAAGAATAAAATAAACAAAAATTGCATTTGATTCAGGGAACATGCTGGCACTGCTTGCCTTTTGAGCAAAAACAAGTTTGCAGTCAGTGAATGATTACTGCACCTAGCTCACATCTGTTGTAACAGGTTGTCACTTAACTCATGTGTGGCTTGTTGCACCTAATGCTACATCATTTTTCATGCTAAAGGTGATATTTCTCCTCTTAATGTACTCATCCTCCTCCCCAGAAGACAGCTGCTCCTCTCCCAGCTCTTTGGGGTCCGTCATATAATTTTTTTTGCCTGGTCCAGTTGTACAAGGCACTGCATTTTAGGATTATGTATCAAACCCTGCTTGGACTGTATTGTAGGGCCTCCCACAACTGAACTGACCATTGAGATCTCACCTTCAGCAGGCCAAGCATACACTGCATGATGGTTCTGAGCAAATAACGTGCTGCATTATATCTATGCTTGTGCAATGGAATCATCTGTATCCAGTTTTGGTTGAAAAACAGCTTGTATCATTTGTGCCACACAAATGCCAGACAAAAACAATCTCCAATAAAGGACAATCTTACCACCACCCTGTGACACTTGATGGTGTTACCATCACTGAATCCTGTACTATCAACATCCTCAGGGTTACCATTGACCAGAAACTTAACTGAGCTGGTCATACACATACATTGGTTACAAGACCAGGTCAGACACTAGGAATACTGTGGCGAGTAAGTCACCTCCTGACTCCTCAAAGCCCTGTCTGCTGTCTACAAAGCACAAGTCAGGAACGTGATGGAATACACCCCACTTGCTTGGATGAGTGCTGCTTCAACAGCATTCAAGAATCTGAACACAATCCACAAGATTTTAACAAGGAGGGCATGGAATGCCTACACATGTATTTTTGACATATGAACTTTATTCCGATGAATGCAGAAAAAGCCATTTTGTGCAAATATAGTTGCAGATTGCAAGTACTATATGATTGCTGATACGATGTTACTTTACCCTCCACTTCATTCAAGAAAGGCAGCATTGTATTTCAGAGCATGTGGGGGAATACTGACGCAGCTCAAGGTGAGGGCATATCAGCTCTGTACCTTTGAGCAGCCTATGAGATCTTGGAATGGCTTTGTCAATAGTGGACCACAGGTGCCATGTTTAAAGTCATCTCTGACCACTTTTGCTTCACAGAGCAGACTATCTTCAATCTGATTGCTTGGGGAGTGGATATGGATCTCACACAGTTGGGCAACGTGCATACTTTAAATGCAAGATAATATGACTACAAATGACTTCAGCCTGTACTGTGCTCAGACAAAAAAAAACCCCACATATATCACCACCTGTGTATTTATGAATTGCATGAGTATGGGGCAATTGAGTTATAAAAATAGGATAGATAGGCTGAGATTTTTTTACTAGAGCATAGGAGGTTGAGGGGTGACATTACAGAGGTTTATAAAATGGTGAGGAGCATCGAAAAGGTGAATGGCAAAGATCTTTTCCTTAGGGTTGGGGAGTTTAAAACTAGGGTTCATATTTTTAAGGTGAGAGGAGAAAGTTTTAAAATGATATGTAGGGGCAACTTTTTTTGTGTGTGTGGAATGAACTGCCAGAGGAAGTGTGGATGCAGGTGCAGTTACAACTTTTAAAAGACACTTGGATAAGTACATGAATAAGAAAGGTTTAAATGGATATGGACCAAACACTGGCAACTGGGTCTAGTTTGGTAAGGGAGCATGGTTGGCATGGACTGGTGGACCAAAGGATCTGTTTCTGTGCTGTATGACTCTAAGAGTCTATGTACCAGACAAGGAGAGTCACAGACGCAGCCTGGTCTTCGGGGTTATCCATGTACCCATGTTTCTTTCTCCCAGTTGATCCTATTTGTGCTGAGCTTCCACATGTTCCCCACACCTTTTTTGACTTACAAGTTTATCTCTCAATATTTTCCTCTGACAAGTGACTTTGCAGGTTAGTGCATCCATTGTGCTGTGCATTCTCTTTGTCAAGGGACGGTCCAGGGAGAGGTCGGGGGTTTAGGGAAGAGAGGGCAATCTTAGGTAACAGCTATAGATTTAGGAACATGCTGATTCAGAAATATATACTGTTTTGGTTATTGTTGGGAGAGATGATTGTGTGGGGGAAAGCAAAGAGTGCCAATTTCATGGTACCATATCATGGGTCTGCTGTACAAGGGTGGAGGAAGGAGTATGGCAGGGCTATAATGGTAGTGCTTGGATTAGAAGGGGAGCAGACAGGAATTTCTGCAGCCTCAAAAGAAACTCCAAGACAGTGTGTTGCACTCCCCGCACCCCCACCCCCGCAACCCCCCACCCCACCCCCGTCTCCCCGATGCGTTCTGAAGGAGAAGGGCAAACAGACTGAAATTGTGGATCATATTGGTACCAAAGGTGGTAGGAAAAGCGATGAGGTCCTGCAAGCAGAATTTAAGGAGTTAGGAAATAGATTTAAGAACATGACCCAAAAGGTAGTTATCGCTAGATTACATTCATTGGCAGGTACTAGTGAGTATAGGAATAGAAGATTAGTGCACATGAATGCATGGCTGGAGAGCTGGTGCGGGAAGGAGGGCTTTCGATTTCTGGGGCATTGGAACTATTTTGGCGTGGTGAGACTTGTACACAATAGACAGGTTGAACTGGAATGGGACCAACATCCTTGCAGAGAGGTTTGCTCATGCTGTTGGGGAGGGTTTAAGCTAACTTGGCAGGGGAATTGGACCCTGAGATAAGGTCGAGAAGGGTGAGAAAAACAGCCAAAATTAGAAGATCAGCAAGGGAGCCAAGAAGGCATAGAAATGATAGATTAGTTGAGGCATAAGGAAGATTGGCAAGATTGGATGGCATTTGTTTTAATGTAAGGAGTCTGATGAACAATGGAGATATGATGTAATTACTGTGACTGAGACTTAGTTGAGAGATGGGCAGGATTGGCAGTTCAATATTCCGAGATATAGGGTCTTCATGTGAAACAGGGGAGGAGGTAAAACAGGAGGGGATGTTACAATATTGATTATGGAATCAGTTACAGAAATAAGAAGGGATCGCATCTTAAATGAAGCCGTATGAGTAGAATTTACCTAAACAGGATCATTCACATTGCTGGGGGTATACTATAGGCCCCTAACAGTGTGAGAGAAAAAGAACAAGTATGTTGACAAGTTTCAGAGAAGTGTAAAAGTAATAGGGTATTAATAGTAGGGGATTTCAACTTCTGGAATGGGGTAGTCCTGTTGTGAAATGTTTAGAGGGAGCAGAATTCTTAAAATGCATCTGGCAGAGTTTTTAAGCCAAAATGTAGAAGACCCTAGGAGAGAAGGTGTGGTCCTGGATTTAATTTTAGGCCACAAAGCTGGACAAGTGGTTGAAATATTAATGGGGGAACATTTTACAGACAGTGATCGTAACTATGTTAGAAAATCATTTTTTTCTGAAGAAAGGTCTAGGCCCGAAACCTCAGCCTTCCTGCTCCTCTGATGCTGCTTGGCCTGCTGTGTTCATCCAGCTCTACACCTTGTTATCTCAGATTCTCCAGCATCTGCAGTTCCTACTATCTCTTAGACTCAAGATTGTTGTGGAGAAGGACATGGATGGGCCTGAAATCGAGCTTTGAAACTGAGGGAATGCCTTTTTCAATAAAATCACATATGATTTAACCAGAGTGGGCTGGAAACAGATTCTTATTGGCAAACCTATGTCAGAGCAATAAGATGAGCTTTAAGAAAGAAATGCAGAGAGTACAGGGTCATCATGTTCCAATAAAGATAAAATGTAAGACAAACAAATCTTGTGAACCCTGGATATTAAGAAAACAGGATTTGATAAAGAGAGAAAGGGAAGTTTAAGTCAGACACCGAGAGGTCAAAACAACAGATGCCCTAAAGGAGTACAGAACATGCAAGGCGAAACTTAAAAATTAAATCAGGAGAGCACAAAGGAGGCCTGAAAGAATTATGGCTGGCAAAATAAAGGAAAGGATAATGGGGGAAAGAATGGAGTCTTTAAAGGACCACAGTGATAATATGTGCAAGGAGCCAAGTTTCTAACTGAATATTTTGAGTTGGTATTCACTAGTGAGAGGAACAGTGTGGGTATAGGAATCAGAGAAAGAAGGATTGTGACATACTTAAAGAAATTAGTGTAGACAGGCGGTTCTGAGTGGTCAAGAAACTTTAAGAGTAGATGAAACTCCAGGGTTCGATGAAATGTATGCCAGGCTGTTGAGTGAGGCAAGGGAAGAACAAACAGGTGCTCTGGCAATTGGCAATAAATTTCAATTCCTCCCTGGCCCCAGGAAAGGTGGTGGAGACTGGAGGACATACAACGTTGTATCATTATTCAAGAAGGGAGCAAGAAATAAGCCAGGAAACTACAGGCCAGTCAGTCTAACCCTCAGTAGTTGGGAAACTATTGGAAGCAATTCTGAGGGAGAGAATTAATCTAGACTTAGAGAGGTAGGGATTATTCAAGAATACTTTGCATAGTTTTGTTAAGGAAAGGTCACCTTTGACCAACTTGATTGAATTTTTCAAAGTGGTAACCAGGTGTGTCAATGATGTGAATTTGAAATAAGTACTTGCACTTCAACAAAGCATTTGATGAGGTTCTGCACGGGAGACGTTTAGCAAAAGTAAGAGGCCACAGGATCCAAGGAAATTTGGATAATTGGTTCCAGAATTGGCTGAACGGCCGGAAGCAGATGATAATAGTTGAGCGACGTTTTTGTGACTAGACACCTGTGTCCAGTGGCGTTTGGCACAGATCAGTGTTAGGGTCTTGGCTGTTTGTAGTTTATATCAATAATTTAGACTTGAATATAAGAGGATTGATCAGTAAATTCACGGATGCTACGGAAATTGGTGGGGTGGTAAATAGCGAGTAGGATAGCCTTAAATTATAGGAGGATATAGATGGCCCAGTGAGATGAGCTGATTAGTAGCAAATGGAATTAAATTTGATAAATATGAAGGGATTCACATGAGCATGGCAAACAAGGTAAGGGAATACATGATGAATGGTAGGACTCTGGGAGGCACCAAGCATCAGAGGACCTTGGTGTGCACATCCACTAGTCCCTTCAGGTAGCAGGACAGGTAGATAAAGTGGTTAAGATGGCACAATGGGCTACTTTAATAGCCAATACATTGAGTTTAAGAGCAGGGAGATTTTGCTGGAAGTGTATAAAAAGTTGTTTAGGCCACAGCTAGAGTATTCTTTGCAGTTTCTGAATCCACATTATAGGAAGGATATGATTGCACAGGAGACCGTGCAGAGGAGATTTACAAGGATGTTGCGTGGGCTGACGAGTTTCAGTTATACAAAAGTGATTGGACAGACTCAGAGCAGAGGAGTTTGAGGGGGAACATGATTGAGATGTATAAAATTCTGAAGGGCATAGGCAGCATAGATAGAAGGAAACTTTTCCCCTTGGTGGAGGGATCAATGCCGAGGGATATAGATTTATGGTGAGAGGTAGGAGGTTTAGAGGGGATGAGAGGAAAGCGTTTTTACCCAGAGGGTGGTGGGAATCTGCCTGTAAATGTGATGAAGGCAGGAAGTCTCATAACATTTAAGAAGCATTTAGATGTACACTTGCAATGTCAAGAACTACAGGCCTATGGGATTAGAATGGTTAGGTGGTTGTTTTTCACTGATGCAGACTGATTGGGCCGAATGGTATTTTTCTGTGCTGTACACCTCTATGAGCATGGTGCATTCATCCTTTTGACTGATCACTGCTGACAACCATGACAAGCTTCCTGGCTTTGTGCCTGCACTATAGAGCAAGGCAAGACAGAAGTACTGTGGTTCTTTCAGCTTTGGCTGAAGGGTCAAAGTGAAAAAATATGAAGTGAGGCAGAGATGCTGTGAACATTTAATTTGGTGCAAAGTGAGTGATGCATTAAGACAGCAAACGCAGAACCCTGTGCTGTACCCTTGTCCAATGCATGCAGTTGGACGATTCTTTCTGCACATAGTGTCCTCACAGTAGTGCCACAATGACAGGTTTTTAGTGCTCCAAAGTGCACTACTGAAGCAAAAACCATATTGTAAATGGCTCAGATATGTGCGACAAGGACTTTTGTGAGATTAGTATGTGTCTGTTGCCAATATCCATGAATGGAAGCTGCAGACAGCCGCTGCCCATTAAGCGTGCCCTGAGATGTCAATCACTACTGTCCAACATGGAAGACCAGAGGAGCATGGGGCAAGCTGGAGTTGCTAGTTACCTACTTTGACTTTCTTGTTGTGAATTGTTGCCATTTAGTTTTTATTCAATGGTGGGAGAGTAAAAGTCATTGTCAGTAATTATTTCTTCAAAACGTCATTGAGCTGAGATTGGGTATGAATCACATGCAAATGGACCTCTTGCCACTCATTAGTGGGATTCTTGCCTCAATATTCAAGAAGATTGGTTGGACAATCAGAACATGTTTTGGCACTGCGAACTTCATTTCTGTTTTCTCACCTTATTCTCCAATACCCATGTTGTTCCATGGTTGGGAAGACTAAACCCATTATTTCTTGTGTAAGATTCTAAGTGTTAGGAGCAGGACTAGACAATTTAGCTCTTGAGGCTGCTCTGCCATTTAACATGATGATACCCAAACTCATGTCGGCCTCAACGCCACTTTCCTGCTCATTCACCATAACGCTTCAAGACATTAAAAATTAAAAATCTGTCTATATCCTCCTTAAATTCACTCAATGTCCCAACATCCAACACACTCTGGGATAGTAAATTTCACAGATTCACAATCTTTTGAAAGAGGAGATTTCTCTTCATTTCTGTTTTAAATCTGCTTCACCTTATGTAAAAATATGACCTCTCATTCTGGAATGCGCCACATGTGGTAATATCTTCAGTAGGACTACTTTGTCAATCCCCTAAAGCATCTCGTATAGCTCACTTTGTTATCGTTTCTTCAACAATTTAGTTGCCTGTAATTTTAAATCCAGATACAATGATGATTATTTAAATGTTTGTGTGGAATGTTTATGTTGTATGTTTATGTAGGACTTCTCAGTAACAATGCTGCATTGCAAAATCCAGTCCAATAGTTAGACTTGTAACTGTTAATTATTGCATCTGAGACAATAGAATCATGTTAGGTTATTTCTAATTTATATTTCAAGTAATTTATTTTCAGAATTAATAAGCATTATGCACCATATAAATATAATTTTTTAAAAAGTCATTATCAGTAATTATTTCTTCAAAACATTGTTATAGAATCACAGATTCATACAGCATGGAAACAGACCCTTCAGTCCAACTAGTCAATGCTGAACATAATCCCAAACTAAATTAGTTTCACCTGCCTGCTCCTGGCCCATATCCTTCCAAACCTTTCCTATTCATATATCCATCAAAATATCTTTTAAACATTGTAATTGTACCCACATTCACCAATCAGGAAGTTCATTCCATATGCAAACCACTCTCTGTGTAAAAATATGCCTCCTGAGACATTTTTAAATCTCTCTCTTCTCACCTTAAAAATGTGCCCCTTAGTCTTGAAATTCCCCATGTTAGTGAAAAGACAATTACCATCAACTCTATCTATACACCTCATTATTTTGTAAACTTCTATCACATCACCTCTCTACCTTGTATGCTCCAGTGAAAAAAGTCCCAGCCTATCCAGCTTTTCGTTACTCAAACTTTCACACCCAGCAATATCCTGGTGAACCCCTTTTGAACCCTCTCCAGCTTGATAATATCCTTCCTATAATGGCAGAATTGGAAATGATGCATTTCCAAATATCTTGTCAAACTCTATTTTTATTACTTTTATTTTTTGAAAAATTATATGTATAAAATACTTTTTTTTGTAATTCCACTCAAGCTTGACTTATTAGACATGTGTAGAATGTCAGATTTGCAGATGTTATAGATTAGAGAATATATTTTGTAATGGGGAAGTTAATTCAATATTTGGAAGGTTAATGGATACCCTGGTTGGCTTGAACAAATGCAGTTAGACTGACCTCCAATTCGTATGGATGTGTAATTGACTATAAACAGGGATTTGCTTAGTAGGATGATGCAATTGAGACAATATTTTCTTAGCTGAAATATTATTTACAATATATTCAATGTTCGACAAATCCCATGCACTGTAAGGAGTCTAATCAAACATTGAACGGAATTTTAAGCGAGATGCAATATACAAGAGAATTTCCATACAGCAACCTTGTTTTTCTTGGGATTTACTGATGCAAATTATCTTTTTGCTGGTTTTGTGCAAAAAGAGCTGCATTTTCCCTTTTGACCTTGCCTTGGGGCTAAGTCTTTGTTCTGCATGTCATAATCTCCAAATACTCTAATAGGTAGAGGAGTCTATAGCTGAAAAGCATAACTTTGTGTGCTGTTTTCCCTGTTTTTTCACTGGTGCAAATAACGATGCTGTTAACAAAAGCAAGAGCTAAATAACCAGAGGTGAGTAATTCAAAGACACAGCAAACAGAGTAACATGGCCTAAGGGTATGCTGTTATCTTTGTATGGAGCAGGGGAAGAAAGAAAAGCAACAGAGGGCATTAATGGAGAGGATCTCTTGGCCTAATAGTAGCTTCAGGCCTCTGTTGAATTAACATTGCAAAAGCTCATATTGCCTTCAAAGCCTGACTGTTTTCAATTTATGAGTAGAACTGAGAGCGAATCAAGAGGGATTGAACTTGTTATTAGTACTCATTTGTTAATGTGGTAGTGAAGGTGAACTCCTTCAACTTCTTTTCAAGCAGCTTATTGTAGTCATCTTTCAGAACCAAATAAAGAACTGTTGCAATGTCATTAAACAGTTTTATAAAAACACACAACTAGCAAAACATTTTAACAAGGGCTCTGAACAATTCAGTGATAAGAACACAAGGAAGTGCAGAGTAAGGAAAGGCTGGTCAGATATACTAATCTACTACTTTCAAATTATGACATTATATTTTTAACTAGATTATTTCATTTACTCACACATTATGGCCCAGGTCATCCAGTCACTAGGTTCACTGGGATGATCCCTGGTATAGAAGGATTGTCTTAAGAACAAAGGGTACACAGATTGGAGCTCTACTCACTGGGGTTTAGAAGAATGAAGGGTGATCTCATTGAAACATTGAGGATTCTTAAGGGGCTTGTCAGGGTAAATGCTGAAGGGATGTTTCCCCTCATGGAAGAGTTGAGGACCAGAGGGCATACTCACAGAATAAAGGAGTACCAATTTGAGGGTGAAATGGGAAGGAATTTCTTCCCTCAGAAGTTTGTGAGTCTTTGGAACTCCTTGCCACAGAGAGTTGTGGGAGCAGAGTCCTTGGGTATACTTAAGCCTGGGATAGATTCACTCTTGATCAGTAAAGAAATCAAGGGTTATGGTAAAATGGCAGGAAAGTGGAGGTGAGGAACATCAGATGAGCTGTGACCCTATTGAATGGTGGAGCAGTCTTGAGAGCGAAATGGCCTACACGTGTTCCCTTTTCTCATGGATCTTATAGTCAGAGACAGGACCTATCCTGAAAGATGTGTTTTGGAATCTCTTGGAAGTCTCAGTGCACTGACACTTGTCCAGAAAGTTGTAATTTCTGAAACAAAAATATGAACGAAGGACAAGAGCCAGCACTTACCATGTGCTCCGCTATTCAATAAGACCATGACTGATCTGATTTGAACTCTACATTGCTGCATCTACAGTTGGGAAGTACCTGACATCTAGCACCCTCATAAAAAGTCGCCAACTCTGAGCTAGTTTGGGAGACTTAGAGGCTTCAACTTTGATTAATAATTAACCGTGAAATGTATGAAGAATTAGAATGTGCTCTAGCTCCTGTCTAATGATAAAACTGGCTCTACAAGCACTAACACTGACAATCACTCCCGCTCCCATATGTTAACCCAAATAATCATCCTGTAAATGGGCACCCAATCCCCTGCCCACAACTCACTTGGCACCCTAACCCTTCATTCTTGTGGCATCCTAATCCCTCACCGACCTTGAAGTCTCTCTCTAAGGGCATTGTGGGTCCGCCCTCAGCACATGGTTCAAGATGGCATTTCACAAACACCTTCTCAAAGGCAATTAGGGACAAGTAATATATGCTGGCCAACCAGTGACGTGCACATTCCCACCAATGAACGAAATAAAAAACAAACCCTATTCCTTGCAGCACACATGCCACTCTGTTCCTTCGCTTCCCATTCTCCATCCTATTCTGTCTGCTAGAGTTGCCTCTTCCAGTAGTTTCAAGGTGATTTTTAGACCTTTAAATGTAAAATATGGGTTAGGATTAGAAGGTGTGTTTTCTTTGACAATTCCCTCCCTGTTTTTGCAGAGTAACGATAGTTAAACTATCAGTATTATCTTCATTATTCTCTGATACTTTCGAGAGCATTCACATATACAATTAAATATAAAAATCCAGAAGTTACCATCAGTGATTCAATACTTCTCCATAAATTACTCTATTAAATTTCCCTGGACTGCAGTCAAGTAAAAATCAGTGAACTAATGAAAGCATGCTCTTTTACACTATTACTACTACTGTAAAATCATTTGGAAAAGTAGCACTTTGCTGTCTGAGGTGTAACTGAGCTATTTAACAAGTTACTACATTTCTCATTATTGCTGAGAATTCTCTCAGGCCCTGGAAGTCTGATTTTATATTTGTGCAATAACAAGTATTTTCATTTTGAATAAAACATATCTTTTTACAATTGATTGTTTTAGTAGGTTTATTTCTGATATTTCAGCTTCTATCTTAATTGTATGTATGTTTCCTAAAATTTTCTTCTTGCTCTCTGTTCAATTGAGTTAAAGATAATTAGTGCTTATTATTGAGATAGTAGGAACTGCCGATGCTGGAGAATCTGAGATAAAACGTTGTGGACCTGGATGAACACAGCAGGCCAAGCAGCATCAGAGGAGCAGGAAAGCTGACGTTTCGGGTCGAGACCCTTCTTCAGAAATGGGGGAGGTGAAGGGGATTCTGAAATAAATAGGGAGGGAGGGGGAGGCGGATAGAAGATGGATAAAGGAGAAGATAGGTTGAGAAGAGACAGACAGGTCAAAGAGGCGGGGTTAGAGGCAGTGAAGGTGAATGTAGGTGGGGAGTTAGGTGGGGGTTAGGTCAGTCCAGGGAGGACAGACAGGTCAAGGAGGCGGGATGAGGTTAGTGGGTAGGAGACGGGGGTGAGGCTTGAGGTGGGAGGAATGGTTAGGGAGGCGGGGTCTAGCTGGGCTGGTTTTGGGATGCGGTCGGGGGAGGGGAGATTTTGAAGCTTGTGAAGTCCACATTGATACCCTTGGATTGCAGGGTTCCCAAGCGAAATATGAGATGCTGTTCCTGCAGCTTTCGGGTGGCGTCATTGTGGCACTACAGGAGGCCCAGGACGGACATGTCATCTGAGGAGTTGGGTGGGGGGGCGAGTTGAAATGGTTCACGACTGGGAGGTGTAGTTGTTTGTTGCGAACTGAGCGTAGGTGTTCCGCAAAGCAGTCCCCAAGCCTCCGCTTGGTTTCCCCGATGTAGAGGAGGCCACAACGGAACAGCGGATGCAGTATACCACATTAGCAGATGTGCAGGTGAACATCTGTTTGATGTGGAAGGTCTTCTTGGGGCCTGGGATGGGGATGAGAGGGGAGGTGTAGGGGCAGGTGTAGCACTCCTGCGGTTGCAGGGAAAAGTGCCGGGGGTGGTGGGGGTGGAGGGGAGTGTGGAGCAGACAAGGGAGTCACAGAGAGAGTGGTCTGTCTGGAAAGTAGATAAGGGTGGGGAGGGAAAAATTTTTTTGGTGGTGGGGTCAGATTGCAGATGACGGAAATGTCGGAGGATGATGCATTGGATTTGGAGGTTGGTGGTGTGGTGGGGGAGGGGATTCTGTTTTGGTTATTATTGCGGGTAGGGGGTGTGAGGAATGAGTTGCAGAAAATGTGGGAGACACGGTCGAGGGCATTTTCAATCACTGTGGAGGGGAAGTTGCAGTCCTTGAAAAACGAGGACATCTGGGATGTTCGTGAGTGGAATGCCTCATCTCGGGACCAGATGCAGGCGGAGGCGAAGGAATTAGGAGTTAGGGGATGGCCTTTTTTATAGGAAGGTGGGTGGGAGGAGGTGTATTCTAGATTGTTGTGGGAGTCGGTAGGCTTAAAATGGATATCAGTTTCCAGGTGGATGCCAGAGATGGAGACAGAGAGGTCCAGGAAGGAGAGACAGGTATTAGAGGTGGTCCAGGTAAACTTAAGGTTGGGATGGAAGGTGTTAGTGAAGTGGATGAACTGTTCGAGCTCCTCGTGGGAGCACGAGGCAGCGCTGAAACAGTCATCAATGTAACGGAGGAAGAGATGGGGGATAGGACCAGTGTAGCTTTGGAAGAGGGATTGTTCCACGTAACCTAGAGGCAGGCATAGCTTGGGACCATGTGGGTGTCCATGGCCACCCCCTTTGTCTGTAGGAAGTGGGAGGAATTGAAAGAGAAGTTGTCGAGGGTGAGGACGAGTTCGGCTAAGCGGATGAGGGTGTCAGTGGAGGGAGACTGGTCGGGCCTGCTGGACAGGAAGAAGCGGAGGGCCTTTGGGCCATCTGCATGGGGAATGCAGGTGCATAGGGACTGGACGTCCATGGTAAAAATGAGATGGTGGGGACTGGGGAATTGGAAGTTCTGGAAGAGGTGGAGGGCGTGGGTGGTGTCACGGATGTAGGTAAGGAGTTCTTGGACCAAGGGGGAGAAAATGGAGTCCAGATAGGTGGAAATAAGTTCAGTGGGGCAGGAGCAGGTGGAGACAATGGGTCGATCAGGGCAGTCAGGTTTGTGGATTTTGGGAAGGAGATAGAAGCAGGCGGTGCGGCGTTGGGGAATGATGAGGTTAGAGGCTGTGGGTGGGAGGTCACCTGAGGTGATGAGGTTGTGAATGGTTTGGGAGATGATGGTTTGGTGCTCAGGGGTGGGGTCATGATCAAGGGGGCGATAGGAGGTAGTGTCGGAGAGTTGGCGCCTGGCCTCGGTGATGTAGAGGTCAGTGCGCCATACTACAACAGCGCCTCCCTTGTCCGCGGGTTTTGTGGTGAAGTTGGGATTGGAGTGGAGGGAGCAGAGGGCTGAATGTTCTGTGGGGGAGAGTTTGGAGTGGGTGAGAGGGGTGCAAGTGTGCTTATTATTTCTTGGTTTGCTGTCTAGGAGGATACTGAATGTGATTGACTGCTCACCTGTGTGATGGCATAACTATTGCTGGATGCCTGGAGATCCCATCTCCATCCCATCTTAGGACCACATTCAGACTAACATCAGAGATCATCAGAAAATCATGGACAGCTTTCTTCAGGTCAGCAGTGAGCACGATCACTTATGAAGTTATACAGCGCAGAAACAGACCCATCATTCCATTTGGTCCAAGTTGACCATGTTCCCAAAGTAAACTAGCCCCTCCTACCTGCACTTGGCCCATAGTCCTGGAAACCTTTCCTATTCATGTACCTGTCCAAATGCCTTTTAAACATTGTATCTGTACCTGCATCCACCACTTTCTCTGGCAGTTAATTCCATACGCATATCACTCTGCGCGTAAAAAAGTTATCCCTCATATCCTTTATAAATCTTCCTCCTCTAGCCTTAAAAAATATGCCCCCTGGTTTTGAACTCCCTCGTCCTGACTGTGAAATTCAGCTCAGTATTGAATTTGAACATTGTAGTTTTTGTAACATTGTCTTAGTCCTTGGATGCAGGCTGTGATTTCCATTGATTTTGTTTGTATGGCATAAACAACAGTACCATTCTACAAACCCTTCAGCACAAAATGGAGTAAAAAATGTGTGCTGTTTTACAAATCTGCCTCCACAATGGATGGATCTTGCTTGCTTCGATATAATAAGGAGTCACACCACAGAGCTGAGGGACACAAATCCTCTACAGCATATTTCTAATCTGGAAGAAAGCATTATGAAAAAGAAGTACAACAAAAGTGGAAGCCCAGCAGGATGTGAAGACCATCAGCACAAGTTTCCCATTACAACTTTTGTAACCTTAACTTTGTGGCTCACATCACTCCCAACTGATGTGATATTTCATTGCATCCATGGTAGATTACATACACTTAAATTTGGAAACATTTTCCTTCTGAGTGGCTCAGTTGCAAACTGGGATACCTTGTGGAGCTTTTAGAAACTGCTTTAATCACTGAAAGACAATTTTAATGGAAGAAAATCTAATGAAATGAATGTATTAAACTGATATAACTGTACAAAATTATTACTGTCATTGGCGCAAATCTTCTGGTCTCTAGAATAATGGAGATTTGACGTATGACCTTAGACGTGCATTGGGATTCCGTGGAAGTCTGAATGCACTATTTCCATGGGCACTGCCAAAGAAGTTTGAACTTCCGATATGCAATTCTCTTGCTCCCTGAATGCACTCGACAAGTTTCTGGGCAGACTCTTCTGAGCGCCTGAATGACATGGGCAATTGCAAAAAAATTGGGAAAGTTGTGAGAAATGGCCAGCCAGGAGCTTCTTGACATCAAGAACAAGTCTTGTTTTCCAACCAAGTGTTGAATGACAGGACAAGTTCTCAGTAGAGTGGTGGGAGGCCTATCTGCATACATTGGCATTTATTTATATCCACATTATTAATCTCACCCATTTGTGCGTGGTTCTCATTCTTGATTGCACTGGATAGAAACTAGGTGGCAACAATTCCCAATCTGAAAGCCATGCAATTACATGGAGACTCCAACTTGCCTCTTGCTCCTCCAATCCTCCAACTTGGACACCAGGTACCAACATCTGAGGGCACATACATGGGCAACAACAACTTGCACCCCTTGTCCACAGATATTGTCATCGGACATGTATCTACTGCTTTGACTTCACATTTGATCACCCCTCAAAGCCTTTCCTTCATTGATTCCAGGTCCCTTTTCCTCATGTTTCAGTGAAGCACCTTTTACCGTTTTCAAAAATGAAATTGCTATACAATTGCAAGTTGTTGCTATTTTCTAATAGTTAATTCTTTAACTAATGTCAGGCCCAGCCATCTTCAATTACTTCATCAGTGATCTTGCCTGTATTATATAATCAGAAGTGGGGATGTTCACTGAATAATTTGAAAAAAAAATTACAATTAGAAACAAGGGTCGCATAAAAAGCTAATAAATTGTCTGTTGACAGAATATATTGATGTACAGATGATTCCCTAAGTTAGAGTTTCATATTTCATCTGTTATCAGGACTAGTGGCACCAAAGGGGGCAAGCAGTTCTGTACTAAGTGATAGAGAAATACATTTAGTCCAGGCTGTTGTCATTTACAGCAAGTTATGACCAACCACCAATCAGTTCTGCATAGATTTGAAACCTGAGGAAATTTCACATCGAATGGGATATAAAGAGGGCACAATTTTGCCCAAAAAATGAAAGAACAAGAAGGGATAGAAAGATGCTTTAGATGAAGTAGATCCTATTCTACTTTGTTTATTATTGCAAGTAACCAAAATATGTAGCCAATCAAGTAAAAATAGCAACAATGATCTGAAATTAAAATTTGTAAAATTTGCCTGTGTACTGGTGGTAAAGATATTCTACTCTCTCGCACTTGATCAACGTATTCACTTTATTATTTATATTGTAATGCAACAGATGCATTTGTTTTGATTGGTTGTGCAATTTCAGAAAGCATTGACGCTACCCAACCATCACAGTCTGCAATTCCAAGTGAACCTTTTAACTGGAATACCTCATCTTAATTCACCAGTGGCGTTCCAGCCCTCTTGTTGCAATAATAACTTCCTAATGAATCATTTACAGGTGTGTTTCAAAGTTAGTTTCACATTGGTTTATGTGTTTAAGTTTTTATGAAGTTGAATTTTATACATCTCTCTCTCTTTCTTGATTGTTGTTCTTAGTTAAAATAGCTTCACTGAGTGAGTAGAATGGGAAGTTCCTATAATCCTTACTACATGCAAGATGATAGGAAAAAGCATACAACTATAAATTGATTCATGTCTGTTTTCTCAGTGCAGGATGACACATTTTGAAAAGTAAAAATGTTGTTTTTTGAAATTATGCATGTAATTTAAAAGCAACTTCTTTGTGAACTTGTTCGGTACATATTTCATAATGTAATTTTTGAAAGATAGAACATTGTGGAAATTGAAGAGTTAATGGTTCAGGTATAGAGAATATGAGACTGCCAGTTGGCAAAAGTTAGCAGGTAGCTGTCACAGTAAATGGCAGCAGCTGCTTGGAGTTCTAAAGAGCATGTCCCAGTCAGAACTGAAAACTGATGGCATCTACATTAATACTACCTTAATGGCCCATCTGCTGCTCCATAGGGTCCCTAGCTGCAGTATGGAGTCATAGGCATTTGACAGGCAGTCTCTGTATGCCAGAAGTGCATCATACCACATGTTTGAGACTGCACAGTATCATTCTGATCTGTCAAACTTTCTCCGTCATTTATCAGGCAAGAAGTTGTAAAGTTTTACACGCGAATGACTTTTGACATGAGGGAAGCCATTTTGGCAAGAAACAGAGCTTTTTATAAGTTATGGAAGCTCAGGCTGCATGTCACTCTGCTCAGAGAAAGAGTCTTGATTCTTGATGAGCAACGCTGTGCACTCAGGAAGATATTATGACAGGCACACAGGAAAAATGAGTTCATCTGACAGTCAACAGTTCAATGTCAAGTGCATTCTTTGCAAAAGAAATTGCTGTGCCTGATGATATTTCTTCTAGTGGTATGGTGGAGCAGCTGTAATAAATGAGTGAGTATGCATTATTAATAAACAATGTAATGTCAGACAAAGTTTGAGCATTTGACTCTAGACAAAACAGAATAGGATAGAAATCTGTATTCATCGTTCCTAGTTTCTGAGCCTAAAATGGGTGCAAGGTGGAATAATTCAGAAATGGGACAGCATGTGTCCAATCTATACAGGTTTTTTATTCATTATCAACTTCATGTCACCTTTTTATTAGACATCCTGGATCAGGCATGTCATTTGAATCAGATGCTAAAGGGTATGAGAAGCTAACAAAATAATAGGCAAAGGATCAAGAAAGCAAAATGAAAAGTGGGCAAAATGCTACAGAAATAGATGAAATTGAAAAGCCAGCTGGATGAAGAAGAATCTCAAAGGTCATTGCATGTACTCACAAGCCTCTTGTACTTCAAATAGAAATGTCCCTATCTCTAATCTTGTTTACCAGCAGAAGCATTACTGATGTATTTATGATGGTGGTGGAGGAGCAAATCTGAGAAAATTCAGTGTCAAGTCCACTGTCAATAATGGAATATTAGACACAACATTTTTCTCTATATACAATTAATATTTGTTTTACTTCTAATCAACACATGCTAACTTGATTGCACTAACATTAATGATTTATGTCAGTTATTCAGTTGGATATTGACTAATTACAGTACACCTTGAAGACAATTAAGTTACGCTGATATTTTGGAGGCAGAAAATGGTAAAACTCAGTCATGCAATCAATGCCCACTTTAGTAGAAATGCCTGAGCCAGGCCTGATATTAGATGTTAGTCTTCTGTACAAGGGTGAATTGCTTGTCACACTTCTGCAAAAGATTCATGCCACAAGAAAAAACGTTGACTTTGGCCTTCAGGTAGATTCCAAGACAGGAGTGTACATTAATGGAGTGGAAATATGTTAGGGCTGAATACTTAAGTATGATTCATTGCAAAGGGAGCCATTGAACAATCCTAAGTGAGGAAAGACTGATCCCTACGCTGTTTGTGCAGAGGTGCTTCGGTGTGTATTAGGCCTCTCATGTGGAAAGCAACAAAAGCTTGTTTTAGAAATTTGCCCCACAATTTTAGCAGCAAGTCCAATGCCACAGCAGATTGAGCTCAGCTGTCCCACTTCTAAATTGGTATGTTTTATGTCAAAAAATAGGCACAATTCATACCATGAGCTAGTAAGAACTGCCAATGCTGGAGTCAGAGATAACACAATGTAGAGCTGGAGGAACACAGCAGGCCAGGCAGCATCAGAGGAGCAGGAAAGTTGACATTTCGGGTTGGGACCCTTCTTCAGATATTAGAATATACTAGAATATACTGATAGTGTTTTTTTAAATTCATTCATGGGATGTAGGTGTTGGTGCTAGGCCAGCATTTATTATCCCTCTTTGACTGAGAAGGTGGTGCCGAGCTTCCTTGTCAATTGCCGCAGTCATTTGGTATCGGAAAATCAACGGTGCTGTTGGGAGAAATGTAGGATTTTGACCTGATGATGATCAAGGAGTCATAATGTAGTTAGGAAGGTATGGGTTGGAAGTGGACTTGTAGGTGCTAACACGGTGTAGAGCTGGATGAACACAGCAGGCCAAGCAGGAGCAGGAAGGGTCTAGGCCCGAAACGTCAGCCTTCCTACTCCTATGATGCTGCTTGGCCTGCTGTGTTCATCCAGCTCTACACCTCGTTATCTTGGATTCTCCAGCATCTACAGCTCCTATTATCTCTGACTTGTAGGTGCTGTTTTTCCCATGTATCTGCAGCCTCCTTATAGGTGGTGAAGGTCATAGATTTTCAAAGTGCTGTCAAAGGAGTCTTTGTGTATTACTGCAGCACATCTTGTAGGTAATACACATGGTAGCCACTGTGCACATTGGTGGAGGGAGTGCATGCTAATGATTGTTAGTTAGGTTCCCAATCAAGCTAGCTTTTTAGATATGAGCTTTTTGAGTATCGTTGGAGCTGCATGCATTTAGTCAAGAGTATAGCATCACATTGCTGATTTGTGCCTTGTGGATGGTGGACAGGTGTTAGAGAGTCAGGAGGGGGAGTTATTTGTTTGAGAAGTCCTAGCCTCTGACTTGATCTATAGCCAATTACAGATAAGTGATCCCTTTATTCATTTGCAAAGGTTTTCTTTTTGCTCTAAAGAAGGGAATTTCTGTAATCCTGATGTCCTTATTTTCTCCCCTTTTAAATGTTATTCAGGTTCTGCTTAGGTTTAACGATAATGATCCTCTGAATATTTTTTTGTATTTTTCAAGTTTTATTTCAGTTCTTGAAGGCAGTTGAAAGCAAATACAAGTTGTCAACAGTTTTTGTTTTGCATTCATCAGGACAAATAAAATAATGCCAAATTTCAAACAATTGCAACAATTTCTTTGAGAGGAAACAATTGCATGGATTTGGCAAGGCATTGTCGTGGAGAAAGCACAGGGAGCTATAGACTTCTAAAGGTCTCCTTTTTTTTTCTTTTTGGATCCCATCAAAGTTATTCTTCAAGTCTATAGCATAAGCTATTTTGGTTTTTCTGTTTCTCAGATTTCTCTTAATGGGATATGTCAACGGGGAAAGAGCTGGCATTACCTGATAAATATTTGGCCAGCAATAGGTAATTCATTAAGTATCCTGTATTGTGATCCAATGGCTGTGCAAAACAATTATTTGATAGTGGTGATGGGGTGGAGGGCCTTTGCTTGTTGAATCTATGATTTGAATTTGTTACCTTGTTGCTTACATATTACTCTCCTCCAAAAATTGCTAGACAATCCTGTTTGTTGGCATCTATAACCCAAAAGTATTGCAAGGCAGCCTCTGTTAGCTAGAATTTTAACAATTAGAGTTGACTGCATGTGTCCGCCTCAGATGGTAAGAATTCCCCCAGGCCATATTAAAACCTTAGTATTTTATACAAATACACAGATGGTATACAGATTTTTATAGAAACAATGACAGTTTATTTGGCTTCAACATGGCAGTCTTCAATCATTTTTCTTGCCTTCTGTTTGAAGTCATCCCTGATCAATATGCATCATTTGCAGATGGAATTCTGTTCTATTGATTTAATGTATTTTACTCCCTCAAACACACTGTCAACGTTGAGCTGAACAGTATTAACAGAAGTGAAGAACAACCTGAAGACTCGGAAAAATCGTTGCACAAAGCTTATAAAAATTAGGAGGACTGAAAGTCATGTTGTCAAATGAGATTAATTAAAATTCAGAAAGGAATTCCTTTGATAATTATTATACAGTATGATGTAGAATTTGCAACCTAGAAACAGGCAGTTTGGCTAAATCAGTCTGTGTTGGTGTCTTTCTTCCATTCCTTAATCCCACGTTTACGATTTCCCTCAAAATCAATCAAAGGAAATTTTCATAAACATAGGAAAAATGTTGTTACAGCCAGAGAAATTTCTGACTCATCATTATCAGAAATTGGAAGTAAACTGGAAAATTATGGCATCAAAACAAATTCAGCAAAATGTACAAAGTAGGTGGAGTATAGAAGATCGTATAAATGACTTTGGGAATTTGAGAAATGGCAGATGTCTGGAATTCATTTTTCATGCCAGTATTTATGAATAAAAACAAAACTTCTGGGGTTTATTCTTTAAAGTCAAAGCAAATGCAAAATCCAGCTGACAGGTTCAGGAATCAATGCATTAATGTATGAGTTCTATAAATACACAAATCCTGCCCAGAGACTGGATAATATTTCATAAAATCCTGATGTGCAAATAGTGCATGGCTCGGATAATTTCACGTCATTCTGACTGTTAAATGAAATTATTACGGCTACTGTATAGGGTTCTAACAATATTTACCTAGAAGGTGAAGGAGAGAAATTAAATTAGTCCAGAAATTGGTTTGTATCAGATTTCAGGAGTAAACCCAGCAGAAAATGTGATCAGAACATATTTCTTGCCTCACCAGGATGTGATTGACATACTGCTAATGCTAGTTATGCCAGTCATGAAAAAGTCTAATTGTGAGTTTGGGATAGACAGAGAAGGTGACATTTTTTTTGATCTCTCAGGCAATCAAATGATATGGGGGAATGGGTGGGAAAGTAGAATTGAAGTACAAGATCAACCATGATCATGTTGAATGGCAGAGTAGGAGTAGACCTTTGACATGTTGACCTTTCTTGACCTCTTACACTCTTAAACTTACGTAAAGAGGGAGGGAATTGGGATAGGACAAGTCATAAATGGCAGAAGACTACATTTTTAATGCAGCCCAAGGGTATCAATGTGGACTTCACAAGCTTCAAAATCTCCCCTCCACTGACCGCATCCCAAAACCAGCCCAGCTCGTCCCCGCCTCCCTAACCATTCCTTCCACCTCAAGCCGCACCCCCATCTCCTACCCACTAACTTCATACCACCTCCTTGACCTGTCCGTCCTCCCTGGACCGACTTATCCCGTCCCTAACTCCCCACCTACATTCACGCTTACTGGCGCCAACCCCGCCTCTTTGACCTGTCTGTCTCCTTTCCACCTATCTTCTCCTTTATCCATCTTCTATCCCCCTCCCCCTCTCTCCCTATTTATTTCAGAATCCCCTTCCCTCCTCCATTTCTGAAGAAAGGCCTTGACCCGAAACATCAGCTTTCCTGCTCCCCTGATGCTGCTTGGCCTGCTGTGTTCATCCAGCTCTACACCGTGTTATCTCAGATTCTCCAGCATCAGCAGTTCCTACTATCCCCCCACTACATTTTTAATGTTTCGTTTCTGTGGACCTGAGCAAACTGAGCCTGACATGGATATTTTGCCCCGATCATCTTGGAAAATGGGCATAACACCTATTTCAACCAAGCACCCTGGAAATCTGTAGGATGGCCTCATTCTGCAGTGCATACTGAGTGTGAAATGAATACGCAACATTGGATCTTCCATCATTGCTGATAAATGAATTCTGAAACCCTTGATTTTATAATTCAGTTATGAGCCAAATTTCTCCATTGCCAATCAGTTAAAGTTGAACTATTATGTTACCATAATTTGCAGAAAATAAGTGCACAGCAAGGTTCCACAAAGAGCAAATAAATGAATGACCATCAAATCGGCTTTCATGGTTTGAATTGAAGGATGTGTTAGCCAGAAAACCAGGAGAACCCTCTGCTCCTCTATGGATTCTGCTCATTTACATTTAGCTAAGCAGGCAGATGGGAGTTCAGTTAATACAGGGGGCCTGATAGAGGTGTACAGGATGACCGACAGCCTGGGCAGGGTGGATA
This sequence comes from Ginglymostoma cirratum, assembly GCA_024137785.1. Taxonomy (NCBI): domain Eukaryota; kingdom Metazoa; phylum Chordata; class Chondrichthyes; order Orectolobiformes; family Ginglymostomatidae; genus Ginglymostoma; species Ginglymostoma cirratum. The sequence goes on from JAHRHZ010000012.1 coordinate 41,499,929, forward strand.
GAAAGCAACTGTTTCCCACAGTTGAAGGGTCAGTAACAAGGGGGTGCTCTTTTAAAATAGAAGTAAATTAAACAAAACAGTCCCATATCTCCCATGTCCTGGAATTCTTATTCCTGTCTTCCGTTTCACCGGGTTAATGTTGTACTTTCTTCTGGTACTAAGTCGGTGGCCTCTCTCCCACCCCTCAACTTATTTTTATTCTCTCTGCTGGCTTTTGCCTTCCTCCATTGAATGAAGTGTCGGTCCTAGTTTTGAATCTCCAGAATTACTGTTCTTGGCATCTGCTCCCCTTCCCAACTCACTATCCTCATATAGTTCCATTCAACAAAATTATCCTGAGTCCCAGTTATTGTATGCCTAAGACCCTGTGTGGGAATTTACAATTGTTTTCAGCTATCAAGAGTCAGGGACTTCAGGTAAATTAGATGTTAGATTTCTCCATTCATTGTTCCACTACTCCCCTCCAGTTTGTCAAAAATGTAGAATTTGTCCATTGATTTAGACTTTATTCATGTTCATTGCTGTTTCTAGCTAGTTTTTGTATAGACGACTTCTTTGCACCTATGTTTTTTTTAACCATTATCCTCTTTTGTTAAATGTGAATGGGAGAAACATGGGACTGGGTCTTACCAGAAATCAGCTAAATGTCATTTTCATCAAACTTCAAAGATGGTTTTTCTCTATGAGGATGAGTGCATTTTCACACATTATCATCGAAAACTTGTGTCATTAACTGGGTACCATCTGCCAAAGGGACCACACTAGTCCAATACCAGCCCACTTTTCCAACTCACGATTTCTTGGACATACCGAGATTCTTGGTGTTGAACCCTGCCTCCCCATTTAAAAGAATGTCGTGCAATTGATCATGCTCTGGAAGTCTGGAGCCACACTGTGTGGTCTGCAACCATTGCCCTAATCTTGGGAAATAAGAGGAAATTGACACCAGCTTTGCAGGTAGGGACCTGGACGTGGATGGAATGATGCAGAGGAAAGCCATCCTTCTTCTCCAGGACTGGGAGAGGTGACACGTCACCAGAGCCTGCCAGCCTGGTGTAAGGTTGATACCTGAGTCAGTGTAGTATCAGCTGTCTGGAAGTTGAAGCAATGCCATAACAATGTTTCCCATTCACTGACCTTCTCTATCTGCAGGCTTAAGTATCACTATCTTCTTCCTGTAGCTGCCCCCACCTTCCACAAAGGCTCCCACATTCACTGTATTCCATCACTCATTCTCAGCCCATACCCCACAGTCTACCAACTTTGCATGGACTCTATGCCTCCTACCCACTACTTGGGCCAACTCATCACATTTCCCCCACTTACACCAGCTGTAATAGCTCTTTCATGTCCTTCAACCCCTCCCTCTATCTTGACTTTGTAACGGACCACACTTGACATCTCACTCGATTTTCGCAAATTTCTCTCCAAGGTCTAAGTCATTTAGGGCCTGAAAAGATTCCACCCATGAAGTTCCTTGCAGATATTCTGGAACATCAGTACAACCAGCAAAGATTTGTTAAAAAAATAGTTTGTCACTTTTTGTTGTTAATTTTGAAATAAACGCCTGATTAATGCATGAAATAGCATGTGACTGGATACATCAAAAGGCTTTAAAAGAATGATCTAGTAAATATGATTAGATAGATAGATACCTTCAACCATTTCAGGAAATCCAGCTTATGTAGTAATTTTTTGTACTTCAGAACGGCAATTGCTCTGGTACTGTAGGAAAGTGTGACAACCAGTTCAGGCACAGCAAATTCCCACAAACAACAATGTAGTTATGATAAGATAATCTGCTTTTGGTGATATTGGTGATAAGTGTTGCCCAAGGCATCAGGGTAACACCGGGCTCATCTTTGAGTAATAACGTTGAAACTTGCATTTTGATTTAAGAAGGTAGATAGGATCATGGTTTATCACCTCATCCCAAAAAACTATGGCCTAATATTGCATTGCTACCTCAGAAGTGCGCAGCAGTGTCAGTGTTTGCTCAAGTCTTTGGAAAGGGATTCGAATTCACACCCATCTGACTTAGCTGACATTCATCTCCAAAAGCTGGCATCTGATTTAATATCTGCATGGGCTTGAGATAGATATTAGATTGTTGGTAATGGGCAATGTTCTCATTAATGATGCTACTTATTTGATCATTTTGCGGATGTCACTTTGAGAAAGAATTTAAACAAAATGCCTTCGGACAGCCTGTAAATCTCAGGTTAATGCAAACAACGCAAGGAATAATTGAGATGCATCAATGGATGTAGAAACAGTTCCTATTATAATATTTATCTTTACATGATGCTCATTTTACCTGTAAAAAGTTACCTTAATCTCTGTGGGTACAGGTTTTTCCTCATTTGTGTTCTGAAATTTTCTAGTTGGGATGTTTTGGAAAAATAAATCACACAGGAACACCAAGACTGAATTGACAGCCAGTGTAAGTGGAGATCAAGGTGACTCCTCGTTTTATTCAACCCTTTGTAATCCAAGCTAAGTGTCTTTGCTTTTAAAAGGTATTGATCTACACGTTATTTCTCACAAATGACGAAAGAAGCCCAAATATTTATTCAGATATGTGTGACATAAAAGTCCCTGCAATGTACTTAGGCTTTTTGCTGACATTCTTATTTAAGCTTTTAGCTTCATATTGTCCTTTTGTCTCTGTTACCAAACACATAGTAAATCAGAGATAAGCAAAATGTTTAGATTTGACACACCTATGTTGGGAGTAGTGGCTGAATCAGATCTTTGACATTTGTTGCCAATTTTTATGCAGTGGTAACAATCTTGCTTTAAAAGAAAGCTTTTTTTTCTAGATCATGGCTTAATGTTTTGTGAAGCATGGTTGGAAAACTGTTTCCAGGTAATCAGGGAAAATATAAAATATATTGTATAAATTCCTTTTAAAGAAACCTGTCAAACTTTTGGCACATCCTTAGACTGAATGGATTTACTGGAAGAGGAAATAATCTTATGTGAAGTGAATGCAGCTCAGTCAGTAGGTGCATATGGATGAGATTCCCCACATCCTCATTATTGTTCTGACTCTTCATAAATGTGGGAGGGGGAAGCAGGGATTTATGGATGAACAAAATAAAGCTATTTTTCTTCTGAAATTGCTGTTAAGATAACTTAAGGAAGCGTTGTTAAATAGAAATGCAAACCTGGCCTTGACAATTCATTGTGACTGTGTATAAAATTTGTGTAATTTTCCTGAGCCACTTAAAATTGGCTTTGATAGTCTTCAGATTTTTGCCATAAACTAGAATGATTAGATTTTCAGACTGCTTCTGAAACGTCCATTGAAGAGGGCAGAAGGTAATTGCAGTTTTCAGGTTGTATGTGAACATAAGAAGAGATGTGGAATTTTTTTTCTCCGGTCTATCAGAATTATTCAGCTATATGATCACAGCTTAATTCCATGGACCGGTAATGTAGTAGAATACGAGTATTCTGATATGACACTAGAGGGCGGTCTTAAGTCACTGTAAATTGTATAAGGAAATATCTTAAAGAATTTCTCCTCTGTCTATTCAATAATCACAGCTGTATATTATGATGACTGTTCTTGAAATGACTTCATTGCAGTTCTACAGTTGCTGGCAACATCAAATTCATTGCCTTAAGAAACAAATTACCTTCAATGGTAGTGATTAAGTCGCAGAGATAAAATATCATAAATTTAGGGTTGAAATAGTTGTGTGTTTATCAGTTATGATGATCTTAGGAAAAATTATATTTCACAATCTTTTATTTTGACATGTGGATTATTTGTGCAAGCCAAGAGAAAATTCTAAATGGGCATTATTACATTGGTACGACCATTCATCCATAAAAGATTCAGGTTCACATAGGTTTGATCAAAATAACAAAATAGCACTTTTCAAGCAAGCAAATAGATACATGTATACCAACAAAGCATGTAAGAGAAACAGATAACACTGATCTGTAAAATTTTAATCAAATCCTGAATGTAGTAAAGATTGAAAAGAAGCTACAGATAGAGTGATGCAAATTGTGGGGAGTCCAAAACTAGAGGACACAGGTTTCAGGTGAAAAGGGAAAGATTTAAAAAGGACCTGAGGGGTAACTTTTTAATGCAGGAGGTGGCGTGCATATGGAACAAGCTGCCAGAGAAAGTGGTAGAGGCTGGTACAATTACAACATTTAAAAGGCATCTGGATGGGCATATGAGAGATAATAGGAACTGCAGATACTAGAGAATCCGAGATAACAAGGTATAGAGCTGGATGAACATAGCAGGCCGAGCATCAAAGGAGCAGGAAATTTTGACATTTCGGGCCTAGACCCTTCTTCAGATCTAGGCCCGAAACATCAAGATTTCCTGCTCCTATGATGCTGCTCGGCCTGCTGTGTTCATCCAACTCTATACCTTGTTATCTTGGATGGGTATATGAACAGGAGGGCTTTAGAGGGATACGGGCTGAATGGAACTAGGCACAAAACATCAGCTTTCCTGCTCCTATGATGCTACTTGACCTGCTGTGTTCATCCAGCTCTATACCTTGTTATCTCAGAATGGGATGGTTGGTTGGCACAGATGAATTGAACCGAAGGATCTGTTTCTATGCTGTATGACTCTACAACTCTAGATAAATGATTGTGCTTGTGCTTATGAATATTCCTTTCCATATTTGTATTTTTTTTAATTTAGTGGTTTGTTGCCAAATTATTTCAAAACAGTGTAGCACATATTCGTCTTAGCAAAGTGTGAGGACGTTACTGTTCTAAGAACTATAACAAGCAGGCTGATTCTGATGACACTAGTGGCTTTCAACTCATTTTAAATTGCTTTAGTTTAAGGCTGTTTTGAGCTGTAATAATTTGTGGAAATCAAGTGCAATTGTACGCAGAATAAAGGGAAATTAAAGCTATTTACATTTTCAAAAATTAAACCAGGTTGACACCGTAATGCCATACTGCAGGACTGCTGCACTATCAAAACACCATCATTCAGATGAAATGTTAAGTTTCTCATGTGGATGAAAAGATACCATGGAGGTGTTGATAAAACCCATTGCAGTTCAATATTCAATCCATCATATCTCCCTCAACCATCACTGAAAGACAGATTATTTTGTTTTTCATTTACCGAGCACAGATTGGCTGATGAATGCTTTCTTCAATCATGAGATGTGGGGTCACTGGCTGGCCAGTATTTGTTGCATGTTGCTAGTTGCCCTCAAGCAGGTGTTGGTGAGCTACTTTCTTGAACCGCAGAAATTCATGCGCTGAAGGTAGACCCACAATGCCATTAGGGAGGAAATTCCAGGATTTTTACCCAGCGACAATGAATGAACAGCAATATATTTCCAAGCCAGATAGCGAGTGGTTTGGAAGGGAACTTGCAGGAGGTGGTGTTCCTATCTACCTGCTGCCCTTGACCTTCTTGTGGTCGTGGATTTGGAAGGTGCAGTCCAAGGATCTTTGGTGAATTTCTGCAGTACATCCTGTAGATAGTAAACACTGCTGTCACTGATTATCAGTGGTGGAGGGATTGAATGCTCATGGATGTGGATATTCCCTGAATTAGAAAGTGACTGGAGTGGAAGATTTCCTAGGCAAGAAGTGGGTTTGCACATAAGCTGAAAATCCCTAAAATTGATGTCAGGATGGAATCAGGATTAAAGGCAAGCAGGGAATCCCCTTGAATTTGTTGAATGAGTTAATAAGGTAATTAAAAAGCCAATTAAGTTCAGTTTTTAACCATCATTTCTGTATTTTCCAGCTGGATCACTAATTTCCCAACTTGTCTACAATTTGGCAAGGTCCCCAAGGCCAGCACTCATCAGGAAGATTTTTTTTAAGATTAAATTAACATGCTGGGGTGGCTTTAGTGTTTACACTAAAGAGCTTCAGCTATGGCTATTAGAACTTGCAGCTTTAAAATGATAATTTTTAAATTTGTGTGTGCAAACATTCACTTCTCTCAAATGATAATTTTCAGCTTTCTGTCAGGATCAGTATGTCAATTGGTATCACAAGAATCAATAGTTTACATCACAAGTTACACTGTGATGATCTATTCAAAAGAGTTTACAACTACATAATTGCCTAAGTGACTGTTTAGGAGGCACTGTATCCTGCTTCAACTAAGAAATTAAATTAAGTACCTGAGTTATGGCTAGTACATCATTTTATTTTTGTCAAGACAAGAATATTGAGGGTTCTTATTATTATAATGAAAGTGCCTTGCATCAGAATCTTTTGTCTCTCTGAAATTGTTTATGCCTACTAAGGCATGTACAACACAATGGTTTTATAATGGACTGTTGGTAGCAATGCTTCCACCATTCATAATTTTACTGGCTTACCTTTTCGAGCTGTTCTCAGAGCTTTTTGTTAGAAGTTACATGTTTAGCAACAACTCTTACTAATAAATCAAATGTAATGCTGCAAAGTACTAGCAAATCCCCAGTAACGTTTGCAGGATAATTACAGGTGAGAGAGGCCATTTGGTTCCACTTTACTTTATGTTTCCTGAAAAATTCTGAAGCCTTTCCTGTTGCAGCATCCAAATCTTTAAGTGATTCCTTGGATTTGCCTCCAGCAGCCTATCTCATAGCTTAGTTCACATGTTTACCATTCTTCCACCTTTGCAAGATATTATGTCTTCACACCAAACACAGCATTGCTGTTAAAAGCTTTCTCCATGTCTTGGATACTTGCAATGTTTTTCTGACCAGTTTCCCATCCTCCAGCCTCTGTAAACCTCAACTCTCCCAAAACCCTATGGCCCCTATCCTATTCTGCACCAGATGTTGCTAACTCAACAACGGTTGTGCTTGCTACCTTAAATTAACTCCCAGTATTTGAAATATTATCTGCCAATCCTTGTGTTTGAATTAATCACAACCTTACCTTTTCCTCCAGCCCTATTCATCTCCCAACTATGTACTCAATATCCACACCAGAGTTTTCTATCCCTCTGTCTTCAGCTGCTTGAGCATCTCCCTTCCCCTCTGTCCATCATTAATTGCTTAGTTCCCAAGTTTTGTAACAGTTTATCACAGTAACAGCTTATTCTGATGGATGAGTGAATTTCCATGCCACCAGCACAGCTGACAGTCAGTCAGAATCCTTTATGTGATTGAACAGAGCTATGTTCTGTCATCTACTGCATAGCCTGCAGACAGTGCAGTATTTCAAATATTCCAGTTTGGGTTCTGCCCCTTCTCTTTCGATCAGTGGTGGCAATGATGGATGACCTTGTGGGTACTGCTGTATAATCTAAGTAATCTCTTTTTTGTTTAGGGTTCATAGATTTTGTTCAGATGAAAAGTGCAAGATAATATACTTCATATGTCATTCAGTTATAGAGCATTTATTAGCTCTTCTTCTGCGGCTGACTCACAGTGCATCGTGTTGCATAACCATGTCTTGGGTTGGACGGCTATTCTGTTTCTACATTCAGAGAATAAATCTGTGACAAGTACCTACTTATTTTTACACATTGACCAAAGCAGGTTGATGGTTATGATGTCCTTATTTGTGGAAACTGCTCAATATCGTCTTGGAATGCAAGTATAATTCCTGGCTTATGTTCTCTACTGCAAACTGGCTTCTGTTCAACTATCTCCTCAACTCTCACCTCCAACAACAAGTGTGACAAAATCATAGCTTCTTTGCCACTTAAGATTACAATCATCTGAATGGCTGACTCTGTTATTTCCATCCTATCCACTAGCCCAACCAAATTCACCAAGTTTCTTCTAAAGCCTCACTGTACCCTCGCCCTGGACAGATAAATTTCTCTAGTACTTTCTTTCATGCCCTTTTTTAAGCTCGTCTTGTGAGCAAGACGCATCTTCTGCTTTGTCAACATCATTTCCACTAAGCTGCTGGCTACCAAATTTCTCCTACAGCTCCCATATTAGCTGATATGGTGAACAGTTTGCTCTCTGTGAGCATCCATCTCTCCTTCAAATCTTTCTGTGTTACTTGTCTCCACAACAAAAGTAATTTCTGACGCCTCCATTTTTGAAATCTATCACTCCACCTCCAAACTCCCTTTCCTCCCCAAAGTCCTTGACTGTGTTATTCCCTAGCCAATCCATGTCCAGTTTTTCCAAAAATTCCCTCAGTGAGTTCCCCAGCCAGGCTTCTAACTTTGTCATAGCACTGCAACAACTTTTATCAAAGTCTCAAATGACATCCAATGTGACTATAGCAGAGATAAACTAACCCTCCTCATCCTTCTTGACCAGTACAAAGTATTTGACAGTTGATCACATTTTCCTTTGAAGTTTCACCACTGTTTGCCTACTAGGTGAAACAGGTCTCACTAGATTCCATTCTTCCCTCTCTACTCGCAACCAAAGAATCAGACACATTAAGTGTCCCCCTTTTGATATTCTCTTGAATTGTTCCTATTTCCCAGCCATGTGATGCCCTTTGGCAACATCATTGTCAATGTCAGATTCGACAGGTTGATTGCCAATTAAACAGTGCTGCAATGTTAAAGTTATCATCTTTGTTTTCAATTTCCTCCAAGACATTAACCTCCCTATCTTTGTAATCTCTTCCAGCCCAACAACCCCTGAGCTAGCTGCACTCTGTAATTGTGGCCTCTTCAGCACTCTCAATACTAATTCTTCCACCATTTATGATCTTTCGCTTAGTTGCCTTGGTTTAATCTGTGGAAACCCCATCCCATCTGCCTCTCCAGCACACATTCCTTTTTTTGATAATCCTCTAAAAATTCATCTCTTTGAAGATGTTTTGGTCATCTGTCCTAATATCTCCCTGTGTATTCCATTTTCGTGATTTGTTCTATAACACATCTATGAAATACTTTGGGATATTTTGTTATGTTAAATACAGGTTGGCATTATTGATTTTTTTTATTCATTCACAGGATGTGGACATCACATATTGCCCATCTCTAACTTCCTGAGTAGCTTGTCAGGCCATTTCAGCCAGCAGTTAAGAACCAAGCATGTTGCTGTGGATCTAGAGTCATGTATAGGCCAGACGAGGTAAGGTCAGCAGATTTCCTTCCCTAAAGGATATTTGTGAGACAAATGGGTTTTTACAACAATTGGCAGTGGCTATGTGATCACCAATAGATTAGATTTTTTTGTTCCAGATTTTATTGAATTGGTATTGCAACATACAACTCATTTTCCTGTGAAACATTCTATGCAGAAACTACTGTTCTTTTCTGGTTTAGTTGATTTTGACAGCTGCATAACTTTCACATAATCACACTATGTTTGCTTGCTTTTGCATTATGAAGTTTCCTGGATGTAGCAGAATTGTTCTTAGAGTACCCATTTCTGCAGTTCATCCAGGCCTCTTGATTTATTTTATTCTACTTCAACATTTATGGAGAATACTCAAATGACAAGATCATCAGCAAACACAACTCCAATCCCCTGTTTGATGTTGAATTGCTGTTGACTTGAAAAACAGAACTGGGCTGAGCCCTGATATTTGGTTAATTCCTACTTTTAGCCAAAACCTGATGCAGTTTCATGTGCCCACACAGACACCAATTCTGTACTGTGCCAAGAAATTCAATATCTATCGAATCATCTCACAGGGGATATTGAGTTGGGAGATGGCTTATAACAGCCCACTGTGCCAAACCTTGTCAAATGCCATTTTCGCATGCAGGAACACAGCCAATGTGCAGTTTTTCTTATTAAAAGCTCAGAGGATATGCTTTGATAGGCATAGTAAGTTGTCACTGAAGCTTCTGCCTCACTTGAACCCTGTTTGGCTTGAAGTCAATGTCCTTGATGTGATCTTGAAGGCAATGTTTGATAATTCTCACCAGCAGCTTTCCAAAGCAGCTTAGCAAGCTGGCAAGCTGGTAATTGCAACAATCATGACAGCCTTTGCCTTGTTTGTGGACTGTGGTGATGAAATGCTATATTTTAGTATTTCAAAAAGTAGTTAACACTAATGACTTTGTAAAGATACAGGAGATACAGCACTTTGATTCTTATATAGCTAGTTTCCATATGTTTTGCCTCGTAATGCTGTGGGAACACAGAAACACCAGTAGGCCAGTCTGCAACTCAAATCAGTTTTGCCATTATGTTAGATCATGGTTAATCTACATGTTAACTTGATCAGCCCAGCTTGGCTCGATTATACCTTGCCAAATAAAAATCTTTCAATCTCTGTTTTTAAATCTTCAGTTTACCTAGCTTTAGCACATTGTTATGTGTCTTTTTTTTATTGTCCAGTCGAGGCTTGGAATAGGGTTTCTGATCCTGATAGGAATCTCTAGGCCATAGTCATTTTCTACAATTATTTTCCAAAGTATTTCATAGTGTATAATCAGGCAGTGTTATGTCCTCTCATATCAATGGATTTAGACAGGTATGCAAAGCCTTGATCAAAGAGGGAGGTTTCACGCGCCATATTAAAGGCGGCAAGAATGGCAGACTGTGTAAGGAGGGAAGATATTAAAGCCGAGGCAGCTTAAGGCATGAAGGAATTAATTAAATCATATATATAGATCAGAAGGGGGGGAAATATGCAAATCTAAGAGAGCTGATAGGATGAACAAGGTTATACAATGGAGAATGGAATGTCAAGGAGAAATTTGAATATTATAATGAGAATTAGAGGATTTAATTTTGCCATGTAGCTGGACTGGGACCCAAAATACATCAATGAACACGTTTGATGTGTGAATATAAAAACAGCTCATGAGATTCTACAAGTGCAGGAAAAGAAAACTAGCTAAAGTAAACATTGATCTTTTTACAGATAGATGTAGAGAAATGGCAGAGATACTTAACAGATATTTTAACTTGAACTCTGTCTTCGCAGTATTCAATATCAGAAATAAAGGGTAGCTAAGAGGCTAATCAGAATGAAAAATATTTGGTAATTACATTGCCAGCAGAAAAACTATTGGAGAAACTTAAGGGAGCTAAATCCCAACAAATCCCAAGAAGGTATTGGCCTGTCCTAGAGTTCTAAAACAGATGGCTGAAGGTTGTATGGTCTTTCAAAAGTCTATAGATTCTAGAATGGTATCAGGATTGGAAGTTAGCAAATGTATACCACTATACCAGAAAGAAGGGAACGAAATTAGTGTGTGAGACAGCCTGTTGTCATTTGTCAGAAAAATGCCAAAATCTATTCTTAAGGATTTCTAAACAAAACACATTAGAAATCATAGCATGAACAGGTAAAGGCAAAGCGTTATTTTGTGAAAGTGAAGTGCTTGACAAATTTCTTACAGATTTTTGAACATGCACCTAGGACGGTAGAGAGAGTACACTCTGATTTTCAAAAGGCATTCAATGAGGTTAATACATAAGATATGAACTCATGGAGCTGCAGGCAGTTTATTAGTGTGAATAGAGAACCTGTTAACAGATAGGAATCAGAGAATAGGGAAAACCAGGGCATTTTCAATTAAATCAAAATATTGCGGATGCTGGAAATTTGAAACAAAGAGTCATATTGGACTGTTTCTCTCTCCATAGATGCTGCCTGATGTTCTGAGGTTCTTTAGCATTCTTTGTGTCTGTTTCAGGGCTTTTTCAAGTTGACAGTATGACAATGTTATCACTTTAAAAAAGGTTAGTTTATCCTTGGATTTTTTTGAAGAAATGTTGTAAAGACAGAGGCGCCGAAGGGTCTAGGGAGTAATAGTTTAACAATAGAAAGAGAGTGGCCAGTTCTTCCAGTTCAGGTGTTCACTACAAACCGAAAGAACTGCTGATGCTGTAAATCAGGAACAAAACCAGAAATTGCTGGAAAAGCTCAGCAGGTCTGGTAGCATCAGTGAAGGAAAAATCAGAGTTAACGTTTCGGGTCTGGTGACCCTTCCTCAGAACCAGACCTGAAACCTTAATAACAAGGTGTGGAGCTGGATGAACACAGCAGGCCAAGCAGCATCATAGGAGCAGGAAAGCTTGAC
>JAHRHZ010000012.1:41512245-41769211 GCA_024137785.1 Ginglymostoma cirratum
ATTTTGCTCCTATGATGCTGCTTGGCCTGCTGTGTTCATCCAGCTCCACACCTTGTTACCTCGGATTCTCCAGCATCTGCAGTACCTATTATCTCTGAAACCTTAACTCTGATTTTTTCTTCACAGATGCTGTCAGACCTGCTGAGCTTTTCCAGCAACTTCAGATTTTTTTCTACATTATTTCTGTCATAGCAGTCACAAGATGTTTTGAATTCCGAAAGTGTTGCAAGCTTCAGTAAAGAATTCCTTTGACTTTCTCTGAAACCACTGTCTGGATATTCTTCCCTCCTGCCTGTAAGAATCTTTGTTTGAATATACGTTTTTGACAAGGGGTGTGTTTATGGAATGTGACTATGTTGGAATATTTAATTAGTTAAGTTGCTGCATCAGGTCAGTTAGGTTTTCCAATAGTTAAGTTACTGTAAATTCTGTTTTCCTATGTTCCAGTTTCAACTGTGGTGTTTAAATAAATTTTCTTTTGCTTAAAACCAAGTGGTTTGACCAGTTGCATCACACCTGGAACATCCACTTCACGTCTGCCTTTGAAATAAGAAAAAGTTGGGTCTAGGGGTTTCTGGCCTGGTCTATAAGAGACTAGGGTCTCTTGTCGGGATAATTCTATAATTCCAATTTGCGTTTAGGGTCGTTGGACTCAAAGGCAGAGAGTGGTAGGTGTTAGCGTCTTTTGTTTCAGGTATTGAACTCAGTTGGTTTAAACAGTGCTTTGTGTATTAATGGCTCTTCCAGTCACGAAGAGTTTTCTGGGGATGGAAGAAATGACTTTGGGAGTTTTACAAAAGATGAGCAAGGCAAAGCTGGTGGAATTGGCAGACAAGCTGAAGTTGGGATTCCCTTTGTCTGTGAGAAAGAGAGAGGTAAATACAGCAACAGCCCAACACTTAAATTTGCTGGAAATTCCATTGAAAGCTTTGGAAATGGCTAGAATTCAATTGCAGGTGGAGCAGCTGGAACATGAAAGGGAGCTGAAACCGTTTGAAATATGGTTAAAAGCAGAGGAAACAAAAAAGGAAAGAATTGCCTCAGCAGGACAAAAAGAAAAGGACAGAATCATTCTGGCAAAAGAAAAAGAAAAGGAAAGAATTGCTCTGGCAGAACAAAAAGAAAAGGAGAGGAAGGCCTTAGCAGAAGAAAGGGAGAAAAAACAGAAAAAGGGAGTTTGAACTTCAGAAGTTGGCAATTAGACGGGAAAGTCAACTTAAAAGGATGGAGGAAGGTAGAAGGTAGGCTTAGTGAGGACAATAGTGAAGATGAGCAAACCCATTGTAGCCAAAGGTCTAGTGGGGATCTGTTTAAATATTTGCAAGCATTGTCTAAATATGATGAGAAAGATGTAGAAGCCTTTTTCATCTCATTTGAGAAAGTGGCTAATCAAATGAAGTGGCTGGTGACCATGTGGGTTTTGTTGAACCTAACAAAGTTGGTAGATAGAACTTGCGAGATATTTGTATTACTATCAGAGGAGGTATCTGGGGAGTATGAGGAGTTGAAGGAAGCCACCAGAATGCATATGAGCTTGTGCCAGAAGCTTACAGATAACGTTTCAGGAATTGCAGGAGGGGCCCTGGTCAAACATACATTGAGTTTGAAAGGATCAAACAAAGTAATTTTGATCGGTGGATGAGGGCATTAAAAATAGGTCAAACATATAATGTTCTCAGAGAGACATTTGTTTTGGAGGAGTTAAAAAGTTCACTTCCTGAGGTAGTAAGAACTCATATGGAAGAGAAGAGAATTAAAACAGCAAGATTAGCAGTAAAAATGGCAGATGACTATGAGATGGTTCATACATCAAAGTTTGGCTTCTGCCACAATTTCAATCTGTGAGGGATAGAAATTGGGGAAAAGAGAATTTCTCAGGAGGTAAGGGAAAAACAGATCTCATTGAAGATAATAAAGAAAGCTTAACACAAGGTAAAAAGGAAACCCATGACGGGGAAAGAGGAGTTAAAAAGCTCACGTGTTTCCTCTGCAATAAAGTAGACCACATGAAGTCACAGTGTTGGTGGTTTAGGAAAAGATCTGGGAAGATGGATGTAGGGAAATCAGGATAAACTGGTGAATTTTGTTAAAGTGGTAAAGGAAAACACCATGGAGGCTAAAATGCTGCATGTACAGCATTTGCAGAATGTACAACCTGGTCAGAGTTTGTTTGAGAAGCAAGTGCCAGATCTCCTTAAACCATTTACATGTGAAGGTAAGGTTTACTCGCATTTGCCAGGAGAAGCAGGTAAAGAAATTACAGTATTAAGGGATATTAGGGGATCACATCAATCTTTGCTGCTGAGATATGAGGAGGTATGTCACTCAGAAGGACTATTGCCAGAAAAGGTGCTAGTACGTGGAATTCATGTTAAGATGAGATGTGCTTCATTAGTTAGAGTGAGGTTGGAGTGTTGAGTGAAAAGTGGAAAAGTGGTAGTAGTAGTACTGGAGAAACTCTTGGCTCCAGGAATGCAATTGGTCCTTGGTAATGATATCGTTGATCACAAGTAGGAGTGCTGCCTACTGTGGTTGAAAAGCCAGTGGAAAATCAGGCAACTGAGGAATTACAGGAATTATATCCTGGGATTTTTCCTGACTGTGTGACAACAAAGTCACCAAGCCACCGGCTAAAACAAGAGGAGAAATCAAAGAATACAGATAATGTAGTTAAAGTAGAATGATCAGGGACCATGTCTAATTGAATGGTTGAGAAACAAAACAGAGCATGTAGAAGACCAAGTGAATATTTTTATCTCAGGGAAACTAACAGAGTCACAATAGAAAGATGAAAAACTGAAGCAATTGTGTCAAAAAGCACACACAGAAGAAGAATCTGAGTGTATTCTTGAATGCTACTATCTTAAAAACAATGCCTTGATGAGGAAATGGAGACCATCACATAATCAGGCAGAAGTTCAGGGCTTAGGAGAGCTATAAGGGGGCATGAGAAAATCTTGGCAGATAGGAACAAGGAAAACCCCAAGGCTTTTTACATGTACGTGAGGAATAAGAGAATGACCAGAGAAAGGATGGGGCCGATCAAGGATTGTAAAGGGAATTTATGTACAGAGCCTAAAGAGATAGGACAGGTCCTTAATGAATACTTTTCTTCGGTATTCACAACTGAGAGGGACCTAGTTGTAGGGGAGGACAGCGTGAAGCAGGCAGGTCGGCTAGAGGAGGTCGATGTTAGTAAGGAAGATGTACTAGGAATTTTGAGGAACTTGAAGATAGATAAGTCCCCTGGGTCTGATGGGATTTATCCAAGGATTCTATGGGAAGCGAGGGGAGAGATCGCAGGGCTTTTGGCGATGATCTTTTCGTCCTCACTGACCACGGGTATAGTGCCGGAAGATTGGAGAGAGGCAAACGTTATTCCCTTGTTCAAGAAAGGGAATAGGGATAACCCTGGAAATTACATGCCAGTTAGTCTTACTTCAGTGGTGGGCAAATTATTGGAAAGGGCTCCAAGAGATAGGATTTATGATCACTTGGAAAGGCACAGTTTGATTAGTGATAGTCAGCATGGATTTGTGAGGGGTAAATCGTGCCTCACAAATCTTATTGAATTCTTTGAAGAGGTGACCAAAAACATGGGTGAAGGTAGAGCCGTGGATGTGGTATACATGGATTTAAGTAAGGCGTTTGATAAGGTTCCCCATGGTAGGCTCATGCAGAAAGTAAGGAGCCATGAGATGGGGGAAATGTTTGGATTGGATTCAGAATTGGCTGACACTTCAAAGACAAAGGGTGGTAGTGGACGGAAAATATTAAACATGGTGTTCAGTTACGAGTGGTGTACCACAAGGATCTGTTCTGGGTCCTCTTCTATTTGTGATTTTTGTAAATGATTTGGATGTAGGAGTGGAAGGGTGGATTAGTAAGTTTGCGGATGATAGGAAGGTAGGTCGAAGTGTGGATAGTGTGGAGAGCTGTTCTAGGTTACAAAGGGACATTGATAGGATGCAGAGCTGGGCTGAGAAGTGGCAGATGGAGTTTAACCCTGAAAAGTGTGAGGTGATTCATTTTGGAGGGACAAATTTGAAAGCAGAATACAGGGTTAACGGAAAGATTCTTGGCAGTGTGGAGGAGCAGAGGGATCTCGGGGTTCATGTCCACAGTTCCCTGAAAGCTGCAACCCAGGTGGGATAGAATTGTTAAGAAAGCGTATGGTGTGTTAGCTTTCATTAATAGAGGGGATTGAGTTCAAGAGCTGTGAAGTTATGCTCCAGCTGTACAAAACCCTGGTTCGACCACATCTGGAGCATTGTGTGCAGTTTTGGTCGCGTCATTACAGGAAAGATGTGTAGGCATTGGAAAAGGTGCAGAGGAGATTTACCAGTATGTTGCCTGGAATGAAGGGAAGGTCTTACGAGGAAAGATTGAGAGAGCTAGGGCTTTTCTCTTTAGAATGATGAAGGATGAGAAGTGACTTGATAGAGGTGTACAAAATGATCAGAGGTATAGATAGAGTGGACACCCAGAGACATTTTCCTAGGGTGGAGGTAGCTATTACAAGGGGGAATAGTTTTAAACTGAGTGGAGGTAGATATAGGGGAGACATCAGAGGTAGGTTCTTTACTTAGAGAGTGGTCGGGACGTATAATGCATTGCAGGAGATGGTAGTGGAGTTGGCCTCATCAGGGGCATTTAAGCGGCAATTAGATAGGCATATGGATGGTAGTATAAGGTAGGGGTGGAGGTTAGATAGACCTTAGGTTTAGGGTAAAAGTTCAGCACAACACTGTGGGCCAAAGTGTCTGTACTGTGCTGTACTGTTCTGTGTTCTATGTTCTATGTTCTCTGTTCTGAGTTGTTTTACCAATGGGTTATCGAAAGGAGGTGTTGCAGGTAGCACATGAATTACCAGTAGGAGGTCATTTAGGGATAAGAAAAACTCAAGCCAAAATACAAAACCATTTTTACTGGCCTGGACTGCAGAAGGATGTCGTTGAATTTTGCCAGACATGTCATATGTGTCAGGTAATTGGAAAACCTCAGGCAGTAATAAAACCAGCACCTTTAATACCTGCATTTGAGGAACCTTTTACTAGGGTCTTATTTGATTATGTAGGGCCCCACCCTAAAACCAAAAGTGGGAATCAATATTTGTTGACAATAATGAATATGTCCACTAGATTTCCAGAGGCTGTTCAATTATGCAATGTCACAGCTAAAAAGATTGTAGAAGGGATACTCAAATTTTTCACTAAGTATGGACTACCCACAGAGATACAATCGGATCAAGGATCAAATTTTATCTCAAAATTATTCAGGGAAGTTATGGACAGATTAAGAATGAAACAATTCAAATCCACTGCAGACCATCCAGAATTGCAGGGTGCGTGAGAAAGGTGGCATCAGACTTTAAAGTCCATGTTAAGGGCTTATAGCCAAGACTATCTCGATGGTTCACATAAAGGAATTCCGTTTGTACTTTTTGCAATTAGGATGCAACAAATGAATGGACTAAATTCAGTCCATTTGAATTAGTGAACTCAAAAATACTCGTGGCCCTCTGGAACCTTCCTCTCCTCCCCTTCCCTCTGACTCCACCCCCTCCCCCAAACCCCCACGTCCTGTCAGGTATTCACCATCCCTCCTAACCTCTTGGTGTCTGATGTTGAACGCTCTGTACACAGCAAAGGCCTCAGCTTTTTGGCTCTGCGTCCCCACCTTAACGAATTTCGGGCACGATATAATGCTGAACTCTTCTTCCATCGTCTTCGCTTCTGTGCCCATTTCTTTGGACAAGTGTCCTCTCCCAATCCCACAGACCCCTTTGCCCAGTTCCAACACTCTCCCTCCACCTGGACCTCTCCCTCCGGCCTTTTACATACACTCGATCTGTTCATTGAAAACTGTCGACGTGATATTAGTCGCCTCAATATCTCTGCCTCCCCTTCACCAAATCCCACCTATTGCCCTCCAAACTGACTGCACTCTGTGCACTCAGATCTAACCATGACTTTGTTATTAAGCCTGCCGAGAAGGCTGGTGCTGTTGTAGTCTACATTGCAGAGGCTGAGTGCCAACTCTCTGATACCTCCTCCTACCTTCCCTGGGACCATGACAGCACCATGACAAAATCAAGCCATTGTATCTACTACGGTAACTGATCTCATTTCGTCCGGTGATCTCACCTGCTCTGCTTCTAAACTGATAGTCCCCCAGGCCTGCACAGCTCGCTTCTACCTCCTTCCAAAAATCCATAAATAGGACTGTCCAGGCAGACACATTGTTTCAGCCTGCTCCTGCCTCACAGAACTCATCTCTTCCTACCTTGACTCAGTCTTCTCTCTCCCGGTCCAGGTACGAGATTCCCCTGGTGTCTTACGCTGGTTTCAAAACTTCCAGTTTGCCGGCTCCAGCCTCCTCCTCTTTACCATGGACCTGCAATCCCTTTACATTTCCATTCCCCACCAGCAGGATATTAGGGCTCTCCACCTCTTCCTAGAGCAAAAGTCTGAACCATCCCCACCCACCACCACCCGCCTCCACTTGACTGAGCTTGTCTTCACTCTCAACAACTTCTCTTTTAACTTCTCTCATCTTCTTCAGGTCAGTGGGGTGGCTATGGGTACCTGCATGGGCCCAAGTTATGCCTGTCTCTTCATGAGGTATGTGGAACATTCCTTGTTCCAGTCCAATTCTGGCCCCCACCCACAACCCTTTCTGCGAAACATCAATGATATCTTTGGTGCTGCTTCCCTCTCTCGTCTGGAATTGGAAAAGTTCATCAATTTCCCCTCCAATTTCCACCCTGCCCTCACTCTCACCTGGTCTATCTCTGACACTTAACTTCTCGTCCTTGACATCTCTGTTTCCATTTCTGGGGATAGGTTGGCCACTAATATCCACTACAAATCCGCTGACTCCCACAGCTACCTGGACTATAAATCTTCACACCCCACTTCCTGTAAAGACTCCATCCCATTCTTTCAGTTCCTCTGTCTCCGTCGTATATGTTCAGATGAGGCCAACTTCGACAAGGGAGCCTCCGAAATGTCCGCCTTCTTCCTCAACCAAGGATTCCCCAGCTCTGTTGTCGACAGGGCCCTCAAGCAGAATCGACCCATCTCCTGCACTTCTGCCCTCACCCCTTCTCTTCCCTCCCGCAACAGCGATAGGTTTCCCCCTGTCCTTACCTACCATCCTACCAGCATTCACATCCAGAAGATCAACAGGTACAATTTCCGCCACCTCCAGCAAGATGCAACCACCAAACACATATTCCAGTTCTCCTACTTGTCCGCCTTCCTCAGGGACCGTTCTCTCCGGGACACCCTGGTCCACAGTTCCTTCACCCCCCCGACACCCCCCCACAGCCCTATGGCACCTTCCCCTGTAACCGGTGAAGGTGCAACACCTGCCCATTTACCTCCTCCCTCCCCAGTATCCAAGGGCCCAAACATACCTTCCAGGTGAAGCAACACTTCACCTGCACTTCCCAGAATCTAGTCTACTGCATTCGCTGCTCACAATGTGATCTCCACTATGTTGGGGAAACGAAGCGTAGATGGGTGACCACTTCGCAGAACATCTATGTTCTGCTCGCAAAAAAGACCCTGAACTACCTGTTGCCTGCCACTTTAATGCACCACCCTGTTCCCTGGCCAACATCTCTGTCTCTGGCTTGCTACAGTGTTCCAGCAAACCTCAATGCAAGCTGGAAGAACAACACCTCATTTTCCGCTTGGGGAAACTGTAAAGTTCAATAATTTTAGGGCCTAAACTCTCCCATGTCCCGGCCCCCTACGCCACACACCAGGCCTTGTTACCACATAGCCTGCCATTACGCACCCCCTGTTGTTAGTCACTGACAGTCCCCATTAACCCTCCCAGCCTGATCATCATCAATTCTTTGTCTATCCAACTGTCCTTCTCTCTCTTTGGGCTCTATCCTATTGTTTACTCCCTACCCCACCCACCTCCCTATTTTCTGCATTTAAACTGACATTTCCCCAGCTACCGTCAGTACTGAGGAAGGGTCACCGGATCCGAAATGTTAACTCTTTTTTTTCCTTCACAAATGCTGTCAGACCTGCTGAGCTTTTCCAGCAACTTTGTTTTCGTTCTTGATTCACAGCATCTGCAGTTCTTGTAGTTTTCATTTGAATTAGTTTTTGGGCAAGAAGTGATACGATCACTGAAATTAATTAAGAAGAAATTGGTGAGTCAAAATTCAGAGACCACGTATTTGGACTATGTGTCAAATTTTAGGGAACAATTGACTCGACCGGGTGAGTTGGCTAGATAGCATTTAAAAATACCTCAGCGTACGATGAAACAGGAAGCAGACAAAATCAAAAACTCACAATTTTGCTAATGGAGATAAATTGTTAGTGTTACTATCAGGAATAGATGAACCTTTAAAAGCAAAGTTTAATGGATCTTATCAAATCAAAAGGAGGTTGAGTGAGCTGAACAATTTGATAAGGACTCCAGATAGAAAGAAATCTCACGGACTCTGTCATGTAAATATGCTCAAACAGTATTTTGATAAGGAAGGAAAGCAAAAGGAGAATGTGTTACAACACAGAGTGAAGAACCAAGTTCAGAGGATTCTGAATAAGGGCGGCATGGCAGCTCAGTGGTTAGCACTGCTGCCTCACAGTGCCAGAGAACCAGGTTTGATTCCACCCTTGGATGATTGTCTGTGTGGAGATTGTACATTGTCCCTGTGTCTGTGTGGGTTTCCTCTGGGTGCTCCGGTTTCCACCCACAGTCCAAAGATGTGCAGGTTAGGTGGATTGGCTATGCTAAATTGCCCGTAGTGTTCAGGGATGCATAGATTAGGTGGGTTAAAGGGGGATGGGTCCAGGTGGGGTGCTCTGAGGGTTGGTGTGGACTTGTTGGGCCAAAGGGCCTGTTTACACACTGTAGGGATTCTATGATTTCTATGACATTCCTCAAATTAAATTGGACAATGAGGAAGTTCTCAAAAATTGGGATAAATTATTAAGTTTCGTTCCAGAGGAACATTGTAGTGACCTGAAAGAGTTATCATTATCGCATGGGGAGATATGTGGGAATAAGCTGAGAAGTACTAATTTAATTATGGATGATGTAGATATAAGAAATGCTATTCCAATTAAGCAACATCCTTATAGACTTAACACTCTAAAGTTGGTACATTTTCAAAATGAGATTGAACGCGTGCTCTAAGACAACATAATTGAAATGAGCTGCAGTGACTGGAGCTCACTCATACTAATGGTACCAAATTCAGATGGCACTCAATAATTATATGTAGACTATCGCAAAGTCAATGTCACTACAAAGTCTGATTCATATCTGACTCCATGTTTGGAAGACTGTATTGAGAAGGTGGGACAAACAACTTAGGTTTCTAAGTTGGACTTACGCAGAGGATACTTTATCCGAAACAGCGAAGACAATTTTGGCTTTTGTAACACTGAACGGACTGTACCAATTTAAATTCATGCCATTTGGTATGAAAAATACACCAGTCACATTTCAAAGACTAACCAATAAACTAATTTCTGGATTATCCAATTGTGTGGGTATTCGAAGACTCGTGATTTTTAGTGACAGATGGAAGGAACATTTACAGCATCTATTGGAATTGTTCGATCGATTTCAGGAACTGAACTTGATGATAAACTGGCTAGGAATGAATTTGCCAAAGCCCAAGTTCCTGTGCTATGTGATTGGACATGGACAGATGGCCCCATGGAATGTGAAAACAAAGGTTATTGGGGAGTTTCCCATACCATCAACGAAGAGAGCAATACTACGATTTCTGAGATGAAGTGGGTTTTATCAGAAATTCATACCAAATTTTAGCAGTGTGGTTGTTCCAATGACTGACATATTGATGAAGTGCAGAAAATGGCAGACTGTCAGAAGGCATTTGACAGCCTGAAAGCTGTGTTAACCACTGCTCCAGTATTAGACACACCTAATTATGCAAAACTATTCAAGGTAGCTTTCGATGTGGGTGTCAGCGCTGTACTCTTACAAGAAGACTATGAGAAGATAGAAAGACTTAGCAGATATTTTACCAGGAAATTGAATATTCAGCAACAGAAATATTCCAAAGTTAAGAAGGAGAACTTGAGCTTGGTGTTGGCGTTGCAACACTTCGATATTTATACATTTGTATATACTGATCATAACCCATTAAAGTTTTTGGAGAAATTTAAGGACGAAAATTCCAGAGTGTTTAGATGGAGCTTATTACTGCAGCCATTCAATTTCAAAATTGTACGTGTGGCAGGACGAGAAAACATAATTGCCGATGCGTTGTTGCGACTTGGATGAAGACAGATAGAGGCGTTCGGAGGCAGGAGTAAATAAACTGAAAGAGAATGTCATTGTGAATGTTTGCATCTTTAGAGTCAATGTATTGTCTTTGTATTGTAGTGCGCGAACACAGTGAGACTAAAGGGTTTAAAATGAAGCCATCTTTATATAATGATGTCTTTTTGGTGGTGGGGGGAGGTGTGACGATGCTGTCACTTTAAAAAGGTTATTTTGTCATCGTTTTTTTTGAAGAAACTTTGTAAAGGCAGAAGCGCCGAAGAGTCTAGGGAGTAACAGTTTAACAATGGAAGGGGTGTGGCCAATTACATAGAACATAGAACAGGACAAGCCCTTTGGCCCACGATGTTGTGCTGACCTAACATCCTACGCTAAGATAAAGCTCCCCTACATACCCTTCATTTTACTATCATCTATGTGCCTATCCAAGAGTAGCTTAAATGTTCCCAACGTATCTGACTCTACCACCACCACTGACAGTGCATTCCACACACCCACCACTCTCTGTGTGAAGAACCTACCTCTGACATCTCCCCCATACCTTCCTCCAATCACCTTAAAATTATGCCCCCTTGTGATAGCCATTTCTGCCCTGGGAAAAAGTCTCTGATTATCCACTCTATTTATGCCTCTCATCATCTTGTACACCTCTATCAAGTCACCTCTCATCTTTCTATGCTCCAATGAGAAAAGCCTTAGCTCCCTCAAACTTTCCTCATAAGACATGCCCTTCAGTCCAGGAAGCATCCTGGTAAATCTCCACTGCATTGTCTCTAAAGCTTCCACATGCTTCCTGTAATGAGGAGACCAGAACTGAAAACAACATTCCAAGTGTGGTCTAACCTGGGTTTTACAGAGCTGCAGCATAACCTCGTGGCTCTTAAACTCAATCCACCTGCCAATGAAAGCCACAAACCATATGCTTTCTTAAAAACCCTAACAACTTGAGTGGCAACTTTGAGGGATCTATGGACGTGGACCTCAAGATCCCACTGTTCCTCCACACTGCTGAGAATCTTGCTATTAACCCTGTATTCTGCATTCAAATTCGACCTTCCGAAATGAATCACTTCACACTTTTCCAGGTTGAATTCCATCGGCCACTTCTTTGCCCAGCTCTGCATCCTGTCAATGTCCTGTTGCAACCTATAACAGCCCTCCACACTATCTACAACACCACCAACCTTTGTGTCATCGGCAAATTTACTAACCCACCCTTCCACTTCTTCATCCAAGTCATTTATAAAGATCACAAAAAGCAGAGGCCCCAGAACAGATCCCTGCAGAACACCACTGGTGACTGAACTCCAGGTTGAATATTTACTATCTACTACCACCCCCTGTCTTCTATTGGACAGCCAATTCTATATTCAGACGGCCAAATTTTCCTGAATCCCGTGCATCCTTACTTTCTAATGAGCGTACCGTGGGGAACCTTATCAAACGTCTTGCTAAAATCCACATACGCCACATCCACTGCTCTACCTTCATCAATGTGTTTTGTACTTCCTCAAAGAATTCAATAAGGTTTGTGAGGCATGACCTGCCCTTCACGAAGCCACGTTGACTATCTCTAATCAAACTATGTTTTTCCAAATAATCGTAAATGCTGTCTCTCAGAATCCTCTCCAATAATTTGCCCACCATAGAAGTAAGGCTGTCCAGTCTATAAATCCCAGGGTTATCCCTCTTCTCTATCTTGAACAAGGAAATAACATTTTTCACCCTCCAATCAGCTGGTACTACTCCAGTGGACAGTGAGGATGCAAAGATCATCACCAAAGTCACAGCAATCTCTTCCCTCACTTCCCGTATAAACCTTAGGTATATCCCGTCTGGCCCAGGGGACTTATCTATCCTCATGTTTTTCAAAATTTCTAGCATATCCTCCTTCCTGACATCAACCTGTTCAAGCACATCAGCCTGTTTCATGCTGTCCACCCAAATGACAGGGTCCCTCTCACTGGTGAAGACTGAAGCAAAGTATTCATTAAGGACCTCCCCTACCTCCTCTGACTCCAGGCACAAGTTCGCTCCACTATCCCTGATCGGCCCTACCCTCACTTTGGCCATCCTCCTGCGCCTCACATAAGCATAGAACGCCTTGGGTTTTTCCTTAATCCTACCCACTAAGGCTTTTTCATGCCCCTTCTAGCTCTCCTATGTCTATTCTTCAGTTCCTTCCTGCCTACCTTGTAACCCTCTAGAGCGCTGTATGATCCTTGCTTCCTCAACCTTAAGTAAGCTTCCTTCTTCCTCTTGATTAGATGTTCCACATGTCTTGTCATTCACTTTACCATCCCTTCCTTGCCTCAGTGGGACAAACCTATCCAGCACTTGTAGCAAGTGCTCCCTAAGCAACCTCTACATTTCTGTCGTGCATTTCCCTGAGAACATCTGTTCCCAATTTATGCTCTGCAGTTCCTGCCTAATAGCATTGTAATTCCCCCTCCACCAATTAAATACTTTCCCATACTGTCTGCTCCTATCCCTCTCCATGACTATAGTAAAGGTCAGGGAGCTGCGATCACTATCCCAAAATGCTCTCCCACTGAGAGATCTGACACCTGGCCTGGTTCGTTGCCAAGAACTAAATCCAATATGGCCTCCCCTCTAGTTGGCCTACCTACATACTGAGTCAGGAATCCTTCCTGGACACACCTGACAAAATCTGCTCCATCCAAACTATTTGCACTTAGGAGGTTCCAGTTGATATTAGGGAAGTTGAAATCACCCATGACAACAACCCTCTTACTTCTGTACCTTTCCAAAATCTGCCTCCTAAACTGTTCCTCAGTGTCTCTGTTGCTATTGGGGGGTCTACAAAATCTCCTAATAAAGTGACTGCTTATTTCCTGTTTCTGACTTCCACCCACACTGACTTAGTGGACAAACTGTCCTCAATGACCTCCCTTTCTGCAGCTGTGATACTATCCCTGATTAGCAATGTCACTCCCCCACCTCTTTTACCTCCCTCCCTATCTCTTTTGAAACATCTAAATTCCAAAACATCCAGCAACTATTCCTGCCCCTGTGATATCCAAGTCTCCATAATGGCAACAACATCGTAGCTCCGAGTACTGATCCATGCTCTAAGTTCATCACCATTATACCTGACACTTCTTGCGTTAAAATAGACACACTTCAAAGCGTCACACCGACTGCAACTTTGTCCTATCAACTGTCTATCCTTTTTCATAGACTCTCTGCGTGCTGTATCTGCCTGTACACCAGCTACCCCATCCTCTGATCTGTAGCTCCAGTTCCCATCCCCCTGCTGAACTGGTTTAAACCCTCCCGAAGAGCTCTAGAAAACCTCCTGCCCAGGATATTGGTGACTCTCCAGTTCAGGTGCAATCCACCTTCCTTGTACCGGTCCCACCTTCCCCAGGAGTATTCCAATGATCCACATATCTGAATCCCTCCCTCCTACACCAGCTGTGTAGCCATGTGTTCAGCTGCACTCGTTGTCTAATCGTAGTCTCACTAGCCCGTGACAACCTGAGATTACTACTCTGCTCGTCCTGCCTTTTAGCTTCCAACCTAACTCCCCATATTCGCTTTTCAGGTCCTCATCACTTTTCCTCGTTAAGTCATTGGTACCGATGTGTACCATAACTTCTGGCTGCTCACCCTCCCCCTTAAGCATCCTGCAGACTCGATTTGAGACATCCCTGACCCTTGAACCCAGGAGGCAACATACTATCCGGGAATCTCGTTTGCGACCACAGAATCTCCTGTCTGTTCCCCTCATCATTGAATGTCCTATCAATATTCTCCCAGCTTGTCATCTTGGATTCTCCAGCATCTGCAGTACCTTTTATCTCAGGTTTTTTCTTGTTTTTTTAGCTGTAGCAGCCACAAGATGTTTTGAATTCTGGAAGTGTTGCAAGCTTCAGTAACGGATTGCTCTGACTTTCTCTGAAATCTGTCTCTGGACTTTGTTCCCTCCTGCCTGTAAGAATCTGTGTTTGAATTCACCTTTTTGCGAAGGGGTGTGTTTATAGAATGTAATTATACTGGAGCAGTTAATTAGTTAATTTACTGTATCGAGTCGGTTAGGTTTTCCAATGGTTAAGTTAGCCTAAATTCTGCTTTCTTTTGTTTGTGTTTCAACTGCATTGTTTAAATATGTTTTGATTTGTTTAAAGCTGAGTGGTTTGACCAGTTCTATCACACTTGGAACAGTGACTTCATGTCTGCCTCTAAAACAAGAAAAAGATAGGTCTAAGCTACCTTCTTAAGATATTTTGAGGGGATCTGGCCTGGTCCATAACAACAAGCTATAACAAGTAGAGTGCCATGAAGACTGTGCTGGGGTTTTAGTTCTATGCTCTCTACATTAATTACTTAGATAAAGAGACGGAGAGTAATGCAATGAGCTTGTTGATAATACAAAGCGAAGTTGGAACATGAGCTAACAAGCATGGGGCTGAATGAACACAGCAGGTCAAGCAGCATCATAGGAGCAGGAAAGCTTGACGTTTCGGGCCGAGACCCTTCATCAGAAATGGGGGAGGGGAAGAGGGTTCTGAAATAAATAGGGAGAGAGGGGGAGGCGGATAGAGGATGGATGGAGGAGAGGATAGGTGGAGAGGAGGCAGACAAGTCGAAGAGGCGGGGATGGAGCCAGTAAAGGTGAGTGTAGGTAGGGGGGTAGGGAGGAGATAGGTCAGTCCAGGGAGGACGGACAGGTCAAAGGGGCGGGATGATGTTAGTAGATAGGAGATGGGGGTGTGGCTTGGGGTGAGAGGAGAAACAGGTTAGGGAGGTGGAGATGAGCTGGGCTGGTTTTGGGATGCGGTTGGGGGAGGGGAGATTTTGAAGCTTGTGAAATCCACATTGATGCCATTGGGCTGCAGGGTTCCCAGGCTGAATATGAATTGCTGTTCCTGCAGCCTTCGGGTGGCATCACTGTGGCATTGCAGGAGGCCCAGGATGGACATGTCATCTGAGGAATGGGAGGGGGAGTTGAAATGGTTCGCGACTGGGAGGTGCAGTTGTTTGTTGCGAACTGAGCGAAGGTGTTCTGCAAAGCGATCCCCAAGCCTCCGCTTGGTTTCCCCGATGTGGAGCAAGCCACAACGGGTACAGCGGATGCAGTATACCACATTGGCAGATGTGCAGGTGAACATCTGCCTGATGTGGAAAGTCTTCTTGGGGCCTGGGATTGGGGTGAGGGAGGAGGTGTGGGGGCAGGTGTAGCACTTCCTGCGGTTGCAGGGAAAAGTGCCGGGTTTGGTGGGGCTGGAGGGGAGTGTGGATCATCCAACGGATCATCCTCCGATACTTCCGCCATCTGCAATCAGACCCCACCACCAAAGACATTTTTCCCTCCCCACCCTTATCTGCCACTCCCTCCGCGACTCCCTTGTCCGCTCCACACTCCCCTCCAGCCCCACCACACCCGGCACTTTTCCCTGCAACCGCAGGAAGTGCTACACCTGCCCCCACACCTCCTCCCTCACCCCAATCCCAGGCCCCAAGAAGACTTTCCACATCAGGCAGAGGTTCACCTGCACATCTGCCAATGTGGTATACTGCATCCGCTGTACCCGTTGTGGCTTCCTCTACATCGGGGAAACCAAGCGGAGGCTTGGGGATCGCTTTGCAGAACACCTTCGCTCAGTTCGCAACAAACAACTGCACCTCCCAGTCGCGAACCATTTCAACTCCCCCTCCCATTCCTCAGATGACATGTCCATCCTGGGCCTCCTGCAATGCCACAGTGATGCCACCCGAAGGCTGCAGGAACAGCAAATCATATTCAGCATGGGAAGCCTGCAGCCCAATGGCATCAATGTGGATTTCACAAGCTTCAAAATCTCCCCTTCCCCAACCGCATCCCAAAACCAGCCCAGCTCATCTCCACCTCCCTAACCTGTTTCTCCTCTCACCCCAAGCCACACCCCCATCTCCTATCTACTAACATCATCCCGCCCCCTTGACCTGTCCGTCCTCCCTGGACTGACCTATCTCCTCCCTACCCCCCTACCTACACTCACCTTTACTGGCTCCATCCCCGCCTCTTCGACTTGTCTGCCTCCTCTCCACCTATCCTCTCCTCTATCCATCCTCTATCCGCCTCCCCCTCTCTCCCTATTTATTTCAGAACCCTCTTCCCCTCCCCCATTTCTGATGAAGGTTCTCGGCCCGAAACGTCAAGTTTTCCTGCTCCTATGATGCTGCTTGACCTGCTGTGTTCATTCAGCCCCATGCTTGTTAGCTCGGATTCTCCAGCATCTGCAGTACCTTTTACCTTTGGAACATGAGCTGTTTGGAAGGCAAAACGAAGCCATTAAAGCTACAGACAGATAAGGTGAGTAGATGAATGGATGGAAGGTGGACCATAATGTCGGGAAGGGTAAAACTATTACCTCTATTTGTAAGGATAAGAAAAATATTTTTTTACAAAAGAAATTGGGGGAGGGGGTAGGGAGTAAACGATAGGTCGGGATAGAGCCCAAAGAGAGAGAGGAGCAGTTAGACAGATAAAGGAGTTGTTAATGATCTGGCTAGGATGATGAAGAGCAGTTAATGGGCACTGTTTGTGACTAACAATAGGTAGTGTGTAATGGCAGGCTATGTGATACCAAGGCCTGGTGTATGAGGTAGGGGACTCGGAAATGGGAGCGTTTAAGCTCTAAAATTATTGAACTCGATATTGAGTCTAGAGGACTGCAGGGTCCCCAAGCAGAAAATGAGGTGTTGTTCTTCCAGCTTATGCTCAGCTTCACTGGAACACTGCAGCAAGCCTGAGACAGAGATGTTGGCCAGGGAGCAGGGTTAAATGAGGTCAAGAGCTGATTGCCCTTGGCGGAACCTAAACTGGGCTTCAGTGAACAGGTTATTGTAAGCAGGTGCTACTTGATAATGCTATTGATGACATTTTTCATCACTTTACTGATGATGGAGAGTATACTGGTGGGGTGGTAATTGGCCGGCTTGGATTTGTCCTGCTTTTTGTGTACAGGATAAACAGGCAATTTTCCTCCTTGTCAGGTAAATGTCAGTGTTATAACTGTATTGGAAGCATTTGTCTAGGGAAGCAACAAGTTCTGGAGCACAAGTCCTCAGTATTATTGTGGAATGTTGCCAGCGGCCATAGCTTTTGCAGTATCTAGTGCCTCCGACTGTCTTTTGATATCACATGGGGTGAACCAAGTTGGCTGAAGACTGGTATCTGTAATGCTGGAGATCACTGGAGGAGGCCGAGATGAATCATCCACACAACACTTCTGACTGAAGATTGCTGCAAATGCTTTAGCCTTTTTTTTGCTTATGTTTTGGGCTCTTCTATCATTAATGCTGAGGATATTTGTGGAGTGTCCTCCTCCAGTGAGTTGTTTAACTGCCCACAACTTTTCACAACTGGATGTGGTAGGACTGCAAAGATTAGATCTGATCCATTAGATGTAGGATCACTTAGCTCTGTCTATCACTCGCTGCTTTTGCTGTTTGTAGTTATTTTGTAGCTTCACCAGGTTGTCACACCAATTTTTAGGTATGACTGGTGCTGCTCCTGGAATGCCCCCCTGCACTCTCCATCGAACCAGGGTTGATCCGCTGGCTTGATGGTAATGGTTGAGTGGGGGCAATGAGGTTACAGATTGTGCTGGAGTATAATTCTGCTGCTGGTGATAGTTGACTGCAGCTCATGGATGCCCAGTCTTAAGTTGTCAGATCTGTTCAAATGCAGTCCCATTTAGCACGATGATAGAGCCACACAACACAATGGACTGCATTCTCAAAGTGAGAGCAGGACTTTGCCTCCATAAGGATTTTGCAGTGATCACTGTTACTGGTACTGTCATGGACAGATGCATCTGCAGCTGTCAGATTGGTAAGGATGAGGCCAAGTATGTCTTTCCCTCATGCCGCCCTTGGCAGCTGCCGCAGACCCAGGCGAGCAGCTATGCCCTTTAAGACCCAAACAGTTCGATCAGTAATGCTGGTGCCAAGCCACTCTTGGTGGTGGACATTGAAATTCCCCACCCAGCGTATATTTTGTGCCCGATTTACCCTCAGTGCTTCCTCTAAGCATTGTCCAACATGGAGGAGTACTAATCAATCAACCAGGAGCAGCTGGTGCTTGGTAATCAGAAGGAACTTTCCATTCCCATGTTTAATCTTAAAAAATGAGATTTCATGGTATCCAGAGTCAATGTTGAGGACATCCCAGGGCAACTCACTCTTGACTGTGTACCACTGTACTGTCAACTCTGCTATGTCTGTCCTGGCAATGGGGCAGGACATATCTAGCTGTTGGTTGACTAGTCTGTGAGACAGCCCTCCCAATTTTGGCACCAACCCCCAAAATGTTAGTAAGGAGGGCTATGCACAGTTGACATGCTGTTTTCCAGCCCTTAGGTTGATGCCAGGCTGTCCGTATGGTGAGTAGCTAGCTCAGCCATTTCAGGAGACGTTTGAGGGTCAACCACATTGCTGTGGGTCTGGAGTCACATGTACACCAGACCGGGTGATGACAGCAGATTTCCTTTAGTGAGTGGGATGGGTTTTTCTGACAATTGACAATGTTTTCATGGTCATTAGTAAATTTTTAATTCTGGATTGTTTTTATTGAACTCAAACTCCACTATTTCCTGTAGTGGGATTTGAACCGGATCACCAGAACATTAGCTGAGTTTTAAGATTGATAGGCTAGTAATATCACCACTAGGCCTTCACCTACCCTTATAAAAATACAGAATCTTTCATTAAATTGAGGCATTATGTTCCTAAAAAGAACAGGTGTCACAAGATTAAAATTATATTTGGTTACAAGCTTTTAAGAGTACTTAGTTTTGACAAAGTCATTTAAATGAAAATAGTTTTCATTGATGAAAATCAATGAAAATAATTGTCAATAATTTAGAATAAATTTCATTTCAATCTCATTTCTACAAGAATGGGATATTTGCTGTTTATTTTCTTCTGTAATTTGCTAGTTCTTATTGATATGTAAAATGATTTGCACTTTTATTTTACTCAATTAATTTTTCCAACATATGTATTTTGTTGCATATAGGGACATTTTAGTAGCCAACTAACAGCTCTCACACTTAATTCAATTAATTGTATGTTGACTAAAATACAAGCACAGATTTTTAATACAATTTCTTTCAATACTTTCATTTAAAATCAGTTACTAGTGCTTGTTTGCATAAATAGCTGTCAATATTGTCTGGAAAAATAGGGCATGTGTCTTTAAAATGCCAATATTTAATATTGCCATCTTAATCGTGTCTATCTAATATGAATGCTTTATTAATAAAATGTATTATTAATATTTAATTAGTTACTTTTGAATTTAAATGAAAAGTTTTTATTTATAAAATTTGAGAAATGACAGGTCTGTAAATCCATCATTCACTGATGCAAAACTAAATTATTTAGAAGCTGCAGATTTTGAAAACTCTCTACAATAGCTACCCAACATCAGCCCAGTAATAAGCTCATATTTTATTAGGGAATATGCATGGGACTATAAATACCGTGACTGTATTTTTAATTTTTTTTTAAATTTACTTTTGCCCATATTCTTATGATTATGGTGAGAATGACAGCCCTTGACATCAAGGCTGCATTTGAATGAGTGTGACATCAAGTATCCCTAGCAAACCTGAAATCATTGGGTATTGGGATCAAACTCTCAACTGGTTGGAGTCATACCTGGCGCATAGGAAGATCGTGGTGATAGTTAGAAGTTAGTCATCCCAGCTCCAGCACAACTCTGCAGGAGTTCCCCAGGGCAGTGTCTGAGGCCCAACCATCTTCAGCTGCTTCATCAATGACCTTCCCTCCATCATAAGGTTAGAAGTGGAGACGTTTACCAATGATTGCACAATGTTCAGCACCATTCGTGATTCCTCTGATATTGAAGCAATCCAGGCTCAAACGTAGGAAATCTGAACAATATGCACGCTTGAACTGTTAAGTGGCAAGCAACATTCACACCACACAAATGCCAGATAATGACTGTCTCTAGTAAGAGATAATCTAACAACAGTGTCTTGATATTCAATGGTGTTACCATCATTGACTTCCCCAGTATCAACATCCTTAGGGTTACCAATAACAGAAACTCAATTGGTTTCAACACATAAATACAATGGCTACAAGAGCAGGTCAGAGACTAGGAATACTGCAGCAAGTAACTCACTCTCTGACTCCCCAGCCTGGCCACCAGCTACAAGGGACAAGTCAGATGTATGATGGAATAGTGCCGACTGGCCTGGATGGGGCCAGCTCCAATAACACTCAAGAAGCTTGACAATATCCAAAACAAAGCCCCCCGCTGGATTGGCACCACATTCACAAGCATCCACTCCTTCTACCACTGACATTGAGTACAGCAATGTATATGGGGTACAGGATGAACTGCAGAAATTCATGAAGGACCCTTACACAGCACCTTCCAAACCTCGATCACTTCATTCAAGAAGGACAAGGGCAGCAGACATATGGGAACACCACCACCTGCAAGTTCCCCTCCAAGCAACTCACCATCCTGACTTGGAATGATATCACTGCTCCTTCACTCTCAATGGGTGAAAATCCTGGAATTCTCTTCTTATGGGCATTGTAGGGCAACCCAGGGCAGGCGGACTGCAGCAGTGCAAAAAGACAGTTCGCCAGTACCTTTGCAACTAGGCTCAAGCAATAAATGCTGGCCAGACAGCGACGCTCACATCCCACAAGTGAATTAAAAAAAGGTAGAGTTTGAGTCAGTAGTAGCCCAGTGACTGTGAGATTGCAGAGATAAGATAGTGGCACTTAGCCTTGTCAACCACAGAAGGCCCTGAAGAAGAATCACACCAGACTTAAAACTCTGTCTCTCTCTCTCTCTTGCTTTCTCTCTATAGATGCTGCCAGGCCTTATGAGTTTCTTGAGCATTCTCTGCAATTTTTTTCAGATTTTCAGTACCTGCAGTACTTTGATTTTATTACAGAATGTCATTCACCTTCTTTCTATGGTTATGTGTGTTCCATTTAACTCAGCACATTGGGTGCTGTCTGTTTCCAGCCTGTCTGTGTCTGGTAGCATGACATCATTTGACAGTGTTCACAGAAAGTGTTCCTCTCCACTACTCTATCCACCAACATGTCCCTGCCTGTAAAGCAGGGAGCTAACTTGCCTTCCTGGGCCACTTCAATGTGAGATGGCAGCGTGAGGGTCAGTTGCTGGCTGTCAGCATCTGAAGTGGTGTGCCAAGGAGCTCAATCACCAGAATGGTCTGATGACAGTCCCTTAAATAATGAAGGACATTTGATGCTATCAAGCCTTCCTGGAATCCTACAAAGGTTCCCATTGATTCTCCAACTGGAAGTTGAGATCAGTTATCGTTCTGATATAGTACCAGCCATTAACTATGAACATATGCAACAAACATACATCTTTTGTTCTTCTTTACAATTTGTTTAGAAACTGAGAGTTCTCCAGGTAATGATTATTCAAGTTTATCAGTGCTTGGTAATATATAATTGGGTGCCCTTCTCTATAATTCATATTTTGAGCAATCTTAGATAAAGAAAATGTTGACTTAGCCCCCCCAAAAAATTTGAAAAATTGAACTTTTAGAGACATAGAAGTCTAGACCACTGAAAAAGGCCCATTAGCCCAATGAGTCTGCGCAGCTAAAAGCAACCACCTAACTATTGTAATTTCATTTTCCAACACTTGACCTATAGCTTTGTATGCTTTGGCATCGCAAGTATATATCTAAATGTCATGAGGGTTTCTGTCTCCATCATCCTTACAGTAGTGAATTCCAGATTCCCACTACACATTTGGGTGAAAAAGTTTTCCTCACGTCCTGTATGAAACTCCTGTCCCTTAGCTTAAATCTATGTCCCCAATCGTTGATCCCTCCAACAAGGGCAAAAGTTTCTTCCCACCCACTCTGTCTGTGCCCATCATGTTCTATACATCTTAATCATGCCTCTTCTGCTGCAAGGAAAATAACCCCAATCTATCCAAGATAACAAAGTGTAGAGCTGGATGAACACAGCAGGCCAAGCAGCATCAGAGGAGCAGGAATCTCTCTTCAAAACTGAATGTCTCCAGCTCAGGTAACGTCCCGCTAAACCTCCCCTGCACCTTCTCCAGTGCAATAATATCTCTCCTATAATGTGGATTCCAGAGTTGTGATTCTAGCATTGTTCAGTTTTTTTTTTAAGTGTTGTCAAATGAGAATCTCGAATATAAATACTGATGATTTATAGGAACAAAAATAGTTTTGATAGTAATGAATAGTAATAGCAATCAGATTCAATGGCCCTTCAGCTCCAAATTCATGTGAAGGAGACTCCTTCTAATAGGTCTATTGAGAAGTAAAAATTATCAATGTTTTCATTTTTAACAAGTTACAAGGATAGCGCTGTCACACAGATGAAACTATGTGTTCACATCAAACTATAACCTCCTACCTGTTCAGATAATTTTTTATGACCTTTTCTCAGGTCAGTAAACCTATTATTGTGTGTCAATTAAAATCCACACACTATTAAATATATCTACTTGGCCCAAATGTGAAATCAATGTACAGTCTAAATAGCAGAAAACATCCTTTTAAATTAATTAGCACTTCAACAAAGGAAATGGAGGGACTGTAATTGACATTCCTTCTATTTGTCTGTCTCTGCTATTACAAAGATGTGGAAAATCGTTAGTAGATTTAATCTAAACTCAGGGGATTAAAGGCCTGAAATCTTGGACAACCCTGGTATTGGATCTTGTGCTGTGGTTTGGGAATAGTGGAGTTTTAAAATAATTATACATTTATGATATAATAATTACTCAGATGCATGAACAATGATGGCAGCCTTTACAGATCCCTCAGTTTGCACAATCAATAAGTAAAGTTTGATTTCCTCAACTATTTTCTAACAGCTGTATGAAGCAGAAACTTATTTTCTGAAGATAGTTTTGTTGTATATTATCCTAGAGTTAGAATGCATTTCTAGCTCGATGACTCACACTGGCCTTTCTCCCTGTGCCTGACAACAATATCTCACACACTTACCTCCCGCTGTGTAAAAATCCTAGATCCGTAGAAAGCCAAAGTAAGCACACTAACAAATGCATTTATCCTTCAATGTTTTCATGTTTGGATCGGTGAAGCCTTTAGTGGTCATTGAAGCGAGTGCATTACGTACGATACTTTGTCCAAACTTACGGGATGTTTATTAATATTGCCAAAACCTTTTGCAAAGCAGTCTTTCTCTCAGTTGTGACTTAGCTGGAGATGGAGTCATTGAATATTTTTAAGTCTGAGTGAGGATTGAGCATTGTTGGTGTTCGATGGAAATGTGAAATTTGAATTACAAACAATCGGCCATAATTGTATTGAATGGAGGAATGGGCTTGAAGGGCCAAATTGTCTACTTCTGCTCCCATTTTATGTGTTACTATGTTACACCAGAATGTGGTTACAATTTAAAAGAAATGCAATTATGCTTAGTGTACTGGCTGCCTTTGCATACTCATGTGGACTGTACCTCAACTCTCGGTGTGTTTGTGGTGGCCACTTAAAACACTGTCACTTGAAACATGGTGTCAGGAATGGTGCAGCTGAAAATGTGTGAATATGCAAAACTGTAAAGGAGCTAGCTACTGGAAGAAACAGTAAGGACAAACTTAAAATAAAACACCAGTCAATAACTTTGAATTACTAGAAGAGTCAAAATGACTCTGCATTTTCCACTCCCTACAGTTTTGAAAATAAAATATGGGACAACAATATACTCTCAGTGGCAGCAATAGTGACAGAATTAATGAAACCTGATTTTGGTGTTGAGGAAAGAGTAACAGGAGCTATATTGTAACCTTGATCTCCAGCGGGAAGAAAATGAGTAGAAAAGGCAGATAGCAGAGTTTTGAGAAAACATACTTTGAACTCAACATTGATATTAATTATGAATAGTATGTTTTGAATATTAGAGTTGGGGGAGGGAGATGATTGGTTAGTTTATGGCCGCATAGATGCATCTAATTAAATCGTGAAAGTTTGGACAGTTGAATAATAATGTCATAGAGAAAGGATTGACTTCGGCACAAGAAATCCTTCAGTTAGCTGAGAGAGAGGAGTCCAATTCTCAAGAAAGCCATCTCCTTGTGTAGAAGCTCTGAGATTGTCAACCATCACCCATATTAATGGGAGAACAGACAAGATCTGGAATTAACCTGAGAGATATTCCAAGCTGAACAAAAACAAATTGGAAATAAAGGTGGAAATATTTATGGAAAAGTCATCAGAAAAATCAGAGACCAGAGGCAGAATGTAAATACTGCATCATACAAAAAAAAGAAACATTTCCAGAGTGTGGCAATTGTAAGGAGTTGAAGCAGTTTGTGCTTGTAGTTAGCTAAAAGAAAGCAAATCCAGCTGATAAAGATAGCTGCTGGACAGATACAAGCTGTTGCTATTGGTTTGTGACTGTTAGAATGATAACTGCAGAAGGAAAGCATTAAGAGAATGTGAAGTGTCAGACTGAAACCGGCGCTTCAGGCAACATCATGAATTTTGAAGTGGTTCAAGATGGTGACCCAGAAAGGAATCCCTCAAAAGTAAGGTTAAAGTTATATGATAGAACAGGACTCATGCCAAGAGCCCAATACAATGGGAAGAATGAATGTCTGGAGCTCCTGATTTAAGCAAAATCCACTCATTTCAGCTGGAAAAAGTCAAAGGCTTGAACTGGTAACCCTAAATATGCCAGAAGAGATTTGTAGTGTTTTGCAGATCATTAAACCTTTAACTGCTGAACGGAGGATTACAAAGATGGATGAGTGTGTGAGATCAATTTAACATCTGTCAAGGACACTTCCAGCTTCCCTCAAGTCCAGCCTGAAAGACAAGATAGTAGAGCTGTAAAAGAAGGGTGTAATCAAGAAAGTGATATAATAGCACGGTAGCAGTAAAGAAAATTTGGAAAACTGAGAAAATACATGGATCCTCAGGACCAGAACTTGCCAAGACAAAAGTCATGCTTCTCAATGTAAAGGATTGTTGTTGGCAAGTGAAGTTGGATCAACGCAACAGTTTTCCAGCTATATTCTGGATGCTATTTGGGAAATATAATTGGTTGTGCTTGCCATTCCACTGCTCCAGAAGAGTATCAAGCACACAGACAGCACAGGATAGTCAATGACCTTCCTAGACTGGAAGCTGTTTTGGATGTGGAGACAGATGCAAGAATGTCAATCAGATCTGGTGTGATGATTAGAGAGCATTTCCCAGATGAACTAAAGGCTGAGCAAGAAAAAAAAAATGCAGTTGTTGATGCCTGAAATCAAATGTGTACATTATGTACTGACAGTGAAAGGGCGTTGCCTGGATCGTCACAGTGAGATCTGTAGCAGAAATCCAGAGCACTGCAATAATTTGTAGGACTTAGAGAGTCGTAGAGATGTACAGCATGGAAACTGACTCTTCAGTCCAACTCTTCCATGCTGACCAAATATCCTTGATAAATCTAGTCCCATTTGCCAGCATTAGGCCCTTATCCTTTCAACCCTTCCTATTCATATACCCATCCAGATCCCTTTTAAATGTTGTAATTGTACCAACCTCCACCATTTCCTCTGGCAGCTCATTCCATACACGCACTGCCCTCTGCATGAAAAAGTTGCCCCTTAGGTCCCTTTTCAATCTTTCCCCTCTCACCTTAAACCTATGCCCTCTAGTCTTTGACTCCCCCACCCCAGGAAAAGACCTTGGCTATTTACCTTATCCATGCCCCTCATGATTTTATATGCCTCTATAAGATCACCCCTAAGCCTTCGATGCTGCAGGGAAAAGTACGCCAGCCTATTCAGCATCTCCCTATACTTCAAACCCTCCAACATTGGCAACACCCTTGCAAATCTTTTCTGAACCTTTTCAAGTTTTGCAATGTCCTTCCTGTAAGAGGGAGACCAGAATCGTACACAGTATTCCATCAGTGGCCTAACCAATGTCCTGTATAGCCGCAACATGACCTTCCACCTCCTATACTCAATGCCCTGATCAATAACAGCAAGCATACCAAACACCTTCTTCACTATCCTGTCTACCTGTGATTCCACTTTCAAGGAACTATGAACGTGTACTCCAAGGTCTCTGTTCAGCAACACTCCCCAGGACCTTACAATTAAGTGTGTAAGTCCTGCCCTGATTTGCCTTTCCAAAATGCAGCATCTCACATTTACCTAAATTATACTCCATCTGCCACTCCTCAGCCCATTGGACCATGTGATCAAGATCACATTGTACACTGAGGTAACCTTCTTCGCTGTCCACTGCACCACCAATTTTGGCGTCATCAACTTACTAACCATACTGTTTATGCTCACATCCAAATCATTTATATAAATGATAAAAAGTGGATCCAGCACCGATCATAGAATCCCTACAATGTGGAAATAGGCCCTTTGTCCCAACAAGTCCACACTGATTGTAGGAGTATCCCAGCCAGACCCATCCCCCTATAACGCACCTAATCTACACATCCCTGAACAATATGGGCAATTTAGCATGACCAATCTACCTAGCCTGCGCATGGGAGGAGACTGTAGCACTTGGAGGCAACCCATGCAGACATGGGAAGAATGTGAAAACTCCACATGGACAGTCATCTGAGGGTGAAATTAAACCTGGGTCCCTGGTGCTGTGAGGTAGCAGTGCTAACCACTGAGTCACCATGCCAACCCCTTGTGGCATACCACTGTTTACAGGCCTCCAGTCTGAAAAACAACCCTCCACCACCACCCTCTGTTTTCTACCTTTGAGCCAGTTCTGTATCTAAATGGTAAGTTCTTCCTGTATTCCATGTGATCTAAACTTGTTACCCAGTCTACCATGAGGAACCTTGTCAAGCATCTTACTGAAGTCTTTATAGATCATGTCCACCACTCTGCCCTCATCAATCCTCTTCGTTACTACTTCAAAAATCTCAATCAAGTTAGTGAGACATGATTTCCCACACACAAAACAATGTTGACTATTCCTAATCAGTCCTTGCCTTTCCAAATACATGTGAATCTTGTCCCTCAGGATTCCCTCCAACAATTTGCCCAGCACAGATGTCAAGCTCACAGGTTTACAGTTCCTTGGCTTTTCCTTACCACCTTTCTTAAATAGTGACACCACATTAACTAACCTCCAGTGTTCTGGCACCTCACCTGTGGCTATCAATGATACAAATGTCTCACTGTGAACTATTTCGCAGAGTTCTTGCCCAATGTGTCATCAGAGTATGAGCATGTACACATGCTCACTGCTAACACAGTGCGGTGATTTTGAAGTACAGAACGAGAATCAACTTTCACTGGAATCAAACGATTAGTGACAATGATGCCAGTACTTAGGTCGTACAATATCAAAGTTGAAGCCACTTTGCAACAATCCAATACAAAGACGAGATTTAGAGCAACCTTTATACAACAGGTTCAAGCGGTTGTATTTGCATCCTAGCATTAACTGTGAATTAAACTATGATCAGATTGAGAAAGAGTGCTTGTGTATTGTTTTCCTTTGTGACCATTTTAATTCATACCTGTTTGGGCATGACAAAGTGACAGTGGACGCTGACCAGCAGTGATTTCAAAAGCATCTTCCTCACCTCTTCTGTCCACTCAAAAGTGTCTGCAAAGAATATTGGTTTGTTTGCAGAGATATTATCTGGCCACAGCATACAAGCATACTGTCCAGAGAAGTACTTCCTATGAAGAAAGTTGAGGATTTTAAGTCAGAATGTGAAATCTTCCAGATGCTATGAAAATCAACAGATTGACATGCAGTCACTGCAGGTAGCTGATCAGTCATATCACCATGTCACAAAACATGGAATGACCATCAGTCTCAGTGATCCACAACTGCCAAGCGACAGAAATGCATCAGTGACAACACTTACCATGGGCAAACTGCACACGTCAGAGGAACAACATTCCGGAGAGAAGGAATAACATCCTAGGAATAAGCAGAACAATGCAAATGTTTACCATTAGGATGAGCAAAGTTTAAAGAAATGGTATAAGTCTTGCTTTTCTTCTGTCTTAGCGTCAATTTCATTAGGTATACTGAT
Source organism: Ginglymostoma cirratum (assembly GCA_024137785.1). Taxonomy (NCBI): domain Eukaryota; kingdom Metazoa; phylum Chordata; class Chondrichthyes; order Orectolobiformes; family Ginglymostomatidae; genus Ginglymostoma; species Ginglymostoma cirratum. Next base: position 41,540,602 of record JAHRHZ010000012.1, read on the forward strand.
TGGTTTCTCTCCATGAGGGCTTGTGGTTTGCTGCATCTATGACTGCACACCTCATTACCTTCCGACTCCGTCACTGTTGTCCCTGGCCTATTCAATTCTACCACTCACCATGCCCAGTATGACTCACCACAGCGAGGATATCCCAGAATGAAGCAGCATTCCTGGCATTGGCACAATATTTAAAAGTTAGTCATGCACTCAGACAAATGCTGTTAGTTCAGTGTTGTCCTGCACAGTGCCTGACATTTGTCCTGTCCATTGTAGTGAACGAGAAATAATGCATCTTCCTGTGGTCTGGGACTTAAGTCCCTGCTGGAAGGGGTGATGCTGAGGCCCCAATCCCCCACCCCTTCCCCCTCCCATCTAAGGCCCCACCTCCCCACCCTCAACTGCACAAAACCTGACAATGCCAACCTGTTTCAAGGTTGCCAACCCAGTCAGTGCCATCTCAGTAATCTAGAGCAATCTACAGCAACATACAAAAAAGATCAACCATCCTCTCCAATTAACCCATGTAAGATCCACCATCATCTCTCCAATACCTCTCTCTCTATTCCCGTATTCACCTCCCAGCATGACTCATGCTCTACCACCTGCAACTTCTTCCGTCATTCATTCTCACACACACTAACTCCAATACCACTAACCCTGCATGCCATTAGTGCTGCCTACTTACTGCTCAATATGTCTCCCCACCTAAACCAAAATTAACAGCTGTGCTACCCACTTTCATTTGTCTTAATATCTGCCTCTTTCCCATTCCAGGAGGAAAACATCCCTCAATAGAGTAGGAAGTGTCAAATGGATGGGGGGGCTACCTGATCTTTGGTCCTTTCCCCTTATGTGGAGAGCGTGCTGATTCTGAATGCCCAAGTGGTTGACCAACTGTGACCAAGCCCCTGGACTGGTATTGGAGGCTATCCTTGACTTACTGTGTTGGGATGCCCTGACCAAATGTTATTGGCGTTGACCTGATTGAGTACTGCTGACAACCTTGACAAGCTTCCTGGGTTTCTGTCTGTGCTAAATGGCAAGACAAGGCAATACTACTGTGATCCTAGTATCTCTGGCTGAGGAGCAAGGTGCAAAAGGCAAGGCAAGGCAAAACAACTAAGAGAAGCTATGTGCATCCAATAGTCTCAAAGTGAGTGAGTATAAAAAGAGCATGCAAGCAGGCCAGAGATGCAGCCTGGTCCAGTACACGAGTGTAGTTCTGGTTCCTGAACACAAAGAATCATTGGTGCAGCAATATTATTACTGTCACTGTGACACACTCCATAGTGTAGCGTTAAAATGCAGAGGTGCATTATAATTAGATTGGAGATGTTAAAAGCATTTTCTGAGGCTGACCAATATCCATGGGGTGTGTGTGGCGTGGTCCCATAGAGCATGCCTTGAGATGCTGTGTGTGGTGACCACATTGGAGCCTCTTCAGAGCCAGCAGCAAGTTGAAGTCACCAAGTATTTGCTCTGATGTCTATGTCAAGCATTCCTGGCATCTAGTTAGCTTGTGGCGGATGGTAAGATAGAGAACTGCATATTAGTGGGGTGAGATTGGCAGTTAATAAGGTAGTTAACAAGCAATATTCTATCTCGATAGGCAACTTGCCACTGCCTAGCAAGAATCTTGCCTCAAAGCACAGAACTTGGTTAAAAGATGCCACAAGCTGTTCCCAGTGATGAGGTAGGACTCTCTGGACTTCAGGCAGATTCGGCCACATCCTTGCCATAGCTCACGTCATTCAGACCCTATAAGTTTCCGCCAAATGTATGCAATACCTCTGCACAGACTGACTGAAGTGGAACTGATGAGAGTTTTATTGGTGAATGATTTTCTTTGGGACCGTGTATATTGGATAATTTATATAAATGAGAGCGCATGATATTTTTTACATTTTTTAATGAAAATGAGGATGTTTGAAGAAATGCAATTGCACTTGGTGCACTAGCAGGTTATGCTGTAGTCATATGACCCATACCTGATTTGTAAGTACCTTTTATATGCAGTCTGTGGCAACCATTAAACATAGATGGCTTGAAACAGCTACTGCTACAAACAATAGACCATGTAAGCCTCTAAAGAACCCAGCCCGAAACGTCAAGCTTTCCTGCTCCAATGATGCTGCTTGGCCTGCTGTGTTCATCCAGCTCCACACCTTGTTATCTCGGATTCTCCAGCATCTGCAGTGCCTATTATCTCCAACCCTACACTTAGAATGTACAGATGACACCAGACAAAACATGGGTGTATCCTATAGGCTTCAATTCTGTGGAACTGCCCAAGCACTGCAAATTTGGTTGAAAAAAGTAAGAATATGTTCCTTTTAATTTAAGCTTTGAAATTGTGTCAAATATAATAATCAGAGCAATCACTGAATTAAACTTCCTGTGCCAGAGAAATAATACTTTAATTACACAATTTTAAAACTATCCTTTTAATTACAATTATTTCTTTCCCTGTGGATTGCAAACAATTCTCTTCAATTTCTTATTTATTCAGGTTTCTGCGACCATCTTCTAAATAAACAGAAAATAAAAATTTCAGAGACCTTTTGAGGAGTCAATACATAAATGGTTTACAATTCATGCATTTTAATTAAGGTCTATTGATGGAGAATAGTAATCATTTAAATATGGATAAGGTAATTTACATTAAAAGAACTGTTCCAAATAATTGTGAACTTTCTGCTGGTACATGTAGAAGATAAGTGGATATTTAAAAATGCAGTAAATGTGCTATTCACCCCCATGGTGTGTTTAAACTATCAGAACAAGCCTAGACTAGGTCAGGTTTCATTGTACTCATCTAAAATTTAATACATGTTATGCAATTAAATAAAGCAGTGAGATTCTGCTGCTCCTGTAAATTTATTTTTAACAAGTTGTTTGATAAATTTTCACACTACCATTTGGTAATCAGTTTGCTCTAGTATAAGCTACTTTCTCAAAACGTTATAGTGATGTTAGTTGAGCTGATGAAGAAAAAAATTTGCATTGTATATTTCTGATTGAGAAGAGGAACTTCTTGTTGTTTTGCATAAAAGTTTGAAAGAACAGGTTTGTAGATAATACACAAATGCAAAAGGAAAAACAAATGTCCTGAGATCACATCATGTCTGTTATTTTTTATGAATGTAGTTCAGCACAATACCTGTGATTCAGTCAATGATGCAGTGTATATATTGGAACTGTGTTATACAGACCAGGAAAAAAACCTAGAAAGATCATCACTCAGCACTACACCAATTGATCATAGCCACAGAATGCAATAGGGATCAGCAAATAGTTTCAGAATTCTTGGAGGCAAACATAGCTTTTTATGTTTTTGTTATCCATTGATCTTTGCTTGATTAAGCATATGTATAAAATATGGCTGAAATAATACCTTTTCCTTTGGTAATCAGGCTAATGTACTATTTCTGCGCATGACGCCATGTTTCAGTGTGCCTGAGTTTGTTTGTAGATCTCAGTTTGAATTTGTCATTTTTGTTTCTCAATTTTCATGTCTATTTCTATTTTTGTGTGCTTGCATTTATGTGTTTGTCTGCAGTCTTTCATGTTTGAGTGAATGTCTTTATGTATACTGGGGCTTGGTTAATCCAGTTGGATGGATTGGCTGGTTTGCGACGCAGAATGATGCCAACAGTGTGGGTTCAGTTCCTGCACCAGCTGAGGTTACTATGAAGGTCTCTCCTCCTCAACCTCTCCCCTCACCTGAGGCATGGTGACACTCAGGTTAAACCACCACTCTCCATAGTGAGAGAGCAGGCCTCTGGCCCTCTGGGATAATGGTGACTTTACTTGGTATGTAGCTCCCCCCAACTTTCCTCATTGAACTCTATCAATATATCAGAGAAGAAAATCGCACCCTTACAGGTACAGAAAGATTGAATCATCAGATTAAAAGTCTGATGATCTAATTCCTGCACAATATGCCAATCAAATCTGCAATATAGTGGGAGAAATGTCTTGCTTCCACTGACAATGTGTACAAAGTTGCTAGATCTGCCTGTTCACTTACTCCTTCCTCTCTCCACCCTATCTTCGGCATAAGTATCACCTTTTTCCTAGCTGCTTTCAGTTTTGAAGAAGGGTCGCTGGTCTTAAAACGTTGACTCTGCTTTCTCCCTCATTTGCTGCCAGACCTGCTGAATTTCTCCAGCAAATTTTTAATTTGTTGCAGTGCCCACTTGTTGGCTTTAGAAATCGCGAATAATTTTATTTTTGTGTGTGGATTCAATTAAACAGAGTTTCTGAAGCAGAAGAAAATATTCTTACGCACAACATAGGTTTATTTTTTTTATGGAAAGTGAACCCAGATCTCCAGGAATGTTGAAATTGCAGGTCAGATGATATGATAAAACTGGGAAGGCTGTGCTTTACAGCTTAGTTAGGAACTTTAAGTTCATAGCAAATGTTTGCCTTACAAATTGGCCTCTGTACAGAACTCTTGAGGGAGGAAGGTGCTCAATACCTGTAAAAGGACTCGTTGGAAGACAAACAGCCTCTTGAAGGGAAATTGAAGATAGTCCATTTCTTATTCCCAGAGATATTCATAACAGTCTTGTGTGGAAGATCTATCTTCAATACTATATTTGCCCACTGCATGGAGAGTGTACATCATCTTCCCAAAACAAGTATGCTTTTCTCTGGATTTTTAACAGCAATGATCAACCTAATCTAAACTCTTCAATTGAGGAACTATGTCCCTTTACCTCCAACCTCTTGCTTCTCATATCCCTAATTCCCCATGCCCACATATTTCGTGTGTCACCCAGTGTACTCAATATGGCCCATTACCCCATGTTCTGTGGATGGATATTCCAGCAAAGAGAGAGACAGAGAGACAGAGTTACTGTCAAAGCATGTTATAGAGTCATAACGTCATACAACATGAAAACAGATCCATTGGTCCAACCAGTCCATGCTGACCATAATCCCAAACTAAACTGTTTATGTCTATGTTATAAAATGCTGACACAGAGGGTCCTGGATTTTGTTGTCTTCCTACAATTTTCATGTCTGGTTTGCTCATATATTCTGTTTTGCTGTGCTTGACTTGTTCACATATAGTATAAAGTATGATATTGAAACGAGGAAGGGAAATAGAATATCATGGTAAACTTGCTGCTGACAACTATCCTTCTTTCCCTTTCTCTCTTCTTTTGTTTCTGCCTCTGCATATGCTGCAAACTCTCTGCTCATATGAGATTTTGGGAATCATGTGTGTCTGATATCTGTCCAGTGCTGCAGTCTTTTTATTAATCCAAATAACAATATCAGCCACAGATTTCCATTAAATGTTATCAAACACAATTGTCGGCAGCTGCACTTCACTAAGAATGATGACATATTTATGTACAAAGCAGTTGCACACCTTGTGAGGCTTGTGATGAAGTATGGAAATGCAAAATGAAAGTACTAACTGTTGCAGGTCCAACCATCTACTACCTGCTGTAAATAATGTAAAATAATATAAAATTGACAGGACAGAAACAGACCACTCGTCTATGTTCGTGTTTATGCTCAACACATGTCTCCTCTCATTCTACTTCATCTGAATCATGCAACAACATAAGATTTAGGGTCGTCATCTCTACTTGCACAGATGGAATAATATTTTACCTGTAAATTCTCACTTAAAGTTGTGGATACATTTCTGACAGTCATGACTTCAAGCAAAACGTAGGTTCCCATCAAAATCAATGTAAAAACTGGAGTTCGGTTTTGTAGGTCGTTCCTTTTAAGCAAGAAAAGATTAAAATATTGTACTATGTAGTTGAAACAATTTACAATGTTAAATTCTTACATTGTGATCTCAAACAACTTTATAACTTAAATAAAAGGTATAAAACAAACTGTAATTTTCTACTTACACAGAATTTGTTAAGTATCATGGTCCCTTTCTTCTGAAATACCATTAGACTTTCTCATAACTGGTCATTCAGTTAACTTTGTCATTTGCTGAAACTCTCTCCTTCAGTGCCAATATTTCTTTTAAAGCTCTGGTGATGCTGCTGAAGCATCACTAGAGCTGGGATCATTGTAACCAGGGGAGACTGCGAGGTGTGGGAAAAGTTTGGGGAGAGGCTGCATTGTCACAGAGAAGGTATGCGCAGAGACCATAAGTCAGAGAACTAGGGAACAGGGAAGGTCACAAGGGGAAACAGTGTTGAAGTGAATCTTTTAACACTCAACAAGATTACAGGGCCTATTAACTACACAACATTAGAGCTAAATAACTTCAAATGGGGCAATGTTAAATCAGAACCTCCAGTACTTCATACTTGATGACACACTCAACAAATGCTGAAGTATTTTGATTAATAATATTAAAGAAATGCAGTTCTGCATTCGGCAAAATTACATAAAATATATATTTGAAACAAAAATGTAAAACAATGTATTCTGTGTTAACTTTAGGCAAAAGAATGTTCTGAGACAGTAGTGCAAAATACCTTGTAAAACAAATTTTTCCTTGTCACATATGAACACTTCATGGTGAGCATCACAGATGAAGCTTTATCTAAGACTGCTTATTTGAAACTTTATTTTTCATCTGGACTTTCACTTTGCATGTTTAATATTGTCAATCATTTATTTGATTCGCATACAAATTTTCTAAGTGCCAGATTAATAATTGGACTAGACATTGTCTGTTGGAATGAATATTTAAAACATATGTGTTCTTGAAATTTATTGTACTTATGAATGTTTTACATTAAGATTTAAAAGATTGATTAGAGTGTGCTTATAATGCTAAATAAAATGCTGTAATAAGGGTGGTATATAGGTGAGGGGGAGTAAAACAATGAGTCATTGGGGCTGAATTTTGTAACAATGAAGAAAGTTTACTTGTCTAACGTAGGTAAGTTGGTGTTAACAAGCAGGTACTTTTCATTGCTGCTTCCTAGTGCTTTCCTTTCTTAACTGTAACCATGGTAATACAAATGAATTGCATTTGTTAGAAAGGATGCATTAAATAAACAGAAGTCACACATGGTTAAGTAAAGAAATCTATAAACTGTTACCTTGATGTTCATTAGATCAAAAACCTGGAATTCCCTCCCTAAGGAAATTGTGGGTCTACTTACAGCGCACGGACTGCATCTTACCACCACTTTCTGAAGGGCAACTAGGGACATGTGACATTCATTATTTTATTATTATGAACAAAAATTAGACAGCATGCATAGCTTTAGATTCTTGCTTCAAACTTATTCTATGTACTTTTGCTGAATGCAGAACTGCACTCCTTTAATATTATTAATTGAAATACTTCAGCATTTGTTGGAATTTGTTGAAATGAAAGAATTGCTGATAGGTTTGTCTTTGACCTTTGCTAGTTATTTTCCGAATGAAATTTTCTTGGCACACGTTTTCCCCAAATTGTTAACATAGTCTGGAGGCCTCATTATCGTATTGAAATAATTAATATAGATTGATGTCAATTGTACGTTGGTCACTTAGACGGGCAAAAACCTTTGTGTCACAGCTGCCTTAATGTGAGTTAGCAAATTAATATGAAACCATCAAACGAAAAACAGGGTTCTTGAATATAGCAGATCAGACTAGTGTAGTGGTATAATGTGGATAAATGTGAGATTATGGCAGCACAAACAGGATTATTATCTGAATGGCAATAGTTTGGGTAAGGGGGAGTGCAACAAAACGTGGGTATCTTTTTACACCATTTGCTGAAATTAAGTACATAAGTGCATAAGGTGCATAAGAAGTAGCTGCATAAGGCACGTGGTATGTTGGTCTTCATAAGAAAAGGATTCAAGTACAGAGACAGGAAAGTCTTGCTGCAATTGTACAAGGTCTTGCTGAGACCCCACCTGAAGTATAGTATGTTGATTTGGTCTCCTCGTCTGAGAAAGGATGTTCTCTCTATGGAAGGGGTGACCCCTGATTATGACAGGATTAACTAGGAAGAGATCAGTTTGCACTATATTCACTCGAGTCTAGAAGATTGACGGGGTGGATCTCACAGAAACCTATAAAATTCCAACAGGTTTAGACAGGGTAAACACAGGAGGGATATTCCCAATGACCAGAGAGTAAAGAACAAGGCCATAGTCTAAACATCAGGGGTAAACCATTTAGGACTGAGATGAAGAAAATTGTTTTCTCCCAGAGAGTGGTAAGCCTGTGGAATTTACTGCCTCAGGAAATGGTTGAGGCCAAAATATTAAATGTTTTCAAAAAGAAGTTAGATAGAATTATTTGGCTGAAGGGATCAATAGGTATGTGGAGAAAGCAGGAACTGGGTTAGAATTAGTTGATCGGCCCTGATCAAATTGAATGGCAGAGCAGGCTTGAATTGGTCTACTTCCACTCCTATTTTGTATGTTTCTATGTCTCTTTGTATTCGGTCAACTACCATCACAGGTAAGGAAATGCAATTTTGACATTTCTTTTTAATAAAATGGAACAATTGAAAGGTAAAGCATATTTTTCACTGTTAACATTTTACCTGTTCATTTGAAATCCACATTACTGTATTTAGATGTAAAGTTTTTAGGGATGAGATAACAATATTGGGAGAGAACTAATGTGTAATGTCAGGGGAAAGTTCTTGCGAGGGGATATGTGGGCTTACACAACAAGAGGATATGGCAAGCATTAAAGGGCAACAATTTTGTAACGACACCTGGAGCAGCCACAGAAAGGGGCAAAGTGTGCAAGTATAATAAAAAAATTGCGGCAGATAGGGCCAACAGGGAGAAAAATGGTAAAATGACAAAATTACTGGTTCTGGTCTTAAATCTGTAAAATATTTGAAACAAAATGAATGAAAGACAATCAGAGTTAACGTATGTGATCTTAAATCTATTACAGAGACATGGTTACAAGGAAATTAAAGCTGGGAACTATATCTTCAAGGGTATGCGGCATTTTAAAAGGACTGACAGCTCAGGAAGAATGATGGAGGAGCTTTGTTAATTCAAGATGGAATAAGTACAATGTCAAGAAATGATCTAGGATTGGATGACACCGAGTCCACATGGCTGAAAGTAAGAAATAACAAGGGAAAGAAGACACAGGTGGGGTTAGACGATATGTTTCCTGACTAAATATAGCTGATCAGCAGAACAGAGAATAAAACAGGAGATAATGTGGTCTCCAACAAAGATAATGAATTAGTCATGTGTGGCTTGAATCTTCATGTAGATTGGAAAAATCAAATTAGCAAAGGTAGCCACAGACAGTTTCTGAGAACATTATTCTATGGCCTGAACCAGAGATCTGGCTATTTTGGATCTGATCATGTAAAATAAGACAAGTTTAATAAACTACCTCACAGTAAAAGACTACCTAGAAAACAATGACCACAATGTGGTAGAACGTAGCGTTCGGTTTGATAGGGAAGACCTTGGGTTTCAAACAACTATACTAAGCTTAAATAAGGGCAATGACAAAGGAATGAAGGCAAAGCTGGGCGGAGTGGACTGGAAAAAGAGATTTGCAGCAAAAATGGTTGAGAAAAAATGGCATATATCTCAAAAAAATCTGTGTGTCACAGCAAAATGTGTATCCCAGTGAGGATCAAGCACGTCGACTGCAGTGGTTCAAGAAGGCAACTCATATCCACCTTTTCAAGGGCAATTACAAATGGAGAACAAATGCTGGCCAGCCAGCGATGCGCACATACCAGGAATGATTACAAAAAAAAATGACTGCCGTTAACCAGGCAAGTTAAGGATAGTGTCAAATTAAAAGAAAAAAACAATGTGGCAAATATAATGGTAAGCAAGAGATCAAGAAAGTTTTAAAACACAATGAAGAGACCAGAAAAAAGTAAATAAACTATGTAAGTAATGTAAAACAGACAGTGGGGACTTCTTTAAATATGTTAAAAGGCAGATAGAGGCCAAAGTGAACACAGACATAGAATAAATACTTCGCCTCATATCCCTTGACTGGGGGGATATTCTTATGAGCAAAGGTTAAACAAGTTGAGACTCTACTCACTGGAGTTTAGAAGAATGAGAGGTGAAAAGCTGCCAAATGAGGTGGTGGAGGCTGGTACAATAACAACATTTAAAAGGCATCTGGATGGGTACACAAATAGAAAGGGTTTAGAGGGATATGGGTCAAATGCTGGCAAATGGGATTAGATTAATTTAGGATATCCCGTTGGTATGGACGAGTTAGACCAAAGCGTCTGTTTCTATGCTGTACATCTCTCTATGGCTTTATGGATCTAACTCATTTAAAAATATAGAATTCTTAAGGGGCTTGATGGGGTAAATGCTGAGATGATATTTTCCCTCATGGACTAGGACAAGAGGGCATAGGGTACTAATTTAAGACTGAGATGATGAGGAATCTCTTTTCTCAGAGGTTTGTGAGTCTTTGGAACTCCTTTCCACAGAGACCTGTAGGGATAGAGTCCTTGTAGATATTTAAGGCTGGGATAGATAAATTCTTGATTCTAAGCCAAATCAAGGGTTATGAGGAAAATGCCGGAAGGTGGATGTGAGGAACGTCAGATCGCCATGATCCTATCGAATAGCACAGCAGGCTCGAAGGGCTGAATGGTCTACTGTTCCTATTACTTATGGTCTTACCATCTTAAAAAGTGAAGAAAACATTCCTAGGGGAGAACAAAGAAAGTCAAAAATGTTTCTGGAGTATTAACTATAAGGTACAGGTACCTTGAACAACAAGACAGTTATTTCCAATCTGGTAGACATCTTTGCCATGGCTGACATCTGTGAGGGTCTGACTAGCTCCAAGCTCAGGAGGCACAAATATTAAGGTGAGAAGACAAATCTCAGTGAAGCTGAGTCAGAATATGAAATGACAGTGATATACTATATATATATGGTGTAGTCATGTACCTTAGTATTAAGCAGAAGTGTATAGATATATATCTAGGTCTCTCCTAAATTAAATGGATACAGTACATCAGAATGAAGACAGGAAAGAATTCCAGCCAAAATTTCCAAAGCTCTTCAAAAGTTCAAGCCCATTGAAGCAGGACCAACATGTTACCCTGCAAGTAGATGCTAAACCGAACTGCTTGTACACTCCTAGGAAAATTCCTCACCCTTTGGTAGAAACTGTTAAACAGCATGATTGAAAGAGGGGTCATATCACCAATGACAAAACCAACACTATGTACCTGCTTGCCACAGAGAGCTGTAGGAGTAGCTGTCTTTGCATATGATTAGGATTGAGATAGACTCTTGATCAGTAGGGGAATAGATGGTTAAGGGAGTTCCAGTCTAATAATTGTTCCAGTCTAATAAATCGAGAACTCAGATTGTGTGTGGATCTCACTCCATTTAAAAAAGGAGTAACGCCATAAATCAATCCCATTTGTCTGTCAACAGTAGTTTGGCAAACTGGCAACAAACATGTTTTTCAGAAAGCTGGATACCAACAGTAGGTTTTTGGGAGATGCCCTTAGAATAAGAATTTTCTCTTACAAGAGATTTTCCAAAAAAGAATGAGAATCCTGGAAGAGAAACAGGGAACCATTCGCTATAAGGATGACATCCTAATGCATAGTAAAACAAACAAGGAATATAATTAAAGGGTCAGGAATGTGTTGAAGGCACTACAAAATGCAGGCATTCTATTAGTGAGAAATGCCAATTCTCCAGAATGACAATTACATTTTTAGGGTACATTAACAAGAACAAAGCATAAGAAGGTGGATTCAAGGAAGACAACAGCCATTTGTGAATTTCTGATGCTGAATGACATAAGTTATGAACAATGCAAATTAGGTCTTACTCAACTATATCAAAGCTTTTGATTAAAGGCCAGCAATGTATCTGAGACAGGAACAGGCTGCAGAGTTTGAAAGGATTAAAGAAAAGCTTATGTTAATAATATCATATTTTTGTTGTTCAATATGTAATATAGACCTATTCATTATAGTAGCCACAAATGTAATCTCCACAGGACAAGGAATAGTCCTTATTCAAGTGCAGACTGAGGGAATATGAAGAGTGGTCTATTTTATACCAAGAATTTTGGTGGAAACTGAACAAAGTTCCACACCAAAAGAAGGGAACGTTAGCAACTGCAGCAAATGTGAAATGTTCACAATATCGCATATATTTGAAATTCCTAGTCAAGGTGGACCTCAAGCCTTTGGGAACATTGTTGTTATCAAACAAAATTTAAAAATGCCTCTACACATTTAAGGATTCATGTTTAGGCTGATTAGACATGATTGTGATATTACCTATCTTCCAAGTAAGATGCAAGTAATAGCAGTGACACTCATGACAGCAACAGGGCGTTGAGCAGAAAAAAGTGTAAAAGTCTTATCCTAGGATGTAATTAACACTTTACTGGTAACTGAGGAAAAACTAAGACAAATTTGTGCAGCACAAAAATTATCAAAGTAATGCACAAAAGCCAGAGAAATCTGTCTGCAAGGGTGGTTGAAATATAATCCAGTAGATCATGTGGTGAAAAGATACCACAGGCAAAAGTAACACTTGACAATAGTCAATGATAATGATTATATCAAAGTCAATGCAAAGAGAAATCCTACAAAAACTCCATGGGAGCATCTAGATATCATGAAGTGCAGAACAAGAATGTAGCAGTCACTGTAGTCGTCAGGCATTTCAAACTGCATAAAGGATTATATTATGTTACTTCATGCCAAATACACAACCAAGTGTCTACAGGGACAATGATTTCATCAAGATTGTTTGGAAATACCGTGGGAAAGGCTCGCAACAAATTTATTCAATATTAAAGGCAAGTTGTATTTAGTCCTAGTTGACTATTATTCAAGATGGGTTGAAATGTTAAGCCTTCATTCAGGGTAAGTGATGGCCTGGTGGTATTATCACTAGATTATCGATACAGGTAATGTTCTAGGGTTCAAATCCTGCCATGGCAGTTGGTGAAATTTGAATTTGATGGTATTCTGAAATTAAGATTATAATGATGACCGTGAAGCCATTACTGATTGTCAGGAAAGTCCAATCTGGTTCAATAATGCCCTTTAGTGAAGGAAATCTGCCATTTTTAGCTGGTTTGACCTACATGTGATCCACAGCAATGTGGTTGACTATTAACTCCCCTCTGGGCAATTATGATGGGCAATAAATGCTGGCCAAGTGAGTGATGCCCAAATCTCATGAATGAATAAAACAAATCTACCATAGCAGACTCAGTGGTCAGAGCACAAGAAAGGATCTTTGCTTTACATGATTTTCATAGAATCCCATCCCTACTGTGCAGAAGCAGGCCATTTTGCCCTTCTATTCCACACCAACCCTCCAAACAGCATCCCACCCAGACCCATTCCCTACCCTATCCCTGCAACCCTGCATTTTCCTGAACACTATGGGCAATTTAGCATGGCCAATCCACCTTACTTGCACATCTTTGGAACGTGGGGGGAAACCAGAGTACCCAGCCGAAACCCACACAGATGCAGCAAGAATGTGCAAACTCCACACAGTCACCCAAGGTTGAGATCGAACCCAGGTCCCTGATGCTGTGAGGCAGCACTGCTAACCACTGAGCCACTGTGCGGCCCAATATTCCTGAAGAATATTGGAAAATAAACCTCAATTCAAAATCAAGGATTTCAGAAAGTTGTCTTTGGATGCAGGCATCAATGAGATGACAAATTCTCTATCCCATTCTCAGTTGCGCAGAGAGGCATAAAGGGTAGTTAACTGTTGCATACAAATCTAGATTAGGAAATAGCTCTAGTCAGTTACAGAGCAACACTAGTGAATAATAAGTACTCAGACAGACAGAATTAATAATAAGGAGGAGGTTAAAACAGCCCAGTTTTAGAATTAAACCTCAAGCCAACAGGAAGTCAGGAACTACAAATATCAGAGAAACAGAACAGCTGAGTTTTTTTATTATTGGAACACCTTAAGGAATATTCAGTATGAACAAGAAGGCATAGCTTTTACTCAAGCCAAGGAGTGGGACTGAGTATAATTAACATAAAATGTGAAGCTGCCATACCTATACCGCATTAGATATGGAACAACAATTTCAGACGGGGTGTCAAACCATCACCATGGTGTTGAACTGAAGTAAACCAGATTGGGACGTCCATTGAGTTTTCCAAATCATCATGACCTGTGAGAGTCAGACTTTGAGGGTGGACTTGGGGGAGGGGAGATGCAAGCTGGTGTTTATAGTATGAACAGTGATGATGATAATAATAACAGCAATGATTACAAAGACTATGTAAGTAAGTAGGAATAAACTACTGGAATAATTTTGACCAGTTGAGAGAAATTTGGGGGAGATGTGGTATTATGTTGTTCATGTAAATCATGATGCTGTAACTGATCACATGATTCTGACATCACTAAGAGAGAATACACCAGTCTAGAATTAGTATGCGTTGGTCTTAGTCAATACATCAAAGAGCTATATCTGATAACTTACTTTGTACAGATATCAATAAAGGGGTGCTATAGCACATGAGGAGTTGAAGAGACTTGCTTGGAATAAGGAGCTAGCAGAGTCTGTGCAGATAACCACACCCCTAGATACTCCAAATACTATGTACAGATGTACAGATAACAGTATTGTCTGAAAGCACAAGCTAAAACATATACAATTCTCCAACAACTATCTTCCTCCAACTCTGACTCATATGCACCCCCACTTCATTTATACTACCTTTGGCAACCAGGACATGGGCTGCCGTAATCTCTGGAATTCCCTCCCTAAGCCTTTTCACGGCTCCATCTCTCTGCCTTCCTTTATAACATTTGTTAAAATCTTTTAATCATCTGTCCTAATATCAGAAGGTTCTTAATTGTGCATAGGATGGTTTTCTGAAACATAATGTCCCAGAACCAAGAAGGGGCTAGTCCTTGTTAAATTTAGTAATGATGATCCTGCCAAATACTGATGGCAATAAAGAACAAGGGATGTAAACTGGTGAGTTGATAAAAGTTTAACGTGTTTCTAAGGGGCACAGATAGGGTAGAGGAGGGACTTTATTTCTGTTGGTTGGTAAATTAGGAGGCATAGTTTCATTATTAGAAAATTACAGCCAGACCTTTGAGGAGCACACTGGGAAAACAATACTGCACAAAATCTGTTAGAATTTTGAGACTGTCTTCTGCAAATAGCAATTGATGTTAGATCAAATGTTTATTTTAAATCTGCTATTGATAATTTTCTTGTTAACCAAAGGTATTAAAGGATACAGTGGAATGGCTGATAAGTGAAGAAAGATCACCGACCAATCATTGAATGACAAAATGTTTCTAGGGGATAAATGGCCTACTCATGTTCCTATGTGTTATAAACTCCTTCTTGTCTTGTTGATTATTTGTTTGATTACACTATGGTGAAGCTTTGGATGTTTCATACCTTAGAGCCTTTGTGTGAATGCAAGCCATTGAACTGTTATTCCGACACTAATTTTGTACATCAATGGGTATAACAAAGTGGCATTTTCATAGATGTTTGATCATTTTTGATTTACTGTCTATCATCACGGTCCACATTAGAATAGAATAGAATATCCTTTATTGTCAACATCAGTTGGTGTATATGAAAAAGGATAACTTTTTTAAAGAAAGCTTTCCAAAGAGGTTCTCCAACTCTTCTGGCATTTTTCTTGATTTCCAGTGTTCTTGCTCTAATAAGAAAAATGAGAATTAAAAAAGCTTCCTTAGCTGTGAGATGGGGATAGAATACACTATTGTGCATTTTATTAAATGAAATAATTGGAGCACATATCAGCATGCATGTCCTCACTGATCATCTGCTTATGTAGCACAATATTATGGATTAAAATAATCATAGGAAACGAAAGTTATTTTCAGCACTTTGCGAAGTCTGAATGAAAGCAATAGCAGCAGCCTTGGTTGCCTTCTCAGGACAGTTTTCCCTTGCGCACTGCTATCCTGTGATAAAATAGACACATGTTTCATTCTCTAGTAATGAAATCAGAATCACTAAACGAAACCTATTATCCTTGAGAGTCCAAGAGCCCCTCAGGAATGTGTCTCCAGATTTGGTTTAAATCCAGCACAGTCTACTCCACTTACCTTTATACCTGTTATGTGTATAATTCAGTTAAATAAATTGTCTTTGAAAAGCTGATATTCTTCCCTATTGATTTCTCTGGAAGTTTAGTTCTGCTTTCAAGTAAATTATTACATTGCACTTCATGATACAGAGCTTACTCTTTCTTAACGTTTAGAAACTTGACAATGCCTTTCTAATATTGGAGATAGGCCAAATACTTAGGCATAAGATCTCAGCTGACATTCCAGCACAGTGCCACAATGGTGCCGCACTGTCAGAAGTGCTGTCTGATAAAATGATGTATCAATACCGCTCAGGTGGAGGTTAAAGATTATATGAAACTAGGTCACAGAATAGAAAGAAAATTCAAACTTATGTTCTGGCCAATACGTATCCCTCAACCAAAGTTACAAAAATAGGCTATCTCATCGTTGTCACATTGCCATCTGTACACAAATTCTACATAAATTGACTGCTGAATTTTCTATATTTCAGCAGGGATTACATCTCAAAAGTACTTAATTGGATGTAGAATGCTTTGGGATATCTTGAGGCTATGGAAAGCACCATACAAATAACAAGTTTCTGTATCTACTAAAAATGTGTGCGTTGTAAGGCTTTGAAAGAAGATTTATCTTAAAGGGATGCTAGTTTAATTGACAGTGGGTTATAGCTTTATCCTTGATTTTAGGCAAAGTTTTAGAGGTGGATGACAATTCCTTTTGGAATTATTTGACATGGGATGCAAAACATCCAGTACCAAGACCATTTAACCACAAAGCAAAATATGCATGTGGTAGAATTTAGAATTCTAAAGAAGAGTCATACTGGACTCAAAATGTTAACTATGTTCTTCCTTTATAGACACTGGCAGACCCGCTGAGTTCCTCCAGCATTTTCAGGTTTTGTTTAGGACTATTTAGCCTGTTAGCTTAACTACCGTTTTTGCGTGTCTTAGTTTGTTATGGTAGACGTGCATAATGGGTAGCATTTAACAGGATGGGAGGTGGCGTGGAGGTTGGAAGGAGGTTTGTAGAATTGTGATTCAGGAGGTGGGATGCCAGTCATCTTCCCGGCTAAGTGAGGGTCAGGGAACAGAGTTTAGTCTTTCTGGCCAAAGACCAATGAAAGCCCTTAAGTAAGCTTAAATAGGATCGTGAGAAACTGTATGTCATATTGAAAAGTCACCAGTCAAACATGGTGGCCTCCTGTTGGTTAGGGCCCTCTTGATTGGATGGCTTGTAGCTTACAAAGGACTCCTCTGAAAGGTACTTCCTAATCTGTCTGACATTAAATGATGAGTAAACTAACTTTCTCCTGCTGCAAAAGGGCAATAGAATCTACCCTGTGCTTGATTTCCACCAGATCTGCACATCTTTCCCCTCAATTCAAGAATCTTTTTATAAGCCCAATAAATAAATTTCAAATCTCGCTTCTGCTCCAATAACAACAGAGCCTACTTTCACCTCCATAACATTGACCACCTCCATTTCTAATTCACTTTTGAGGTTCGATTTGCTGTAATACGATTCTCCTTGGTCTCTGTTTTCATGTCTGTCAATATTATATTTTAATATGACTGAGCTTTTTGGAGGAAGAAGGAGCAGCAAAGTGGAAGAATATCAGGTTAGGACAGGTTGTCATTCCTACCTTGAAACATGGAATGAGAACCTGTGTCATGTTCAGACTTTTTAGCAGTTCAAGTTATTTTAGAATAAACTTGTTGCATAATGCATTTTAAAAGAAGTCATTCGTGGGATCACTACAGCAAATAGCATGCAGGTTGGCTACATGATTGTCATTGTGCCCATTCTCCTTTAGCCAGGAATCACTGGTTGGTTCAATTTGATGAGTGGATGCCTTCACCAAGCATTCTGTAGTCTGCAACACATCAAGTTAGTGTTTCAAATCTGTTTCACATTTCCTTTTCCAAACTCCAGCTTTTAGTTTTATTTCAAATACCTCCATCTCTTGTTTGAATTCACAGGAGGCAACATTGGTTTCAGACTATGTTCAGCCACATAATTGTCAATACATTCAGAGTGAAATTAGGTCCCAAGGCTCTGCTGAAAATCGAGCTTAGGTATAATCAACATAATTCTAGTGAGCTGCACGATTTGAATTGAGTATTTAGATGCAGCTCACCACACTTCAGAACACCATCTTTGCCCAGTTTTGAAGTTGACAGCACACCAAAAGTAGGTCCTGAGAAAACGCACAGGAGCAAGAAGACGACAAGTTTTGGTTGGCAGTGACTCACAGTAGTCCTGTGGAGGAAGGACACTCATGCTTCACTTGCCTCACATTAAGTTAAAGTTCAAAAACTAACCTTTTATTCCTGATCTCTAGCAATCCAATCAAAATTCCTGATTAGGCCATAGAAGAACCTAAAGAGTTGAGATGAGCATATCCGTTACATGTTCCTATTAGTGTTGCCAAGTGTTGGAAACCATATGTTAGAACTCAGTCCATCTTTCAGATGGGCAATGTGTTGTCTGATCCAATATCATGTTAGATGCACTTCAGATACTGTCCCGGCAAAGTATGTAACTCCAAGAAATTGCTGCTTGTTTGGAAATGGATGTTTTACGGTCCAGTTTGCTTTCCTTTTGAATTTTATAGTGCAGAAAAGGGCCAGTTGGACCGTCATACCTGTCTCAGTTCACTGAAAGAAATCATAATGCTAAATACTACAAGTTTCCTCAATGAAAGATCAATTCCAGTTTAGTGATCTGGAGTAATAGTGGATCAGTCAATCACTGCATTCCACTTGGTGTCATACTAATTTTGTACTTCTGTTTCTTCAGTTACAGTCCACTTACCTGAGGATGAGCAACTGGTTTCTCTTCCTCTCCAGGAACAGCTTCAGTAACGATTATTGACACAGTTCTTAAATTGTGACCTTGAGGTGGCACGATTAAAAATTGGAATCTCACATCAGTCTCCTGAGTGTAGTTTTTCAGCCTATTAACACTAAAATAGCTCTATCTGAATTTGCTATTCATTTCATTGTAAAAAATTTTGTCCATGTATTCTTTAACTCTTGTTCACTATATAAACAAAATTGAGTGGGTTTACTTTACTAATCCGGTTCACAATTTGGAAACTTTGTCTAGCTATCTGAAATCTTGTTTCAATGAGAATAAATATGATTTAGCCTTTATTCACAACTTAGCTTCTTGAAACCTGGCATTATTTATGTTGCTCTATTCTGCACTGTTACAGAGTATTAATATTCTCCAGAGTAGCATCCAATAAGTTCAAATTAATCTCCCCTCTTGGCTAAACACCAACTTTCCTTTGTCAGACAATTACTTTCCAGCTTTTCCACCATCGAATCTCTTAAAAATTACAAGGAAAAGTTTCAGTGTACTTCATACCATAATCTTGATTTAGCTAAATTGATGTATACAATTCCAGCATGAAAGATAATGAATTTTTTTATCATGTAGATCAGCTGAATTTTAGGTCAATTTATTAAAAATGGTATTTAGTTCCTTACAGGGGAGGTAGATGGCCTAGTGGTATTATTGCCGGACTGTTAATCCAGAGACACAGATAATGTTCTGGGGATCCACATTCAAATCAGATGGCAGAAGGTGGAATTTGGATTCAACAAAAATCTGGAATTAAGAGTCTAATGATGACCATGAATCCATTACAGATTGTCAGGAAAAGCCAATCTGGTTCACTAATGTTCTTTAGGGAAGGAAACTGTCATCCTTACCTGGTCTGGCCGACATGTGACTCCAGACACATATCAATATGGTGGATTCTTAACTGCCTTCTGGCTAATTATGGATGGCCAATAAATGCTGGCCTAGTCAGCGATGCCCTCATCCTGTGAATGAATAAAAAGATTTCACAGGGAGCTACTATGACATCATGTATGTGAGATGCCCTTACACAGCAGTGTTAATGTCCATATCTCCAGACCTAAACTTATGGATTTGAGTTCCATGTCCATCTGTAAATCCTTCCATTATACCGAATAGCAGGGAGTAAGAGAGTAAGAGTTTTTTGGTCAGCCTTTCTGCAGGAGAAAATGGCACAGCACCACAATACTTTGCACCTGGAAACTCTTCAATGCAGTTATCCTGTTTGGATTTTTGCTGTCAGCAGTGAACTTGCTGATGACCTCAAAGATTAAGCCATGAAAGAATTGAGCTGAGTATAACCACAGCCACACTGTGCCATGGATTTTATTTTTATTTGAACCTGGCACCAAGTCAAAGAGATTGCTAACTGTACAACACAGTAATATCTTATAACCAAACAAGGTAACTACTTTGAAGAATTTTGACAGAGAGTAAACCGAGATGTAAAATTCATCGATTATCCTTCCTCTTTAAAGATTTAGAGAGAGTAAAATAAAAATTGGGACATACATATTCGGTCTGTCTGTGATTTCACATGTTCTTATCTCTGAGAGTTAGGTCAAGGATGTCATCTGATTGGTCCATGTTCATGTGCAAAGTATTGTGGTGGCGTGCTATTATCTTCTGCAGAAAGCCTGACAAATAAGCTCTCCCACTCTTACTCCCTGCTATCGGGTTCAATGGAAGGATTTACAGACAATCTGTTTGGCCATGTTTATAAACAAACCTTCCATGGCCAACAAGTTCACACGTAGAACTCAATCCCAGAAATTTGGGTCTGGATACGTGGACATTAATACTGCAGCGTAAGGCCACCTCACATACATATCAGAAGCTGAAAGGTCATACAAACATGTGAACAAGAAACAAAAGTAGGCCACTCAGCCCTTTGAGCCTGCTCCACCATTCTATAAGATCATGGCTGATCTGATTTTAACCTCGACAGTACATTCCTGCATCAGCCCACTAACCTTTCATCCCCTTAGTAATGATGAATCTATTTATCGCTGCCATAAAAATATTTAATGATTCAGCATCCACTTACTGCCTTTTGAGGAAGGGAATTCCAAAGACTCTCAACCATCTGAGAGAATAAAATGTTTTCTTATATCTATTTTAAACGAGCATCCCCTTATTATGAGACTTTGACTCTTAGTTCTACATTCTCTCACAAGAGGAAACGTCCTTTCAGATCAACCCAGTCAAGTCCCATTGGGATCTTATGTTTGAATTAAGTCACCTCTAACTCTTTTAAATTCCAGAGGATACAGGCCTCACCTGTCTAGCATTGCTTCATATGTATTAACCTTCTATGAACTGCTTCCAAGACATTAACATCCTTCCATAAGTATAGTAACCAGTACTGTGCATAATACTCCAAATGCAGTCTCAACAATGCCCTCTATAACTGATGTGTTATCTCCCTACTCATGCATTCAATTCCTGTTGCAATAAAACATAATATTCCATTAGTTCTCCTGATTACTTGTTATACCTGCATATTAACCTTCTGTGATTCATCTGCTAGGATACCCAGATCTCTCAGTATCTCAGAGAGCTCTGCAATCTCTCACCATTTAGATACTATCTTTTAAATATATAGTTACATGAAAATGACCAAGTTCACATATTTTCATACTGTATTCCAATGGTCACATCTTTGCCCACTACTTAATCTATTTTAGCATCCCTTTGTAGGCTCCTTACATCTTCTTCACAATTCTGTTTCTTACATGCTTTTGTGTCATTAGCAAATTTAGCTACAACACCTTTGATCCTTTCATCCAAAACATTGATATGAATAGTAAAATTTGAAGCCCCAGAACAACCCCTGTGGTACACCACTCATGACATCCTGCCAGTCTGAAAAAGACCCTTCATTTCTACTCTCTACTTCCTGTTAGAGAGCCAATCTTCTGCCCATGCCAATATGTTACCCTCAGTACTATGAACTTTTACTTTCCACAATGAACTTTGATGTGGCACCTTATGAAATGCCTTCTGGAAATCTAAATATAGTATATCCACTAGTTCCCCTCTAAACGTAAACATATTAAAATAAGCTATTTGATGTTATGCAAACATAAAATGACTTTCCAGGGTTGGAGAGATTCATCAGTAATAACCATATCTTAGAACTGTGTTGTGATGCCCGTGACGCATGATTAACATTGAGTAACTATTTCTTCTTTGTTCACAGTGATAATACAGTGTCTACACTTCACATCATTTCAGTGATTTATAGAAGGTTGCCATCTTTAGGGACTAAAACAGCACATTTTGACGAGGGAATCATTGACAGCATTTCTGGATTATTAGATTTAATGGTATTTTTAAAATAAAATCCATACAGTATAGAAACAGACCATTCAGTCCATCAAGTCCACACCAGCCCTCCAAAAAAGCATCTGACCTAGACCTGCCCTATCCCTTAAGCCTGCATTTTCCAAGGCTAATCCACCTAACCTGCACATCCCTCATTACTATGGGCAATTTAGCATCACCAATCCACCTCCCTACACATCTTTGGACTGTGAAGGAAACCAGTGTACCTGGAGGAAACCCATACAGACACAAAGAAAACTCCACACGGACAGTTACCTGAGGGTGGAATTGAACCTGGGTCCCCGGCGCTATGTGGTAGAAGTGCTAATATTTGAGCGACTGTGCCACATATGTGCAAGCATGAGAAGTTGTTGGCAATTCATAGGCGTAGTGGTGATACTGACAGTCTACCAACATTAAAAGGACAAGATCCAAGCCATTACGGTTTGCTATGATATTAAATGACTAATGACAAATGCTACATTGATATTATCAGATTACATGCCTCCAGTATTAAGTTTATTTTTAAAACTCTAAATTGCTCAATGTTTTTGGAATTATCTGGACAGCTGTTATAGTCACATTAGGAAAATAATATGTTAAGAGAGTATAAACATCATTCTTGCATGCTAGAAAGCTAATCGAATATGTGGAGCTAAATTGTTGTCACATTAAGCTTACATGCCATGAACAAAAGGCTAATGAGATCTGTATACATGCTGTCATGTTAAGCTTATGTGCTGTAAGCAGAAAGTTAATTCTGTTCTTCTTCAGGAAACATAAAGCTTATTTTGAGATGGTGCTTTATGAATCCACTGTCAAACAGAAACTTAGTGCATAACACATCTAAACACACTCTATCCTGGAACCTAATCACAGGTGGTTGTAAACTTAGGAACGACCCTTGTATTTTTTTGTGTTGTGAGCACGAAGCAATGTAGTTCAAATTGCCACCTGAATTTGCTAAAACATATTGATGTGAATGTTTACCCAAAGCGATCAACTAGATTTGTACATCATAGAAAGGCAGAAAAGTTCAAGAGATTTCATGAAAATGTTTAAAATGAAGCCCACGTTTGATAGGGTAAATTATACAGTAAGAAAGGCAGAAAAATCAGTAACCAGAGAACATGTTTTTCAATGTGATTGACAAAAGAAACAGAGGAAATCATTTATTGCTCTCAGCAAATTATTGTAACCTGGAATGAACTGCCTGAAACAGTTTCAATTGTAGCATTCCAAAGAAAATTGGACAAATATGTGAAGGATAAAAAAAATGCAAGATGAATAGGAAAAAAAAGGAGAGTGCAGCAAAATCAGTAACTGTCTGTAAAAGCTTCTTTAAATACATGAAGAGAAAAAGATCAATAAAGACAAATATAGGCACTTTACAGTCAGAAGCTGGAGAAATTATAATGGAAAACAAAGAAATGGTAGAATAACTCACACATACTTTGGATCTGCCTTCGCAAATAACCTCCCAGAAAATGTTAGGGAATCAAGGGGCTGGTGAGAGAGCAGAATTGAAGTAAATCAGTACTAGTAGGAAAATAGTGCAGCACAACTTAACAGGGTTAAAGGCTAGCAAATCACCAGGGCCTTATAATCTACACCCCAGAGTACAAAAGGAAATATTGATGGTTGTCTTTCAAAATTCTAGAGACCCTGGAGCAGTTCCTACAAATTAGAAGGTGGCAAGTGTAAGCACATCATTTAAAATGGGACAGAAAATAAAGAAATGGAATTATAGACCAGTTGCTGAACATCATTAATGGGGGAAATGCTAGAATCTATTATGAAAGTCATGATAACAGAATATGTGGTAAGCATTAACAAGATTGGACAAAAACAGTTTAAGATTATAAAGGGTAAACCATGTTTAATAAATATACTGGAGTTTTTGAGGATGTAACTCTTAGAATAGAAAAGGAAGAACCAGTGGAAGTGGTGTATTTGAACTTTCAAAATGCTTTTGATAAGATCCGTCATGAGAGGTTAGTGGGCAAAGTTAAAGTGCGTGTTATGAGGATAATATGTTAACATCGATCAAGAATCAATTGACAGACAAGAACCAATGTAGAATATATGGGTCTTTTATCTTCTGGAAGGCAATGGCCAACGGGGCACTGTGAGGATCAGTGCATGGGCTCTAGCTAATCATGATATATATAAATGTCCTGGATAAGGGAACAAAATGCAACACTCCCAATTTTACTGTGACGCAAAACTAGTGGGTTGGGGACAATGGTATTGTGAGTTGTGAACAGAATTCAAGGAAGCTGCAAGGCGACTAAGACAAGTGGAGTGAGTAGACAAATACATGGCAGACTACAGTACAACATGTGAAGTCATAAACTTCTAAGTGAAAAACAGAAAGGAAGACTATCATTGTAATGATGATATACTGGAAAGGGTGGATGTGCAAAGGAAGCTGGTGTGCTTGTATATTAGTCAACAAAAATAGATAGGCAGGTGTAGCAAACAATTAGGAAATTAAATGGTATGTTGCCTTACATTGCAAGAGGATTTGTGTTCAGAAGTAGGGATGCTTGTAGTAATACATGATCTTTGTGAGATCGCACCTGGAGCATTGCGTACTCTTTTTGTCTCTCTACCTAAGAAAAGATATACTTCCCATAGAGGGAGTGCAGTGGTTTAACAGGCTAATACCAGGAGTGGCAGGACTGTTCTATGAAGAGAGATTGGTTTGACTGGGCTTGTATTCTTTAGTATTCGGGAAGATGAGAGAAGCTCTGATCAAAATACAAAAATTCTAACAGGGCTGGACAGACTAGATGGAGGGAGGGCCTTTCCCCTGGTTGGTCGTGTAGAACCAGGGGACAAAGTCTCAGAATATAGGGTAGAGCATTTAGGACTCTGAAGAGGATAAAATTCGTCATTCAAATGGTTATGACCCTTCAGAATTTTGTACCACAGAATGCTATGGAGGACAAGTCTCTGAATATGTTCGAGAAAAGATGGAAGTGATGCTACATCTCTACAAATCATTGGTCACACCACATCTGGAGTATTGTGTCTGGGCACCTTAGTTAAAGAAGGATGTTCAAGCTCTGGAGAGACTGCAAAGGAGATTTTCTAAAATGATACTGGAAATGAGGGGTTTTAGATTCAAGGAGAGATCAGGGAAATTATTTATTCTCCTTGGAGCAGAGAAGATTGAGGTGTGGGGAACAATTTTGACAGCGTAAAGAAGGATATTCTGTTTTCGCTACTTGGTATGTCAGTAACTAGGGGGTCATAATTTCAAAATTGTCAGCAACAGAGCTAGGAGTGAGACAAGAAGAAACTTCTTTACTCAGAGAGTTGTTAGGTTTTGGAACGCACTGCCTGGGAGAGTGATGAAAGCAGATTCCATATGGGGTTTCAAAGAGGGCTAGATACACATTTGAAAGTGATGAAGTTAGAGATGTACAGAGATAGGGCTGGAGAATTAGACTACTAGGATAGCCGTTTGGGAGCTGGAACAGACATGATGGATCAAATGGCCTCTTTCTGCACTGTAAAATTCTATGATTCCAAATTCCTAAATTTTAAAGGCATTAAGGATATATGATAGAAAGAGGGAATATGGCATTGAAATAGCAGGTCAGCCATGATCCTATTGAATGATAGAATGGATTCAAAGGGCTAAATGGCTGACTCCTGCTCTTGGTTTCTATGTTTCTGTTTAACAATATAGCTCTATAATAGTGTTAGCAGATACATTTGGCTGAATAGTCTCCTTTTCACAGTATCATTCTATGATTCCTTGCATTGAAGTGAAGGATGTTAAAGCCATAAAGCCTTTTAAAATAGTTTTATTCAATTGCCCCAAATACAAGCATGGAAACTGTAATGTGTGATTAACTTGTAATCCTGTAAATGCAATGCAAACAATGCACCAATTTTGTTGTTGTTTTAAATGATTTCAGCATCCAGCCAGCAGTGAATGCACCTTTGAATATTTTTTGTCTGAATCTGGGGTTATTAATTCAAGAAGAGAGGGGAGCAGAATAAAGGAACTTTTAAGTCAGTTAGCTTGACATCTGTCATTGGAAAGGTGTTTAGTGTCAATCATGAAAAGGGTTATAGCTGGGCATGTAAAAGAATTGAAGGTAATCAGCAAGAGTCAGCATGGCTTTATTAAAGGGAAATCACGCTTAATCAATTTATTGGAGTTCTTTCAAGGAGTAATGTACTGTCGCTAATGGGAAGGGCCTGTAAATGTACTGTATTTGGATTTCCAAGGTAGCCCATCAAAGGTTATTGCAGAAAATAAAAGCACATGACATAACAAGTGAAGTCTGCAGATATCTGCGTAGGGGTCTGAGATTTTTATAATTTATATCAATAACTTGGATGAGGATAGTGAAGGCATGATTGTTAAATTCACAGCAAACACAAAAATAGGTAAGAAAGTATGTTGCAAAGAAGACATATGGAATTTGCAGATATATACGAATAGGTTGACTCAGTGGGCAAAAGTCTAGGCAGATAGTATAAAATTTAGAAAAATGTGAAATTGATCATTTAGTAGCAAGAATGAAAATGTAGAGTTTTGTATTACTTATTCAGGAAATGACTGTAGGCTTCAGCTGCGAAGGTTTCTCAATAAGTTAGTACGCAGGCACGGCATGTAATCAAGAAGGCTAATGTGATGCAATTCATTATTATGAGATGAATTGAACGTTTCAGAGATGATGCTATACTTCAGTTATACAGGGCATTGATGAGATTGCATCTTGAATACTGTGTGCAGTTTTGGTCTCTGTATTAAAGGACAAATAAAAATGTGTTGGAGATAGTTCAGAGGAGATTTCCTAGATTAATGCCTGTAAAGATTGGGTCATCTCATGGAGATAGATTGGACAGACTGGGCTTATTTCTACTAGAATTTAGAAGAGTGAGAGGTGACTAAATTGAAATGTACAAATCTTAAATGTTCTTAATGAGGTGGGCTTGAAAAGATGGCTTCTCTTGTGGGTGAGTCCAGAAATAAAAGGCATTGCTTAAGAACTAAAGATCACCCTTTTAGGGCAGAAACTCTAGCAGGGTCATTTAATAGTGTTAAGGCAGAGCTAGATAGATTCTTGTTAGGCAAAGTAATCAAAGTTCAGTGGAGTAGAAGGTGATGTGGAATTCAAAGTATAAACAGATCAGCTGTGATCCAGTTGAATAAGGAAGGAAGCTTGAGGGTGAAATGTGGGAGGGACTATATTGTATGTTAATGTCACTGTGACTGGCTGGTGTTGGTTAACGCTTGTCTGCACCATTTAAAGGGAAAGTGCAATATAGGTGAACATGCACTGACAGCCATTCAGGAACTGAAAATGACTTGGGAAACAATGAAGCTAGGATAGCATGGGATTAAACGCTGTTAAGATCCACTGAATGGATGAAATAAAAAGGATATTCTATCACCAAGCAGTCTCTCCAGGCTCATGCTCAGAGGTAAGGTTGGTGTGGGTGCATTGTCAGAAAATCCCACCTGGTTTTCTGTTGTCCTTTCAGGAAGGAAATCTGCCATCTTTCCCTGATTTGACCTTTCTGTAACTCCAGAGCCAAAACAATGTGTTTGACTCTTAGCTGTTCTCTGAAATGACCCAACAAGCTATCAATTCAAAGTCTGAAAAAAGGAATGAAGTACGATGGACAATCAGGCATTGACCTAGGCCCTGGAAATGACAAAGGCAAAAACAGCTCAATCGACTTAAATCCTCCTTACCAACATCTCAGACATAATACCAAAATTAGGAGAGCTGTTGCACAGACTAGTCAAGCAACAGTTTGACATAGTCATATTCACAGAATCGTATATTCAGACAATGTTCCAGACACCACCATCACCATTCCTGGATATGTCCTGTCCCACCAAAAGAAGAGGTGGCAGTACAGTGGTATACAGTTGGGAGCGAGGTGTCCTAGGAGCCCTCAACAGTGACTCCAGACCTCATGAATGCACATTGCTTTAGGTGAAACATGGGATGGAAATGTCCTGTTGATCACCACATACTGACCTCCTTCAGTTGACGAATCAGTGCTCCTCCATGTTGCACAACACTCAGAGGAAGCATTGAAGGTGGCAAGGGCAGAGAATATACTCTGGGTCAAGGATTTTGGTGTTCATCGCCACTGGCTTGGCAGTAACACTGAGTCTGCAACATGTAGTGAGGGAACCAACTGGAGGGAAAAGCGTACTTGACCTCATTTTCACCAAATTACCTGTTGCAGACACATCTGTCCGAGACCACAATCATAACCATCTTTCCTTGTACCAATATGATTTCAGTAATAGGAGAGATTTCCCTTGATTCCCATTGATTCCAGCTTAGCTAGGGCTCCTTGATATGGTAACAGATTTTTAAAGAATTTCTATCCATGATTTCCAGCCATACCCTGTTGTTTTTCCAATAATTTTGGAGCTGCAACGAGCAGTGTGCTTGAGGATTTTAAACATGACATTGTCTGCCTCCAATCTCTTTACAATCAAGTCAGAGGATAATAACTGAAAGATAGCTTCCAACAAATCTGTTACATTTACCCAGTACAAACAGCAGCTGCAGGAATGCCTTAAGGCTGCAGTGTCCAATGTTGAATGGTCAAAAGCCCTCAGTATTCCCACAAAATTGCACCAACCCATCAGCCAAAGTAAAACTTGCATGAAAGAAGAAAAATTCTTGGGTCAGCTCGGTAGGTGCCTGTTCCTCCTTCTGTGACAGCCCAGCCCAATTTTCCACCCCTGTCTGGTAGAACTCCTTGGTGGAGGTCAGCAAGCCTGTCTCTTATATAAAAATTGCCTCAGGGTCAAAAACGCAACTTGACTCAGTGCAGCAACTGTGAGACAGGCTAATGTTCTATTACTGGTTTGAAAAGACTTGACTTGCATCTCAGCATGAACATTTGTGGAACATACTTTTCATTGTTGTTTAGCGCAGTTATATTATGTAAGAATGTTTTAAAAAAAGCTTTCAAATCCATAATGTCCATATTATATTTTCATCAAAGTAAACATGATACTGTGATAATACATACTTCAACATTTAACTTGCTTTATTTGATAAACTACTTTACTTCCTCGATATAACAAGCATGGGGCTGGATGAACACAGCAGGTCAAGCAGCATCACAGGAGCAGGAAAACTTGACGTTTCGGGCCTAAACTACTTTACTTCCTCGTTTTGCATAACTTCTTAAACAAAAGGATGGGAAAACATCTGTTCATCGGGTCTTTGCGTGTTCCAGTTTGGAACAAGACACTGATCTTATGGTCCTCAGGGTATATGCCATCTCTCAAAGCCACATGATTGTGAATATTCAATAGTGACGAGATTTATCCTTTTCACTTGCTTGTAATTCTATGTTTATTATTTAGAGGATGCAAGTTATAACAGACGATGAATGTATGTAAGAGTTAGGAAGAAAACAAAAGAAATACATCTTTTCCATTTCCTTTCTCCATCAATTGATCTCTCTCAAAAAATGACAATGTTAGATCGTACTCTTTTGTCCAGCTTATCTTCCTGTACTGTTTCAAAGAAATGAGTACCTTGTTAAATAAAGTGATTGACATAGTTCTCCCTAATTGAGAAAGAAACTGACTGAACAATAAATTATTTGAAGAAATTTTCCTTTCCTTCTTATTTGATAAACTGGTTGGTAAAATTGTTCATTTTTAATTTCCTGGGCGCACAATTAATGAGCCTATGCCTTGACATGTCTTAACAGGATGAAGTCTGTCGCTACAAACCATGGTATTAGCAATGCATAGTATCAGACATTATTGAGATTTAAGATGTTATTCTCACCGAGCTATGAGTTGTCATTACCTAATTGAATCTTCATGAATAATAAGTTAGTTTTATGTCAACCTTTGTTGCTGACATTTTGTTTCACTGGACATTTGATTTAAACATTTTATATACATGTATATCAATATATCTTTAATGTGCCTAACTGCTTTATACTTTTTTTTGTATACCTGTCTGCCATTCCATTGCATTTATTTAAAAATAAAACATGTTTATTTTTGAATAATGATGATATTGACATTGATCACAGTGATGTAGTACTGGACTTTTGGATATGACAAAGAAGAATTTTAATATTAAATCTAATATTGACAATCAAGCAATATTATATTATCAATAAACTAAATTCAAATGGTGCAGATACTGGAAATCTGAAAGAAAATCTGAAAATGCTGGAGATACTCAACAGGTCTGGTAGCCTCTGTGACGAGTGAAACAAAGTTAATGTTTCAGTCCAAAGACCTTTTTTAAGCATTTTGTGTTTTTTGTTACATCATCAATATAATGTGTGGTTTTCTTACTTCAGGTCTTGCAATTTTTAAAGCTTGACAAACATTTTTCCCAGTCTTTGTTTTCTTCAGATGATAATGAGTCTTCTAGACTATGGCATTCAAACATCTAACCACAATTGAGTTCATTCGTTTGTAGGAACCTAGATTAAAGGACATAGGAAGAAATTTAGGATCAGGGCCATTCAGTCCTTCAAGTCTATGATTCAAGGACCTCATGCATGATCAGCATTTTAACTTTATATAGCCACATTCATTCCATAATTTGTTATACACTTGCTTAACAAAAATCAACCGCTCTTAATGTGAAAACTTTTATTGTCCTAATTTCAACAGATTTTGGAGGAGAGAGTTCTAGACTTGCACCATCACTTGGTTCAGAAACACTTTCTGACATCTTTTCTAATAGTCTACTACTATAAAACTTATTTCTAGATGCATACACCAGATGAAATAGGTGTTCTCCATACGGAAGGTAATGGCTTTGAGAGTGTTATTGTTAAATTTACATTAAGCTCCAACCAAATTGATGCATCTCAGTGATTTGGGTGGAGAATCAGTCTGACTTATATGAGATCCCAACAGAGACGTATATACCATCCCTGGTTTCTAATAGTCTTTGTAATTCTGCCTAACTAGATCATGTAAATTGAATCCAGAGCACAACATCACTTAGTAATCAGCTGTGGGCACCATTTGAAATGCATCAAGGTAACATCAGTTGAAAGAGTCTATTCAGAAGACAACTGAGTTTACCATTTTGAATATGTTACTGTTTTAAAAAGCCATAGATGGTCAGTCAGCAGATGAAACACTTAAACCAACAAACAGACAACAGCATTCATCGGAGCAGCAACAGGGCCAAAACAGTACTACAGAAGAAAACCTTCTCCATGGAGCTGGTAGAAGCTGCTGAAGGAAACTGCGTGGGTGCAGAAAACAATTTTAAAAACTATCCACAGTGGGAAGAGTCAGTGACCTGCAAAAAGTTAAAGTCTGTGTTCGGCGCAAAGGTAGAGAACTTTGCAAGTGAAGGGGAGAAAGCTTTAAAATAATGGTGCAAAAGAAGAGGCTAGGTAGAAAAGAAGGGAAAGAGTGTACTTACCCTAACACCAAGCATCACCACCATTGAAAATAGGACCAGCAGGCATAGCTACAGTTGACAAAGCGAGGGACAGAAAATTAATTTATATTGCATCTGCAGCGTTAGACAAGTTATTTAAGAGGAAAAAGAAGTACATTTATATGATGGAAAAGTCTAGCAGAAAAGGAATTTTATAGGAATTTCATGCTTTTCTTTAGACTGAGCCAGTCATAATTTAAACTGTGATTTTGGTGGAAAGATTTATTAATGTTGCAGGCATGGATATTGGTTATAAAAATTGGGGAGCGAGGAGTGCATTATGTTCAGATTTGTGAAAAGTGGGGACACATTCGTTTCATCCATGAAGAAATGGAAACTTCCATGTTGGCTGCAAGAAATAACCAGCATAATCATTAAGAGAAAAAGGTAGGAAACCCCAGCAAGCAAGTGCCGAGATAGCTATTTTCCATCAGTCAAAGTCTGAAAGAGGTAACACAACATAGTTGTACTTGTTAAATAACTTTTATTGGATTAATTTCAGACAGTATTACTATAATATAGACTTTTAAAACTTGCAAAGAAAATACTGCAACATTATTGTATCACAAGAGTATTCCAAAGTTAAGACAGCAGAATTAAATACCATTGATTTAATACTAGAATACAAACTTTAAAACAGCAGATCACAACAGCACTGTGATGTTACAGATTTAAAACTATTTAAATTAATAAATATTAATTAACACAATAAGAAGAAATGGAAGGAGAAATAAATCTTCTAAGCGGATTCAATTGCAGAAAAGGTGAAACACAGGGTTGGACATCTTAGAAAATAGAAAACAATTATTGAGATACAGAATTATTTCAAAATTAAACACAAAGTCTAAAGTTGAACAAGCTAGCACACAATTGAATTAAGTAGGTCCCATAGTGAATGATGTTATTATCATCGAAAACATGAAAAAAACATGAAAATTACTTTCAACTGAGGACAAATAATATTCCTAAAAGGGTAAGATTTAACAGAAGACTTCAACACTGAGGGGAGTCCATATATATTTTCATTAAGGAGCTTAACAGGTTAGTGGGAAACTGTGGCTGCAGAGCTGTAAAATCAATATTTATTTTGTAAGTGTAAATTCTAAAGAGGCTTGTGACAAGCCAACACAAAGTGTAAGCTAAACAGCAGATACTAAATCAGTGTCAAGGAACTGGAACAACAAAGCCTCACAGGCATAATCAATGCACAAAGTCATGTCAAAGAATGCTATGTCTAAAAAATTGTGCATCAATTTCAGAAACTGTCCAGTTTCAAAGCAGGTAAAAGCCAAATTCTTACCCATTCCAAGGGGTTAATGAGCTTGACTAACCTCCATTAGAAAAGACGCCCACATTAGGTGATCAACCTTCAACAGAAAACAAGAAGGGGATGGTCACTCTGTTGGGACTGTATTATAGACCCCCAAATAGCCAGCGAGTACTAGAGGAGCAGATGTGCATAGAGAGATTACAGATACCTGTAGGAATAACAGAGTGGAATAGGTTAGAGATTTTAATTTCCTCTGTATTGACCGGGCCACCCAGAGTGTAAAAGGCTCGGGTGGGGTGGAGTTTGTCAAGTGTGTCCAAGAAAGTTTTGTAAATAAATATGTAGAGGGCCTTACTCGGGAGGGTGCAACACCAGATCTCCTCTTAGGAAACAAGGTCGAACAAGTGACTGGTGTCAGTCGGAGAGCACTTTGGGTCCAGTGACCATAACTCTCTTATTTTTAACGTAGTTGTGGAAAAAGATAGGACAGATTCACAAGTTAAGGTGCTAAACTGGAGCAGGGTCAATTTTGGGGCTATTAGGCAGAATCTAGCAGAGGTCGATTAGGTGAGTCTGTTTGAAGGAAAAGGAATGACTGGAAAATGGGAGGCTTTTAAAAGTGTGATATTAAGAGTCCAGGGACAGTACGTCCCTGTTAGGGTGAAGGAAAAAGCTGGCAGGTTTAGGGATCCCTGGCTGACAAAAGATACCAAAGCTTTGGTCAGGAAAAAGAAGGCTTACATTGGGTTTAAGCTATCGGGCTGAAGTGAATCTCTAGATAACTATAAAAAGTGCAGAAGCACACTTAACAGGGAAATCTTAAAGATTGGAGCGACTGGGCTTGTATACATTTGAGTTTAGAAAGATGAGAGGGGATCTGATTGAGACGTATAAGATTATTAAGGGATTGGACACTCTGGAGGCAGGGAGCATGTTTCCGCTGATGGGTGAGTCCAGAACCAGAGGACACAGTTTAAAAATAAGGGGTAGGCCATTTAGAACAGAGTTGAGGAAAAACTTCTGCACCCAGAGAGTGGTGGATATATGGAATGCTCTGCCCCAGAAGGCAGTGGAGGCCAAGTCTCTGGATACGTTCAAGAAAGAGATGGATAGAGCTCTTATAGATAATGGAATCAAGGGTTATAGGGATAAGATAGGAACAGGATACTGATTGTGGATGATCAGCCATGATCATAATGAATGGTGGTGCTGGCTCGAAGGGCCGAATGGCCTACTCCTGCACCTATTGTCTATTGTCTATTGAAATCAGAAGAACAAAAAGAGTGTATGAAATGGATCTGGCAGATAAGGTTAAAGATAATCCGAAGAGGTTCTAGAGCTATATTAAGAATAAACGGGTGGCTAGTGAGAGAATAGGTCCCCTTAAAGCTCAACATGGCCGTCGATGTGTGGGGCCACAGGAGATAGGGGCAATTTTTTATGAATACACTCAAGAGAGAATGGATGCTAAAGAAATAAGGGAAACAATTGGGAATGTTTTGGACTGCATACATATTACCAGAGAACAGGTGTTTGCAGCCTTAGATCGCATTAAGGTGGATAAATCCCCTGGCCCTGGTCAAGTCCATCCTCGGATGTTGTGGGAGGCTAGGGAAGAAATTGCAGAGGCCTTTGCAGAGATTTTTTGCTTCATCTTTAGCAACTGGTGAAGTTTCTGAAGACTGGAGGAGGCTAATGTTGTTCCATTGTTTAAAAAAGGTAGCAAAGACAAGCCAGGGAACTACAGGCCAGTGAGCCTGACATCAGTGGTAGGCAGGTTTTTGGAGAAGATACAGAGGGACAGGATCAACCAACATTTGGATCGTCAAGCTCTGATTACGGATAGTCAGCATGGATTTGTGGCAGGAAGTCATGTCTGGGAAATCTTTTAGAGTTTTTCGAAGAAGTAACCAAGGGGATAGATGTGGGTTTGTCAGTAGATGTTGTTCATATGGACTTTAGTAAGGTCTTTGACAAGGTCCCGCACGGCAGGCTAGTCATGAAAGTTAGGTTGCATACGATCCAGGGAGAGCTAGCTCATTGGATTCAAAATTGCCTGCTTGGATGGTAGGAGGCAGAGAGTGAGGGTTGAAGGTTGTTTCTTGGACTGGAGGTCTGTGACTAGTGATGTGCCACAGGGGTCAGTGCCACGACCTTTGTTACTTGTTATTTACATAAATGATCTGATGTGAGTGTACAAGGCATGACTAGTAAGTTTGCAGATGATACAAAATTAAGAGGTATCATTGTTAGAGAAGAAGGTTATCAAAAATTGCAGAGGGACCTTGATCAAATGGGGAAGTGGTCTGATGATTGGTAAATGCAATTCAATACAGATAACCATGAACCGTTGCACTTTGGAAACTCAAACCAGAGTAGGATTTGTATAGTAAATGGTAAAGTCCTGAGGAGTGTTGTGGAACAGAGGGACTTAGGAGTGAAAATACTTAGTTAGTTGAAAGTGGCATCTCAGGTAGGCAGAGTGGTGAAGAAGGCATTTAGCATGCTGGCCTTCATCAGTCAAGGCATTGAGTATAAGAGTTGAGCTGTTATGCTAACAGTAGTGTAAGTCATTAGTGAGGCCACACTTTGAGTATTGTGGACAGTTTTGGTTATCCAGTTGAAGGAAAGTCATAATTCAACTGGAAAGTGTGCAAAGATTTACAAGGATGTTACCAGGACTAGTAGGCCTGAGCTATAGGGAGAGGCTGGCCAGGATAGGCCTTTATTCCTTGAAACATAGGAGAATGAGGGGTGACCTTATTGAGGTATATAAAATCATGAGGGGCAAAGACAGGATGAACGCATATTGTCTTTTTCCCAGGAATGGGGAATTGAAAACTAGACAGCATAGGTTTAAGGTGAGAGGGGCAAGGTTTAAGAAGGACCTGAGGGGCAACTTCTTCACGCAGAGAGTGGTGCAAATGTAGAATGGGCTGCCAGAGAAAGTGGTTGAGACAGGTGCAGTAGCAACATTTAAAAAAACATTTGGATAGGTACATGGATGGGAAGGGTTTAGAGGGATATGGACCAAATGCGGGCAATTGGAATGAGCTGAGTGGGCATCATGGTTAGCATGGACCAGTTTGGGACGAAGAGCCTGTTTTCATGCTGTATTATTGACTGATTGATTGATTGATTTTATTGTCAAATGTACTGAAATACAGTGAAAAGCTTTACTTACGAGCGGTACAGGCAGATCACAGCAAGCAAAGGATGGACAGATCAAAAAGACACAGCGGCAGCGAGCCGTGGAAATGCAGTCCATCGATAGAAGGTTGGCTTCATTGATTGTCTGGTCTGTGCACACAACCATCTGTAGTTTCTTATAATCCTGGGCAGAGCAGTTGCCATACCAGGCTGTTATGCACCCGGACAGTATGCTTCCCATGGTGTATAGTCTGTGAGTCTATGATTCTAAAAGGTATCAGCGACAATCCTCATTGAAATTTGTTATTCATTTTTTTTAAGTTTCATAGAACTTGTTTGGATATCACATTAATTTTCAATGTCATGTAGTGCTGAGCATCATTAGCCTATCATTTTCTTGGAGGGGAGCAGACCCTAAGATAGGCAGTCAGCAACACCGAGAGGACCAGGCAAAGTGAGGACCCTAAGCAGGTTGATAGGAAGGATTCGAGAGTCAACACAGACCCAGTGATGATCTCAATAAGCAAGACCATATTTGTACCGTTCATTCGGAAATAAGCAAAGAGTCTAATTTAAGTGCAATAACTCACTCAGAGTTAGCAAGAACTTCAGATGCTGGAGTCAGAGATCACATACTGTGAAGCTGGAGGATTTTCTGATTTTCTTCAGATTTTCTGAAGAAGGGTCCTGACCAGAAATGTCAAGTTTCCTGCTCCTCTGATGCTGCCTGTCCTGCTGTGTTCCTCCAGCTCCACACTGTGTTATCTCTAATTTAAGGGCACGCCTGAGACAGTGAGGTAATGTTTGACATTGTTCACGTTTGGACATTGAGCAGTTTTTCTGCCACCTCCGCCTCAGCGCTTACTTCTTTAACTGTGAGCCTAACCCTCCCGCTACTGACCCCTTCTCCTGCCTCCAACAGACCCCCTCCTCCTGGACACCACCCCAAGGCCTCCTACCCTCCCTTGGCCTCTTCATCTCGTACTGCCATTGTGACATCAATCGCCTCAACCTGTCCACCCCTCACACCCACTCCAACCTCTCCCCCACAGAACGTGCAGCCCTCCGTTCCAATCCCAACCTCACCATAAAACCCGCGGACAAGGGGGGAGCAGTTGTAGTATGGCGCACTGACCTCTACATCGCTCAGGCCAGACGCCAACTCTCCGAAACCTCCTCCTACCACCCCCTTGATCATGACCCCTGCCCCACCGAACTTATCTCCACCTATCTCGACTCCATTTTCTCCCCCTTGGTCCAGGAACTCCCTACCTACATCCGTGACACCACCCACGCCCTCCACCTCCTCCAGAACTTCCAATTCCCCTGTCCCCAACACCTCATTTTTACTATGGACGTCCCTATACACCTGCAGTCTCCATTCAGATGGCCTAAAGGCCCTCCACTTCTTCCTGTCCCACAGGCCCGACCAGTCCCCCTCCACTGACAACCTCATCCGCTTAGCTGAACTCGTCCTCACCTTCAACAACTTCTCTTTCAATTCCTCCCGCTCCCTACAGAGAAAGGGGGTGGCCATGGGTACCCACATGGGCCCAAGCTATGCCTGCCTCTTCGTAGGTTACGTGGAACAATCCCTCTTCCGTACCTACACTGGCCCTAACCCTCACCTCTTCCTCCATTACATTGATGACTGTATCAGCGCCGCCTCGTGCTCCCACGAGGAGCTTGAACAGTTCATCCACTTCACCAACACCTTCCACCCCAACCTTAAGTTGACCTGGACCATCTCTAATACCTCTCTCTCCTTCCCGGACCTCTCCGTCTCCATCTCCGACAACCACGTAGAAACCGATATCCATTTCAAGCCCACCAACTCCTACAGCTACCTAGAATACACCGACTCCCACCCACCTTCCTGCAAAAATACCATCCCCTATTCCCAATTCCTTCGCCTCCACCGCATCTGCTCCCAGGATGAGGCATTCCACTCCCGTACTTCTCAGATGTCATCCTTTTTCGAGGACTGCAACTTCCCCCCGGCAGTGGTTGAGAACGCCCTCGACCGTGTCTCCCGCATTTCCCGCAACTCATCCCTCACACCCCCTCTGTGCAATAACAACCAAAACAGAATCCCCCTCATCCTCACGTACCACCCCACCAACACATCATCCTCCGACACTTCCGCCATCTGTAATCCAACCCCACCACCAAAGACATTTTTCCCTCCCCACCCTCATCTGCTTTCTGGAGGGACCACTCTCTCCGTGACTCCCTTGTCCGTTCCACACTCCCCTCCAGCCCCACCAACCCCCGGCACTTTTCCCTGCAACCGCAGGAAGTGCTACACCTGCCCCCGCACCTCCCCCCTCACCTCCATCCCAAGTCCCAAGAAGACATTCCACATCAAACAAATGTTCACCTGCGCATCTGCTAATGTGGTATACTGTATCCGTTGTTCCCGTTGTGATCTCCTCTACATCAGGGAAGCCAAGCCGAGGCTTTGGGACCGCTTTGCAGAACACCAACGCTCGGTTTGGACTAAACAACTACACCTCCCAGTAGCGAACTATTTCAACTATCCCTCCCATTCCTCAGATGACATGTCCATCCTGGGCCTCCTGCAGTGCCACAACGATGCCACCTGAAGGTTGCAGGAACAGCAAATCATATTCAGCCTGGGAACCCTGCAGCCCAATGGTATCAATGTGGACTTCACAAGCTTCAAAATCTCCCCTCCCCCTACTGCATCCCAAAACTAGCCCAGCTCGTCCCTGCCTCCCTAACCTGTCCTTCCTCCCACTTAACCCCTCCTCCCACCTCAAGCCACACCCCCATCTCCTACCTACTAACCTCATCCCGCCCCCTTGACCTGTCCGTCCTCCCTAGACTGACCTATCTCCTCCCTAACACCCCACCTACACTCACCTTTACTGGCTCCATCCCCGTCCCTTTGACCTGTCTGTCTCCTCTCCACCTACCTTCTCGTCTATCCATCTTCTATCCGCCTCCCCTTCTCTCCCTATTTATTTCAGAACCCCCTTCCCCTCACCCATTTCTGAAGAAGGGTCTAGGCCCGAAACGTCAGCCTTCCTGCTCCTCTGATGCTGCTTGGCCTGCTGTGTTCATCCAGCTCTACACCTTGTTATCTCAGATTCTCCAGCATCTGCAGTTCCTACTATCAGTGAACATTACCTTCTCAATTTGTTGTTAAATAGTTACATCCTCTTAGACAAAAGAAGTGATAATCTTTGTAGCTTATCCCACATGCTGATGTTTGGTCAGGCTTCTGAAGTAAGCAATTCCAATGTCTTTCTGGCAACAAAGGAGAGAGAATATTAAATATTTTAGCATTGTAATTCTACATTTCTTGGCAGCAAAATAAAATGTCTGATGTGTTATCATAGGCATATATTTGTAATAAACATTCTATCACTTTACTAGAAGGAAATACGTATCTTTTCCTTCGGAAGTTTTACCATTGATTTGTTTGGATATTATTGTATTGTACAAAGCTGAAAAACAAAATAGTAGAACACGGCTTCTCCCAGTGATTGATTCAAGACTCGCAGGCTTTCCAAGACTCCAGACCAAGGACGTTTAAGATCTAGACATTTTTCTTCCTTTAAGATCTAGACTTCTCTTTTCTTTCTTTTTGGCACTTTTTGTGTTATTATTGCTGTTGTTTTTGTTTAATTATTGTTATTTCACTTTTTTTAACTTATGGTTT
Organism: Ginglymostoma cirratum; assembly: GCA_024137785.1. Taxonomy (NCBI): domain Eukaryota; kingdom Metazoa; phylum Chordata; class Chondrichthyes; order Orectolobiformes; family Ginglymostomatidae; genus Ginglymostoma; species Ginglymostoma cirratum. The sequence goes on from JAHRHZ010000012.1 coordinate 41,580,358, forward strand.
TGTGACCAAAATGGTGCAACTTTCTACACTTTTCACTATTCTCCTGTATTTCTATCCTTGCATACATGCGACAATAAAATCTAAATCTAATTCTAATTCTAGAGCTGCAGTATATGGTGACCTAAGAAAAAAAACAAAATCCCAATCACTTCACACAAGAATTCCCAAGCTTTAGGATTGGATCCCAAAGGGGACTTGGAAACAAAGTCCAATAGTAAACCTTTTCCAATTTCAAAAGAAATACAATGACAAATGGATTAGTACTTACTCTGAGTGCAGAATTTTGCCATCTGCAGTAAAAACATAGTGGTGAGTGAGTTTCATAGCATCAACTGTGCCATTGCCCGGAGAGAGTTATCCAGCACAATGTTCGAGCTTTCACTCATTAATAATACTAATGAGATGTTGCCTGTCATATTTAAAACACAGCTGCACAAGTCTTTAGATGCTGTAGTCCAGAAAAGATGCCTCACACTGTGGTTATCTCCCCTAAACTCCGCCTAGATGTCACTGGATAAAATTAAGCCACTCCCCACTTCATCTTGAGGTGATGCGAGATGGTTGGTGGGTGAGAAGATCAGATTCCTTGCCTGCTGACTGTAACAAGGAGGTTGTACAATGTGACCCAGACAGAGTGGGCAGAGATAATAGCACGACTTAGTGATGTCTCTGGAATGAAAAGGGGGGGCAGCAATAAAAAAAGGTCACTGCTCCTGCTCTCTACAGGCGTGAGTGACACCATCTTTTCTCTGCTTCCTCACACTAACAGGGAAAGCACTGCGTCTAACTGTTCCACTGCAGATGTATCTCACTTAGGATGATGAACTGCAACCAAGGGGAGATGACAGCCTATTGGTATAATCGCTAGACTGTTAATCCAGAGAATCAGACAACATTCTTTTTAATTCTAGTGAACAGACTTGGGGTAACCACCTCCTGGTTTAACCCCTGCCTGTGATCCCAAAGCCTCCCCAAACCAAGCTGATTGAGTGTGAGTTTGAGCTGGAGACTTGCAGCAGATCTTGTCCTTTAAGGTCTAGTGGCACCAGGAAATAACTGCCCACAAACCAGAGAGCAGATTCCCTCCAACTGAACTGTGGACTTCAGGCCCGCATGTACATGTAGTGGGAGGGAGTGGAAGAAGTAAACCTAAAGAGGGTACTTAGGGGTATGGATGCTGCAATATTACAAGATACTATCACTTTTGTCAATATGTTTTCACTTGCAGTGTTGTGACGTACATTATTGTATAATATTTGCTATGTGATCTAGGTAAGTCACTCCCATGTGAACAATAAGGAGTCTGGTCTTTCATCATAATGAGGTAAGATGTTATAATGGCCAAGTGTTGCTCATCTCTCTCGAAGAACCAAATCCTTGACTGCAGGCAGCTTTTGATGACAGGGATCCTTGAACCTTAGCATTAAGGACTGCAGTCAAGACATTGCACGTTAATGTGGTTGACATTGAGGCTAAAAGCTACATCCATGGAATATGCCTGGGCTGACCTGCATATATCATTCTACGCTTGCATCTACTCTAGAAGTGGCAGCACAGAATCGGTAGAGATCCACATACCTCTGTAGGATAAGGTTGATTCTACGAATGAGCTTGTCAAGGGAGTGTAGTAACATTCCATGCTGAGAGTTATTCAGTGCACGGTTCACACCTCTATTCTCCCTCATGGCACAGGAGTCTTTCAGGAAAAGCAACACAAAGAACTGCCTCTCACCGTTTCAATGTTGTCCAAGAGGAAGTTTAAGCATTTCAAGGCCACTTTACAATCTACATGCACTCTGAAACTTTGAAGGTTCCAGGTGACAAAATGTTCAAAAAAATCTTCCTCAGGACTCATGTCAATCTGACAGTTATCATTAGGGATTTCACGACGCGTCACTTAGATGTTATATGGTCACTTATAGCTTCAGAGCCATGTAATGTTGGAGCTACATGTTGTAAATGCATTGTTTCATTGCTGCTGTGGTCATGTAGGTCAGCTTATGTGGCTAAAATGTTGTCCTTTGTCTGCTGCACTCTTTGACACATTGCTTTGTCCTGTTTTCTTGAAAGTCTCTCTTGGTTAATATTATGATTCTCTATCTCACCTTCATTCTCAGAAGATTGCTGTCAATCCTCCATTTTGTCAGTATCCAGGACATTTTCCCTTGACAGTAGCATTGTAGGTTGCTTAATGGATACTCTCAAAGCAAAATGGGAGCAATCGATAGCATCATGCACCTCACAGAAGCCAGCGATGGTGGGGAATCACTTTTCTCGGGAAACCCAGTGCAATAACGCCTATCCCTAGATTTGGAATGTCTGTTATCCGAGGATAACATGGACTGAATAGTAGCCCCTGACTATTATTGACAAGACCCTTCCCAACTCTTGATTTGACTTGGCAGGGCATCTCTGATTGACCATGACCCACCTGCCAGACTGTCTTTTTAAAATTTATTTGTGAGATGTTGGCATTGCTGGCTGGGCCCGTATTTATTATCTGTGCCAATTTGCCCTTCAGAAGAAGTGAACTACTTTCTTGAATTCCCCCAATCCATGAACTGTTGAGAGAAGTACAATGTTGTTATGGGGGGAGTTGCAGGATTTTGACCTAATGACAGTAAAGGAAGGGCAATATATTTCCATAAGGTCATTAGAAGTAGTAACAAGATGAGCCTGTTGGGCTCCTCACACCTGGTCCACCATTCAATAGGGTCAAGGCTGATCCGACATTCCACAAATCCACTTTCCTGTCTTGTCCCTCTAACCCTTGATTCCCCTACTGATCAAACATCAATCTAATCTACTTTAACTATACTCAAGGACTCTGCCCCCACAGCTGTTTGTGGCAATGAGATCAAAAGACTGATAACCCTCTGAAAGAAGAAATTTCTCCTTATCTAAGTCTTAATTTGGTGCCACTTTATTCTGAGATTATGCCCTCTGGTTCTAGTCTCTCCATGGGTGGAAACATCCTCTCAGATTTTGCCCTGTCAAACCCCTTAAGAGTCCTATATGTTTCAATGAGATTACGCCTCATTCTTCCAAATTGCAGGGTATAGAGTCTCAACCTGTTTAGCCTTTACTCCCAAGACGACCCCTCAATACCAGCGATTATCCTAGCGAACCTTCTCCGAATTACCTCCAGTGAAGTGATATCCTTCCTTAAATAAGGGGACAAAATCTGTTCACAGTCCTCCAGATGTGGTCTCACCAGCACCTGGTACAGTTGCAGTAAGACTTTCCTACTATTATACTCCACCTCCTTGACATAAAGTCCAACATTCCATTTGTCTTCCCTATTCCCTGCTGAACTTGGATGCTAGCTTTTTATGATTCATGGATGAAAACTTCCAAATCCATGTGCTTCAAATTTTTCTGCAGACTTTCTCTATTTAAGTAACATTCTGCTTCTCTATTCTTACTGACAAAGTGCATAATCTCAAATTTCCTCACAAGTCTTTTTTCCCACTGATTTAACCTATGTATTTCTCTCTGCAGATTCTTTATGTCCTCCACACTACTTGGCTTGCAACCTAATTTTATGCCTTCTGCAAACTTCAAGATAGTACATTAACTTATATTTGTGGCTCTAGCACTGAACCCCATGACACATTGCGAGTTATAAGGTGCCATTCTGAAAATATCCCTATGATCCCAACTCTCTGTTAGCCAATCCTCACCCATGCTAATATACTGCCCTCAACACATGGGCGCTTATCTTGTGATAGTGGTATGTGTGGTACCTTATCAAAACTTTCTGAAAAGCCAAATGTATTACATCCACTGCTTCCCTTCTATCTCCCTTGCTTGTTAGCCCCTCAAAGAATTCAGTAAATTTGTCAGGCATAATTTCTCTTCCATGAAGCCATGCTGACTCTGCTTGATTATGTTGTGTGTTTCTAAATGCTCTGCTATTACATCCTTTACAATACATTAATAACAGATGAGCCAGTGTTGATGACATCTTCCATCACTTTGCTGATCATGCACTATAGACTGATGAGGCGGTGTTTGACTGGGTTAAATTTGTCCTATTTTGTTTCAACATGACACATCTTGGCAAATTTCCCACATTTCTGGATAGTTTTCAGTGTTAGAACTGTACCAGAACTGGTAGTACAGCCTCATCATCTTTTGCGTAGGTAACACAATCCCATCAACACCTGGGAAATCATAGCCCAAGTTTGCCTGCAGAGGATGGACAGCATCCGGGAAGCATTTGCATACCTTGAGTCTCATCGCTGAAGGCAAACTGAAGTCAAGCATTAGCAGACAAAGGAGTATGTGCAGCCCTGGCATCCCATCCTCCTATTCCCACAACCATCATCAGCCTCACCTGTGACAGAGACTGGAATTTGTACATTGAACTTGTCAGTCTTCTGAGATTTTATTCTTAACATGGAAGCAAGTCATCTGTAACCACGAGGGGACTGTCTAAGTCGTGAAAGCGGTTTTGCTGTGATTGAAGAATCATTTCCAGACTCCAAAATCTGATAGGTTTCGTTATAAAGGTACCTTTTTGGTGGCAGTTCTTAGTCACTTATTTTCACCAAAATGTTGGGGAATACATTTGATTTATAAGAAATGTGTTTCTCCATTGATGACATTTTGAAAGCCATTTAATGCCTAAAGAATTGGATGTAGTGCCATCAGCTTTCTAGATCACACAGAGTAACCCTGGAATTTTAGTTAGACACTGAGTTGCAACTGCAGTGTGGACAGCACCAGCAAAACATTTTGCATGTAGAGCCTGTAACTAATTCTAAGTCGATGTGGCACAGTTAGCCTGTGCATTCAGCTTTTAACCAGTTGGTTGGTTATTCGTGAACACACAGGGATGAAGTGATTGCTGTTTCCACTCCATCAGTTTTGTTTGCTGAACAGTTCTGGGTTATTAATGGAGTCAGGAAACTATTCCCCAAACAGAAATCTTATCATGGGTGGCACAGTGGCTCAGTGGTTAGGATTACTGCCTCACAGTGCTAGGGACCTGGGTTCAATTCCAGCCTTGGGTGACTATCTGTCTGGAGTTTGCACACTCTTCCCATGTCTGTGTGGGTTTCTGCTGGGTGCTCTGGTTTCCCACAGTCCAAAGATGTGCAGGTTAGGCAGACTGCCAGTGCTAAATTGCCTTTAGTGTCCAGGGGTGTGTACATTAGGTGGATTAGCCATGGGAAATGGAGGGTTACAGGAAAAGGGTAGGAGGGGGCAAGTCTGGGTGGGATGCTCTTCAAAGGGGCAGTGTGGATTTGTTGGGCTGATTGGTCTGTTTCCACACTGTGAGGATTCTATGTGAGCACTAATAAACAACATTGGATATTGAGCCACATAAGGAGGCATTAAACCAGGTTGCCAAAGTGGTCAGATTCAGGTTTTAATGAATTTCTTAAAGAAGGAAAGAGAAATAGAGAAACGAAGTGGCATGGCATGGGAATTTTAGAACTTAGAGCATTTACAATATTAATATTAATACGAGTATCTGAGGAAATACAGTCACAAATCATCAAGAGGTCAAAATTGCAAAAGGAAAAATAACTAGTAGAATGTTAGGGCTGGATAAGATTAGAAATAGAGAACACTGAGTTCATGGGTAGATTTGAAAACAAGTTTGGGAATTTTAATATCAAGGAGTTGCTTGATGTACAGCCAATTTACTAAGAATAGATGGGAAAGGTGAATGGAACTTGATGAGAATAAGGACACCTGCAGCAAACTTTTAAATGAAGAGGTTTACAAAGAGTAGATTGTGGGAGGTTAGCCAGGAGTGTGTTAGAGCAGTCATATCTAAAAGTAAGAAAGATGTGAATGAAGAACATGCAAGATTAACTATTTTTTTCGGTTCCAGTACAAAACAGCTATTTTCATGGTCGCAGTTTTTAACCTGTTTTGGGCTCCTTTCTTCTACTTTCTCTTAGTGCCATTACATTGAGTTAATACCTAAAGTCAATGCACTTCATGTAGTTCATGTTGAAGGATTAATGATCAGAGCCTCAACACTGAAAATTTATTAAGTGAAAATCCACAGTATATCACTTGGAAATAAAACAGTCAGTACATATAATAAAGAATAAAAAGTGGCTGGGAACGTGTTTGTAGCTGGAATATGCTTACAGTTTTATGGGTTATTACATCATTCAAATCCCACAAGTGCATTACGGCATTGTAACATCTATTATTCTCTACATAAATACACACAATACAAATCAACTCTGTAACTTAACTGGAAAATACCCTTGTTACTCTTTGTCACAAATCAATTTGATTGATATTTTAGATGCATTGATGCCACAAAAGCTTAGAGAATGATAACCTTTAATCATTGCAACAGTAACACCAGCCCACTTACAATAATTAGTGGGATTACTATTATGCAAATTAGTACATGTGGGTCAAATGGAGGTGGTGCCTTAAAGATGTCCTAAATGCAATACTTCAATAAATATTAAAGTTGTGACAAAGTTGGAGAAATATTATTCTAATATACATGCTGTGATAATTAATGAATGTCTAATTTTAAAAGAAATTGCATTATTGCTTACATTTTCAGGTGATACTATGTTAGAATATGTAATTTTCATGTTTCTTTGCTCTTTCCTATGCTTTAGGGTCACAGGTTTAAATCCCATCACAATAGCTGATGGAATTTAAATTCAATTAATAAATTGAGTAGTAAAGGTCAGTCTAATGGTGACCACTAAACCATTGTCAATGGCTAAAAATCTGATCTGTTTCATTAATGTCCCTTAGGGAAGGAAAGAAATCTGCTTTCCTTAACTGATCTTATTCACATATGACTCCAGAACCACAATCTGTTGTCCTCTGGCAAATTAAGGATGGGTAACAAATGATGGTATTTCCAGTGATATCCACACCTCATGAACTAATTGAAAATCCAAACAAGAACTGAAAGAACTGTGGATGCTGTGAAGAAAAAATCAGAGTTAACCTCAGAGTTTTGAGGAAATGTCCCCAGACCCGAAAAGTTAACTGAGTTTTTTCTTCACAAATGCTGGAAGACCTGCTGAGATTTTCCAGCAACTTCTGTAATTAGAGATCCACTAGCTTTTCAAACAAATGCCCCAAAAATTGTGACAGTAAAGGATATACTGAAGGGCACAGCGCACATGACACAGCCTTGCTTCATACTAATTATTACATCAAATGGATAGCTGTATTGATACCATCAGTACCTTTGGGTATCTTTCTATCATTGGGAGATGTGATGGCATTGTGGCATTGTCACTGGATAAGCAATCCAGAGACCCAGGCAATATTCTGAAGGCCTAGGTTCCAATCATACTATGGCAGACATTGAAGTTGGGTTCAGTAAAATTTGGAATAGAAAGTCTAATGATAGCCATGAAACTATTGTTGCAAAACCCATTTGATTCACTAATGACCTTGAGGGTGTCCTTACCTAGTCTGCCCCACATCGAACTCCAGATACAGCAATGTGGTTGCTATCTTTTGAAACTGCCCTATGAAATGGCCTAGTAAACCATTCAGTTGTGTCAGCTGTTAAAAATCCTAAAAGAAGGAATAAAAACCAATGGACCACTTAGTAACAACTTAGGCATCAGAAATGATAGCAGCAAAATTTTCTATCCTCTATCATGTTGTGTGAAACTATCATGTCGCTGAATGGGATGGACTTTGGAGAGATCTAGCAACTCAACACTAGGCATCAAAAGCCACTGTAGACCATCAACAGCAGAAAACGTTGTTAAACCTAATCTACAACTTCCTGGTATATCATATCTCTCACTCTACCATTTACATCAAGCCAGGGAATCAAGCGTAGGGATCAAGGAAGAGTACAAGCAGGCATGCTAGGAATAGCACTGGGCATATCGAAAAATGAGGTATTAATCTGTTTACGTTACAACACTACTGAATGCCAAACAGTGGAAGCAGCATTCAATAGATAGGGCCAAGTGAACTCTCATCCAATGGACCAAATGTGGTGGGTGCCAGATATACTTCTACAACTTGTCGAGGCTCTTTTGACAGAACCTGTAAACTCATAAAATTTGCCACCTTCACATCACCAGCTGTAAAATACCCACAGAGCCAAGCACCATCCTGATTTGAACCAATGTTACTGTTCAATTGCTGTCACAGGGTCAAAACCATGGACCATCCTCACTAATAACATGGGCTTGTACTTGCAGTACATGGACTTCTGCTGTTCAGGAAGGTGTCTTATCACCACTCCTTAAGCAAAATTATCAATGGGCCAATAAACACCTATCTTACCAGCAGTGTTCACATCGCAAGAACAAATAAAGGACAAAATGGTCAGCAGTACCAACCTGAAATGAATCAGGTGCTTTGGCCGATATTGCTAATTCCAGGCAGTGCTGATGAGGAGTAAGATAGGGAAATAGTCCCAAAATTTGCCAGTTTTCCTTTTATGTTGATGCATTCAGATCCTGAGCTTTGGACTCACCTCCACTCTGAATGACAGTTCATAAATCAATCTCAATTCTATCCCTTTGTTTATAAGGCTACATCATTTTAACAAACCTTTTACAGTCCTTAACTCATCCAAAATAAGCATTTTTTTATTAATAGTCTTTTATTCTTTCTGCAATATGAACAAGGCACATAATGTTGCTTGAAATGGATCTCTGCTCTCTTTGTACTTATTACTAATTCTGTATATCTGTCTAAGTACATTTATGCATCTACCTTTCTTTTCCACTTTACACCCTGCAGAAAAAATACAACATAGTGTAATTTCTTTCACGTAGTTTCTTCTTGCTGTATTAAGCCCCTTCTTCGTAATATTGTCTGCATGATTTACCAGCTGAATATAATCTTTGCCCTGAACAGAGCAGTACAACGAAAAATGGAAGCTGTTAGCAGAGTGAGTGGCAAAAAAGTGTTATTGACCTATGCTGGCAGCCATGTGTTTCAATTATTTTCAAGAAACCATTTGTCAAATAAGTGAAGCGATGTGGGAAGCCAAGTTCAAGCTGGGGTTAGTGCCTTTCCACATCAGATATGATGTATCTTCTGCGGCGGTTTAATTGAATTACCCAATTTATTTTTCAAGCAACAATGCCCTGCCCAGATCCATGACAGCAAACAATTAAAAATCGAACATGAGATGAACAATCCTTAACTTTGCCTGATTCTTTACAGGGCATGGTATACACTGTTACATTTGTGGCTTATAGCCATAGATTTGAAGAAAATCAACTAGGAGATTCTATAAACTGTCTTCATTGGGTTAGAAAATAAACTGCCAGGCAATTAAAAAATAAGTCTGCTTTTTAAATCTCATAATTATTTCACATTTAAGACCAAATAGCAAATGTCATACACAAATAAACATAGGCCGTAAGCTTTTCATAAATTCCCTAATTGTCTGTGTTCAGTTTCGTATTGCCTGCAGATGATTTATGGGCATATTGATATATTTCTAAATATTGTTTCTCATGTTCACAGATGCAAACAATTAAGACACTAGTCATTTACCAAAAAAATCTGTGAGTCAGCCTAGTTTCATCACACACCAAATTACTGGTACATTATTGATGTGTATCAGATTAGTGTAAATATACAGTATTAACAAAGTTTTTCATAAAATTAGTATGTTATAAAGATATTGCGATTTATGGTTGGTTCGCCTAAGAGTGGTAGCAGTAGGGATCCGGATATTATTGATGACTGTTTGTTCATTGCAGATGTGTTTATATAAATGCTGAATAATATCTGATTAATGAAACTCTGCAAAGTTTCTTATAACTAGGGATAACAAGTAATTTCTCATTAATATATTCATTTATTTAACTGTTGTTTTAATTATAAGTCACAAAATAAAACAGAAAAAAATGAATGTTCTTAATTTCAGATGTGTTATCTGAAATTGGTCAGGCATAAGCTTGGTATGTTATGATATTTGCAAACATGGATAGAATTATTCTCATTTAACTTCATTGGTTGGGTTTTATATCCTTTCATGTTAAAAATCTCAAGCTCCGAAAGCAAACTTAAATAAAGCTGGAACATTTGTTTATGAATTAACACAGTTGTATAGAAACTACTGTCACTTTTTGAATGATAACAAACTAAAATAATGTACTTCAGGTAACATAGTTTCTATCAAGCCCTTGCCTACATGCACTCCTCCCTTCATGTCCATGTCTCCTCAACTTATCTGGTGAAAGGTTTCTAACTCTGTTACAGGCATTTCCCAGGTTCAGGACTGACATATATTCAAGGTTTTTGAGAAGATTTGTAGCTTGGGCTGCTGATGCAGTTGACTTGCTTGCTGAGCTGGTAAGTTTATTTGCAAAGCTTTCATCACCATACTAGGTAACATCGTCAGCGCACCTCTGCTGAAGTCATTTATGTGTTTCAGTTTGCTGGGGTGGGTGGCATCACTTCCTGATTTGTTTCTTAGTGGTTGGTATATGGGGTCCAGCTCTACATATTTGTTAATGGAGTTCCGGTTTGAATGATTGGCCTCCAGGAATTCTCGTGTGTGTCTTTGCTTGGCTTTTCCTAGGATGGCTACATACGTTTCCCAGTCAAATTGGTGTCCCTCTTTGACCATATATGAACCACTAAGAAACAAATACGGAAGTGATGGCACCCAACTCAACAAACCAAGATACATAAATAGCAAGCGGGACAGAACACTGATGCTTCACCAGAGGCACACTGATAATGTTACCTAGCATCATGACGAAATATTTGTGAACAAACTTGCCAGCTTGGCGAGCACGTCAACGACTGCACTGACTTATGTCTTAAATGCTATTCTTTCACATGGAATTAATGCGGTCTCAACAAACTGAATATTTCCTTCAATTTCTATGTCACTCTTTTCTCATTACCTTTTTTTCCTTTTTGTTTGTTTTGCTCCATTTTCCTTTATTTTCATTATTTTCTTCCATTTTATATTGATATCTTTTCTTACATCCTTTCGTTTGATTATTAAATCATTTCCTTCTGCATTTTGCCTCTTTAAATGTTATTTATTCCCTTTAGGCCCAAAATGTCTTTACCTTAAACGTCAATCACCCTTCCTTCATTTAACTTTATTTAACTCAACAATCACAAATATGTCCTATACTTTAAGCTTTGACTACTTTTGTAGTCACCTTCCCTTTGCTCCATATTTCACCAGAGACCCTCCTGCACTCTGACATGCTTTTCGTAAACTCTTTGCATTTCTGTCATAACAAAGTCTTTTTAGGCTCTACCTCTTTAGTTGTGTCTCAATTTTGCATCTACAAAGAATTTTAAGACTCTTTCTTATATTGAATGGTGCTGTAGAATAGCGAGTTACTAAATTAAAAATATGTTTCTCAATAAAAATATGTTGAGGGAAATGACAAGTGATAACAGAAAACAGCATTTATGTTGTTATTATGTTTACTTTTGTAATGAATAGCCTAGATAATGCTGGAGCATGGCATCTTGTAGCATGCCTTCTTAGTTGAAAATAATATGCACATTTAGATTGCACATTTTTTGACATGTAAATTGCAAGTGTGAACTATAAGTGGCCATACAACAACAACAGGTCATCTGGACAAACAATGTGTCTCCTTGTGCAATAAGGATTGAAAAATAAAGAAAGGAGAAAGAGGGTGAGATCCTATGATGTTAAATTAGGTACAGAAACTAAAAATAAACGAAGCAAAATTGCATTAAGAGGGAGAGATAAAGAGAAACAGAAAGACATATTAGAGTCACAGAGCTGTACAGCATGGAAACATTGGTCCAACTCGTCCATGCTGACCAAATTCCCTAAATTAATCTCGTCCCATTTCCCAGCATTTGGCCCATATCCCTCTAAACCCTTTCTATTTATAGACCCACCCAGATGCCTTCTAGATGTTGTTATTGTACCAGCCTCCACCACCTGCTCTGGCAGCTCATTCCAAAGTCTTTGTGTGAAAAGTTGCCCTTGAGGTCCCTTATAATTTTTTCCACTCTCACCTTAAACCTACGCCCTCTAGTTTTGGGCTCCTGCACCCTGGAAAAAAGGCCTTACCTATTTACCCTACTCATGCCCCTCATGGTTTTATAAACTTCTATAAAGTCACCCTTCAGCTTCTGACTCTCCAGGGGAAATAGACACAGCCTATTTTGCTTCTAATTTTTAAAATCATTAACTATTCACAATCATTTAGGAGCAAGAAAAGTCAAAAGGCATTCAGTAACAATGATTACATTTGTAAATACTAATTACACTGTTATTTACCAGATTTAAGTTTCTGTCAGTTTAATGGACATGTAATCAGTAAACATTAAAACCTTCTGAAACTCACCAAGAACCCTAAGACAGCATTTATCAGAGTGATACCTGACTCCAACAGTGAAATTATGAGGAAAAAATAAATACACAAATTAGTATTAATTCCCTAGAATTTTAATGGGATGTTGATCAACATTTTCAAGATTTTAAGGGAAACAAATTTGATAGACGCAATAAGTTATGTTTACAGTTTGGGAAGACAAGGATAAGAGGGCATGGTCTGAGATTTTGTACAATATCTATCAGGAATGAAAATAAGAACTGCCTCTACACCCAAAAGTGACAGAAATTTAGAATGTTCTTCTTTAAAATGCCATTGATGCTAAATCAGTTGTTACTTTTAAAAAGAAGTTAAATAAAACACAATAAAGGGCAGGTGATATGATAGACCTTCAACTTGTGGAGTCTGGTGGACACCAGTGTGACCTATGCAACCACATTTCCAATAGGTGCTGCAACTTGAGGTGATTGGACTCTGATTTGATAAGCTGGAAACCAAGCTGTGGACATCATGATGTAATACAGAGATAGAAACTCCAGACAATATTATTCCAGGGAACAGTCACACTCCTGAGGGTATCTGTTTCACATTTGGTTCATTGCTGGGGACAGGAGGGAGGAGTGTAAGTCCACAAGTGAGGTAATTATGGGGATCCAGAAGGTAGAAACGGAGGAAATTCAGCCCTTGCACATAAACTCCTAGAGCCATACAACATGGAAACACACCCTTCAGTCCAAATAGTCCAAGCCAAACATCATCCCAACTAAACTAGTCTCATCTCCCTGCCCCTGGCCTACACCCCTCCAAACCTTTCCTATTCATGTACTTATCCAAATGTCTTTTAAATGTTGTAATTACACCCGGATCCACCACTTTCTCTGGAAGTTCATTCCACATGTGAATCACCCTCTGTGTAAAAAATTTGCCCCCATGTCTTTTTTGAATCTCACTCCTCTCACCTTAAAAATGTGCCCCCTAATCTTGAAATGCCCCATCTTATGGAAAATACATCTACCATTAACATTATCTATACCCCTCATTATTTCATAAAATTCAATAGGATTGCCTCTCAACCTTCAAGTCCCAGCTTATTCAGCCTTTCTTTACAACTCAAACTTACCATATCCGACAACATTCTGGTAAATCTCTTCTGAACTGTCTTCAGCTTAATAAAATCCTTCCTAAGTCCTAAATGTTTCTGGTTCTTGTAAATTATGGATAAGAGCAGGAACTATAGGGACCATGAGAAAATGGACAAGAGCATTTTGGTGCAGGGAGCCATTCAAATAGAGAGGACAAAAAGTAAGGTAGAGAAGTGGATGACAGTACAGTTTGGTGGATAGATACTGTTTTCTACAGCTGAGATCTTGAGTCCTGAAAGCAGTGCAGTCTCCTTGGTATCAAATTTTCTGGACATCTCCCAGTTGGAAAGGAATTTGGAGCAGAAGGGGAAGGATTCGGTTGACACGGTTCATGATGTAGGTAGAATGAGGAAAAGATTTTGCTGGGGGGGCAAGAGTGCTAAGGTGTAAATTGAAAAGAAACAGAGCCACAAAACTAATAGCCTCTGCATTCCTATGTGACCCATAAGCAAATTGAGACACTAAATGAGAGTAAAGGTTTGAGTACATGGCTCAAAAAGTGATGTAGGAGAAATGGGTTTCAATTCATAGGACACTGGCACCAGTACTGTGGAAAGAGAACAGTAGTATTGGGACAGGATGTTAATACACTGCACCAGTGTACCTGAACATTAACTCACCAGTTGGTAAATCATATAACTAGGGCTGCAGAGAGGATTTTAAAGCAAATAGTGGGTGAGAGGATTCATGTAATGGAAGTATTGAAAACTTAAAGGGAAATAAATGCAAGGCAATTGCACAGGGCAATGATTAGGATAATGGTAATCTAAATGTGGCAGGATAGGACAGAGTGTATAAAGATGAGAAAGCGCCAGAGTAGAGTAGAATCAGAAATAATGGCTCAAAGAAAGAATTAAAGTTTCTTTATCCAAATGCACACAAAAATTCATAACATCATTGATGAATTGTGAACACAACTCAAAACAGATGAGTCATTTATGATAGTTATTACAGAGATTTCAGGTTGAAATTTAAGGGTGGATAGTGTGGATGGCTCAATTCCTCCACCTCACCCCCAGAAAAGTTGGCAATTAGCTGGCAGGCCCAAGCCTTAACGCATTGTAGGCAAGCTAAATTAATGGAGAGTGAAAATTTTTGCCTTCAGTAGGAAGAAGTACCACCCTCTAGAGCTGCAAGTCAACCTAATTTGCCAATATCTGGAGTATTCCAGCAGCATCAGAGCACAGTATGAATCTGTTGGAATTGCAATCAGTCCCAAGAAGAAGGTTCAGTGGAACCCCATATCCAGGCAAGTCAGGGACATTGTGTGGAGATGGTTTGGCCATTTTAGAGAGGAGGGTGAAGAGGGGTTGAAGTGTCGTTCATACAAGGAGGAAAGAAGGGGGAGTATCAGTTTCTCGGGATTTTACTGCCAATTTGCAAATGACACTGTCTGAAGAGTGTGGGGAGGAAATGCAATACAGGTACTAAAGCACCTCCAGGCTTGCTGTAGTCATTTGAAATCTATCATAAGGCAATGATTGGAAACACGCATTTTATAGCTAGTTCAGTAATACACAGTGGATGCTGAAATGCTTCCATTGCAAGCCTGTAGAATGGTGTCAGAGTGGAGCTGAGAGTGAATATTGAAGAGCTGTAAAGAAACACAGCTGTTAAATAAGAACACAGTTACTAAAGAAAGGCACAGGAATATTCAAAGTGGTGAATGCTACGAAAAGTCACTGAGAGCCATGAAAAAGAGTAAAGAAGAAACAAGGTACTACTGAAAAAACAAGGTGTGGAGCTGGATGAACACAGCAGGCCAAGCAGTATCGTGAGAGCAGGAAACCTTAACGTTTCAGGCCGAGACCTCCTACGATGCTGCTTGGCCTGTGGTGTTCATCCAGCTCCACACCTTGTTATCTCGGATTCTTCAGCATCTGCAGTACCTGTTATTTCAGGTACTACTGAAACACTGGTTAAGACACATTGGATGCAAAATTTCCACTCCTGGTTCTAATCAAAATGAAAGGTGATATCAAACATATCAACTGGCAGATTTTCCACTTGCAATGGTAAAACTATGAAGTTGTAACAGATTTAAATAAAAATGCACTACAGCTAATACCCAAAGTGTTATCATTATGGGGCAGTGATTATTTCAAAACGTTTTTCAAACTAAATCTCTTTGAAGAACAGAAACAAACCGGGCGCAGAAATTTTAAGAGCCTTGAAGGCACACTTTAAATGCAAAGTGAGTGTAACTTTTGGATGATACGTGTTCTATATTTGGAGTCAAGGTGAAAAAAGTGCCAATTAATCAGTATATGACTGTATTAACACATCTTGCAGAATACTGTGAATTTGCCTAACTAAAAGATTATCTAATTAAAGGTAAATTGTATTAGACTTCAGGGATTTTGCTTGGAGACTACATCTACTCAGAGAAGAGAAAGATAATCTCAGGAAAGCAATTGACATGTGCAGAACTGTGTGGGTTGTAAATCAGCATCTGGAGCATTTTCAGAACATGTCAGCCGATTGGCATTTTCACAGCTCTAACAGCTTGCCAACACAGAGAGCATGAGATTGTTGGTGATCTTCTTTGAGTGGAAGCCATGTTGCATGATCTGCTAGTTTATGAATAATGGAGACCCAGTGGAAGAAACCATTGCTGCCCATAATCCAAACATAATGCAATGGACAGAGTTTGCCAAATGAACATGCAGCATCCGGACATGTTCATGAAGATATCAACCAAATAGAGATGGTGAATCCAGCAAACAAGTGCATTGCTGAACAAGAAAAAAAATTGCAATTAAAGATGCCCAAAGTCAAGTTCATAGGTCATGTACAAATTGCAAAAGGTTTTTGCCCAGAGCTAGAAATGGTGAAAGCTGTAGCAGAGGTGTGGTGATTAACAGATGCAAAAGCAGTTTAACTATTTGTTGAATTTGACAACTATTTACCAAAGTGCCTGCCCAATTTGTTGTAGGGGTGTGGACCATTAAAATCATCTTTCTGCTAATGATATGCAGTGGTTCTGGTAATGAAGCAGGAAGCAGCAGCCTCTAAAATCAAATACCTACTGATGGCAATGTCAGTGCTAAAATACACTTTTGTAAATGATGAAATTACCCTGCAGTACAATTCCACTGTGTGGACCAATCCTAATACAGCAAGGACAAGTTGTATCCAGGGCATTAACACAAATGGAATGGTGTTGTGCTCAGATTAACGGAGAATGCTTGGCCAGCGTATTTGCTTGAGCACATTTTCATCAATACCTACTTGGAAAAGACAACGTGACAGAAGACTTCAAGCCACTTCAAAGCATTTTCCTCAAACCACTACTATCTGCTCCAAAGCATCTGCAATGACTGTTATTTCACTAACAGTCCATCTGAACATGACATACAAGCAAAGGAAGGAGATGAACATTGCTAAATTGCTGTTGAGAGCAGTACTCCTGATGAAGAAAATAGAAAATGATGTAACAGAATGTGAAATAATCTAGGTCAAATATGAAGCAGCATCCGGACGTGCTCTTGAAGTTATCAACCAAGCACAGACAGTGAATCCAGCAAACAAATCCTTGTTGAAATCAAGCAGACTACCTAACAGGATGCAGCTCTCAAAGTGCTACGAAGAGTGGTGATGATAGATGGTCTGCAGCTATCAAGGATACTCCTGTGGTCACAACAATGCGTTCAAGATACAAAAATAAATTGACAGCACAAGACTACATAGTGTATAAAGGAAATCAAGTTATTATCCCTAAGAATTTGAGAGGAAAGTTGTTAAAGCCACTGGGGAATTGAGTCTAGTCTGAGAAAAGCATGAGAATTACTCTACTGGCCAAACATGAGCATCATTATTGGGAACTACATTACCCAGTGCATTCCTTGTAATGAGTACCAAGCTAAACAAGCTGGGAGGAAAAGGGGACATCTTGTCACAGTAGACTGTTATTTTGACGACTGGCTTTGATGAGTACTGGTGAGATTGCATACTGCCTGAGAACACACTTCAGACATTGTAACATCCCAGACATTGTGATAAATGACTCTCTGTTCATGAGTAAAGAATTCAACCACCTCATAAAAGGTTGGTAAATTCAACGCCATGCATTATCTGCATACTATCTCCAGTCAAATGGACATGCTGAGGTGGCAGTGAAAATTGGCAAAGGAATGATAAAGAGATAAAACAAGTATAGCACAGATTTATATAATCCTCAAAAGGAGAAAAAACTTGTTAAAGGACAATTCAGACACATTTCATTAGGCTTTCTAGACTCATGTGGAACCCAAACAGAAGAAAGAATTTATTGATATTAACTACGTCAGATCTCATTGAATGGCAGAGCAGACTTGATGAGCTGGATGGTCTACTTCTGCTCCTAAACCTTATGGTTTTATTCTCTTGGACTGGCAAAAGAAATTTGTTTCATACTATCAGGAAGATGGAAACCTGCAATTACAGTGGATTGGCAGGATTGTCTTTCCCTGTTATTGACACTGGAAAGAGTTCAGATTGAAAGACTCAGCAAGGTTTGGGAGAAAACACAAGCAATCACATCATCAGTACATAGCATACCCCACTTGAGCTCACTGATGAATCCCCAACTCAGATTAGTCAATGTGCAACACAGCTTGGTAATCAAATAGTTATGACAGATATAAGTCTGATATCAGATGCTGACATGGTTTGCAAGACACAAGACCAAACAGAGAATTTTGTTTCCATAACTTTCCAGGGAGAATCATTGATAGCAGTAACAGAGATAAGAATTAAAGTTAGCATTAGCTTTATTGTCACATGTACTAAAAGGGGACTGTGAAAATTTTACAAATCGCCATTTAGGGTGCCATCTTAGGTACAAAGGTACCTAGGTACAAATTCTGAGGGAAAAGAAAAATTAGATGAATAAAGAAATAGAAGTCCAACATCACAAATTATAGAAATAAATTAGAAAAAAATCACGCCAAATGCAAAGCAAAACACAAATAGCACCACAGAGGAAGAAAGTGTACGGGGTTCACCAATACTCCATTCAGTGAGGAACAAAAGTATCCAATCCAATCAACAAGTTCAAGTAAATAGTCAAGACAGTTCAACACAAACGTACAGCAGATTGAAAATAAAATCTGGGGATGTTAATTGAAGATGTGCTACATACAACTGCACCGAAATCACCATTGAGAAGAGATAATTCGTGTTCAAATATTTAGGACAGCGTCAAGAAGAAATTGCTTGGCTCAGAGATCAAGGATACTGCAAAAAGAAAGTACCAGTTTCAACAGGGTTGAGGTTCTCCATGAAGGACTTTCATGAGATGAAAGGTCATCCCGATATTGCAATGGAGCAATTGTCACTTTCAGCAGGAAAGAGAAGTGTTCTCCAGTTTGAAGAGACTTTCAGATCTCACACTGCCAGGAGCAAAATCAAAGACAGCAACCTTCAACTTCTAAATCTATCAATCTTCCAAGTGTGAAGACAACACATTCTGAGAGAAGAGTGAAACTTTCAGAACAGTTGTATTTATGAAGCCAGAGATTTAGGGGAGATGACGAAATGGTAAAGTTTATTTATATACTATATATATATTCACAAATATATAAATATTCATATGGAAAATAAACTTGGGAAATATGTTGCAATAGCATGTAAGGATCTGAAAGGGCTAATGCTAAGGAGTGTCTTAAGTAGCACTAACTATGATCACTCCATTTGGGCTTAGTGGGAGGACCGAGATCAACAAGTCCTGTAGATCTCTACCCTGAAACAGGAAGGTGGCAGCACACCTAACTTGTGAGCAATTGTATAGACTGCACATACAACATGGTAAACGATGGTACAGATTGGTCATGCAACAACTTTCTGCTGTAATTTGTTGACACCAACAATTTGTGTTTATATGTGTATTTAACATAGTATTATTAACACCCCCAAGATGCTTCACACAATATTATAAGTATGGCACTAAGTCTAGTAAGATGTGACCAAAAGTTTGATCAAAGATGCATATTTTAAAGGAGTATCTTAAAGGAAGATCTAGGGAAGGTATTCCAGAACAAAGGAATCTTGGTAGGTCAAAGCATGTTCCCAATGAGGGAGCCATTGTAACTGAGGAGGTTTAAGAGTCCAGAATTCAAGAAGCACTGGTATTTGACAAGTTATGGAACATGAAAAGATTATGATGTTAGATAGGGACAAGGCCATGAAGGAAGTTGGAAACAAGGATGAAAAATTTCAGATTAGTTGTACTAATATAGGGAAGATAGGAGAACAGGATTTGATGTAAGGTAGCACATGAGCAGCAAAGTTTTCAATGACCTCAAGATAACGGGGTAAAATATGCAGAATATATAAGCAGGAATGCATTAGAGTAGTCAAGTCCAAATTAATAAAGACATGAATGAAGATTTCAGCAGCAGATGAACTGCGACAAGGGCAAAGTCAATTATGCCACTGAGTAGAAAACAGGCAGTCTTCATGATGGCATGAATATGATATCTCAGGTTCAAATGTAACAACAGGATTTCTTTTCTTGTAAACAGAAAAGCCGAACCTTAAATTGTTACTCGAGAGAGGGGTAGAGCATGTAACTATGAACAGAATTCAAGCAAGGATCAGATATTATGCTTTCAAATCTTCGACAATCATTAATTGAAGGAAATTTCAGCTCTTCCAGTTTATTAGTGCAGTAACAGTGCAGGAGTTTCCAGAGAAGTGATGTGATATACAGCTGGGTGCCATCAATGTACATGTTGAAAACTAATGCTTTTCTTTTGGATGATGTTGACAAGATTAAAATATGGATGAAAAATAGGAGGACGCCAAGGAAGATCCTTGGAGACAAAAGAGGTAATGGTAGAGGGTACAGAAAAATGAAGCCTTTGCACGTGGCTCTCTGGCTACAACTAGATAGATAAGATTGGAACTGAGATAGAGCCTTCACACCCACCTGGATGACAGTGGAGCAGCGTTGGAGAAGAATGATGTGGTTCACCATATCAAAAGCTGAAGGTTGTTCAGGAAGGATGGAATGTTTCCCTTCCTCACAGTCACTTTGTCATCAATGGCTTGCATGTTGCACATGCCATTAAATTTCTGGCAAAATCTGGACCATTATTACTTTGATATGACCTGGTAATATTTTTAAAAGATCTTTCCTCCACTTTTAATTTATTTCCCAACCGTTATGGTTATAGATTCATACATCCTATCACACATCACTCCCCAGCTGGCTGGCTCTGACTGCTTCTCTTGGCCTCTGACTTGAACATGTTGACTGCAGGGAAGCATCTCGTCTGCCTTTATGGCATAATTTAGATTGGAAAGTGACAGATCCAAATTGATATATTACAACCCCATATTCAAAGCACTGTGCCATCTTGTCAATGTGTTTGATAAAGTGATGTATCCATTTGTTTCTTATCAAGTTTCAATGTGATGTGTATATTCATATTGTATTTGTTAAAAGCTGCCCAAAAGTTTTACTGAATGTATCGCTTGCAGAGACGGTTCACCTTTAAAAATGGACACTATTCAGGTTGTTCAATGCCAAATTTAGAGACATAATTCCTGATTTTGGCAGAACACCTTTACTTTAATTTACAGTTGGCTATGACATTTCTACTGTCCCAAAGTGATAATTCACAGAAGTGAAATAAAAATAACTATAATTGTACATGAATTATTACTTAATTGTCTGTCCACACATTGCTCTCGAGAAAGACTGTGAAAAAAGGTTTTATTAAGGGAATCAAGAATGGCCCCATGTCACATCGAAAATGTCAAAAACCCTTTTGAAGTGTAATGAGCATGAAGCATTTTTTAAAACTTGTTCAGGCTGTATGCTAATAAGCAAATAATGATATTAAAGCTAAGAGAATTTTACCAATCCAGGCATCCACAGTGCTTATGTTTATGAAGGTTGGCATTTTTTTTTTATTCATTCATGGGATGAGGGCGTTGCTGGCTAGGCAGCATTTATTGCCCATCCCTAATTGCCCAGAAGGCCGTTACAAGTCAACCACATTGCTATGAGTGTGGAGTCACATGTAGGCCAGACCAGGTTAGGATGGCAGTTTCCTTCCCTAAAAGACATTAGTGAACCAGATGGGTGTTTCCCCAACAAGCAACAATGGATTCATGGCCATCATTAGACTCCTCGTTCCAGATATATATTTATTTAATTAAAATTCCACCATCTGCTGTGGTGGGATTTGAACCCAGGTCCCCAAACATTATCTGGGTCTCTGGATTAACAGTCCAGCAATAATACCACTAGGCCATCACCTCCCCTATATGTTAAAATGCTCTCTGATTAACAAATTACTCTTACTGGCACTTGTGTAATATGTATGATGGATGTTGTAATTAGTCCATGCAGTGGTAAAGCTGTATCTGCTGAACCTTTGTGCAAAGGAGGTCCTGTCTGTACACCATCCCATCCTCCACAGTAAGGTTATTTCTGTTACCGTGTCCAGGGTAAATGTCAGGAGTGCACTGCCTGCTCAGGTGTGCAAGCAATGTTCGTTATTTCCAGGATATCTCATCAGTGGTAAGCTATTTCAGGCCTGGTGTGTGGTAATTTGAGGCAGGAATTGACGTGAGTGACATCATAGGGTAGGTAGTTAGTGAGGTCATTTGGTAAGACATTTGGTAAGGCCGAAGGGCCTGTTCTGTGCTTATGGCTCTATGGGTCCAAGACACATCAAGAAAACCCATTTGACTTTGCAGTTAAGAACCTTCCAAAAATCTTGCTCTTAGTCAAAAACATGTAAGATTTAATCCTCAGTCTTTGATCTTCTCGAGGTAGCCACAGTCTTTGTATAGCTGGCTCAGTACAGTTTCTGGTAAATGGTAAGCCCTCAGGATGTTGGAAGCGGGGAATTCGGTAATGATGATATAATTGAATGAGAAAGAACAATGGCTGGAAGCTGTCCTAGCAATTATATGGCAGGAATGTTGCTTGCTGTTTACAGCTCAAGTCTAACTGTGCTCAGTATTTATTATATTTTGAACAATGCCTGAGGAATTTTGAATGGTACTGAACATTGTACAGTCATCAACCAACAACCCCACCTCTGACTTTATGATGGATAGGTCTTTGATAAAGTAGCTAAAGATGATTGGGCCTAGGAGACTACCCTGAGGAATTGCTGCAGTGAGATGGGCTGAGATGATTGAGCTCCAACAACCTCAACTATCTTCATTTATGCTAAATGTGACCGCATCACACTCCTAACTTATGCCTCATATATCGTGCTCAGACATCGGGGCATCAGGTGGTGAATTTCTGGCTGCAGTGTTACTGGTGTCTGACTTGCTCTTACAACCATATATGCCTAATCCAGTTCAGTTTCTGGTTAATAGTAACTCCCAGGAAATGGGGGATTCAGTGATGGTAATGCCATTGAATGTCAAGGAGCAGTAGATAGATTGTCTCTTATTGGAAAAGGCCAATGCCTGGCATTTGAGTGGAGTGAATGTTACTTGCCACTGTTCAGCATAATCGTGGACGTTGTCAGGTCTTGCTGCATTTGAACATAGAATACTTCAGTATTTGAGGACTTGAGAAACATTGGCAAACATCCCCTCTTCTGATCTCTTGCTGGAGGGAAGGTCATTGAGGAAGCAGCTGAAGGTGTTTAGGCCTGGGACACTGCCCAAGGAACTGCTGAGGCTTTGGAGCTGTGACATCTTCCTATCTGCCAGGTATAACTCCAACCAGCAGAGAGTTTTCGTCCAATTCCCATTGACTCCAGCTTTACTCTGACTCTTTGATATCACATTCAGTCAAATACTGCCTTAATGTCAAGGCAGTTATCCTTAATTCCACTCTTGAATTCAGCTCCTTTATCCAGGATTGGACCAAGGATGTGTTAAGGTCATGAGTTAAGTAAGCCTGGCAGAACCCCAACTGAGCATCAAGGAGCACATCATTGAGCCAAATGCTATGGGCCAAGGGCTGGAAAGTGGGACAAATGTAGATTTAGAGTAGTTTTTTGTTGGTGCAGACCCAATTGGCCAAACCTCTTCTGTACAGTATGATTCAATGATTCAATGAGCGAGTGCCACTTAACAGCATTTCTAACCATATATTCAATCACTTGCTGATGCCTGGGAGAAGAATAATGGGACAATAACTGGTCAGCTTGAATTCATCCTGCTTTTTGTGGACAGGACATACCTTGGCAGTTTTCCACATTGCTGGGTGGATGCCAGCGTTGTAACTGTACTGAACACCTTGGTCATAGATATCTACCATTGCAATAAATGGGGGGCATCAACATTAGTTCAATGAGGAGCAGCATTAGGCAAAGCTAAAAAGCTAACAATTTGGTGTCAACTGGTGAGGACACAGCACAAAATGACTTGCATGCCAACAGCACGTCAAAACAAACAAGAGTAAGTGTTCTCACAGCCCATGGAACAGATCTAGGTTCTGTAGTCCTGATATCCAGTTATTATTAGTGGTAAACAATTAAACAACCAACAGAGGAGGATGCTCCACAGATATCCCCATCCAAAGTGATGGGCGAGCTGAACACACAATTGTATAAGTTAAGGCTGCTGTATTTGTATCCATCTTTGGTCAGGAGTGCTGCCTGAATGATCAATCTTGGACTTCTCCTGAGGACCCTGCATCACAGATGTCAACCTTCAACCAATTCAACTTACTCCATATAATACCTAACAATGTGGTTGGAAGCACTGGATATTGCACAAGTCATGGGCCTGAAAATATTCTGGCAATAGAACTGAAGACTTGTGCTCCAGAACTTGCCACAACAAACCAAACAGTCCCAAAACAGCTGCAACCCTGGAATCGACTGGCAATCTCAATCTCTCCTCGTAAGACAGTCGCTCCTTACTCAGGATTAGACCAGTAAATGTGGACTGCCTTTCAAGGCCAGAACATTTGGAGGCCCAAAACTGTTCACATAATTCCACTGTGGTCTAACTAGTGCCTTATACAGTTTTAGCAAAACATCCCTGCTCTTATACTGCATTCCCTTTAAAATAAAAACCAACATTCCATTTTATATCCCCTATTACATGCTGAATTTAAATGCAAGTTTTCTTTTGAGATTCATGGGTTGGGGCAGCCAAATTCCTCTGTTCCATAGATTTCTGCAGTTTTTTTCTACATTTAAATAATATTCATCTCCTCTATCCTTTCTGCCAAAGTGCGTAACCTCATATTTCCCCACAGTATATTCAATCTGCCAATTTTTTTTCCCATTCACTTAACTGGTCTATAATCTCTGCAGACACTTTGTGTCATCGTCATCATTTGTCTTCCCACCTTTTT
Source organism: Ginglymostoma cirratum (assembly GCA_024137785.1). Classification (NCBI taxonomy): domain Eukaryota; kingdom Metazoa; phylum Chordata; class Chondrichthyes; order Orectolobiformes; family Ginglymostomatidae; genus Ginglymostoma; species Ginglymostoma cirratum. The sequence goes on from JAHRHZ010000012.1 coordinate 41,605,050, forward strand.
ATTGTTTTCTGCAAACTTGGCCATAGTACATTCACTCTACTTATCCAAATCATTAATACATATAGTATATATTTGTGGCCCCAGCACTGATCCCTGTAGCACACCACTAGAGATAGGGTGTCATTCTGAAAATGTCTTCCTTTCTGTCTTCTATTAGTTAGCCAAACTTCTCTCCTTGTTAATATATTAACTCTAATGCCATGGGTTGGAATTAAGTAGCTAAATGTTAGGTACCATATCAAATGCCATCTGAAAAACCACATAGGTTACATGAAATATTTCTCCTTTATCTGTTCTAGTTGTTACTTCCTCAAAGAATTCTAATAAAACTGTCAGACATGATTTCCCCTTCATTAAGCCATGTTGACTCTGCTTGATCATATTATGTATTTTTAAATGCTCCGCTATTACATCCTTCATAATCCTTTAACATTTTCCCAATTATAGACATTAAGCTAACTATAGTTACCATTTTTTTTGGTCTCCTTTCTTGTTCACATAAAGGTGTTCTGTTGGCAGTTTTCCAACCTCTGGGGTTATTCCAGAATTTAATAATTCATGGATGATTATGACCAGTGCAACCACATTCTATGTAGCTACTTCCTTTAACATCCTAGCGTGCATTCCACTGGTCCAAAGGACTTTTTGATCTTTGCCCCATTGGTTTCTCGAACACTTTTTCTCTAGTGGCAGCTACTGTATTTATTTCTTCTCCTCTTTTTGTCTTTTGACTATTTAATCATTTTGAAAGTTTGAATTTATTAGTGTCTTCCCTTGTGAAGATGATGCAAAGTATTTGTTCCACTCCTCTGCCATTTCCTAGTTCCCAATTATTATTTCCCAGTCTTATTCTCTTAGGGGCCTCTGTTCACTTTGGCTTCTGTCTTTTTTTATAGGGAAAGAAACTCGCTGTCCATCTTGATATTACTTGCAAGTTAACCCTCAAAGTCAATTTTCTCTATGTTTATTACCTCACCAAGGGTCCTCCAAAAACATCTTCCAAACACGCAACATCTACCAACAGGGGTGGCAGATACATGGGAACATCAGAAATTGCAAATTCTGCTCCAAGCCACATGCCTTCCTCAATTGGAATGACAGTTCCTTCACTTTTGTTGGATCAAGACCCAGGAACTCCCTCCATAGCAGCATGTGAGTATAAATGGTAAAATTACCAGCATGGTACCTGATCATAGAGTCACTTTCTCATTACAGAGAGAGAACAAGTGGTAATTTAACCCGAGGATCACTATGCTTCAGGTGAGGGAGCAGTTTGAGAAGTAGAGTCCTTCATGGTAGTTTCAGCTGGTGTTGGAATTAAACTCACTCTTTCAGCATCACTCTGCAATTTAAACCAGCTATCTAGTCAATTAAACTAACCAAGTCCCGCACTGTGGGTCTATCTACAGTAGTTTAAGATGTTACCTCAATGCTGCCTCTTCGAGAGCAATTAAGGATGGGTAATAAATGCTACCTTAGCCAGCGATATTCACATCTTATGAATGAATGAAGAAAAAATTGCAGGACTATTTCCACAGAATTCTGCCATTACACCAGATGTCACCTCTGATAAGTTATCACATTGGATTTGAAGAAGCATTGGAGAAATGACGAAAAGACATCTGATTATGATCTCCAGATTCCACAATGCTGGGGGGAGAAAAAACTGGTGGTAAGTTCAAAAGATGCATCATTTTCTAACTAGAGATATCTATACGATTAAAAATATCTAATAGGGAATATATCAAACATGGAGAATCCAGCCTTTCACAGCTTACACTTTTCTATTGCATCTAGCACAACAGCATTTGCAGCCTGTCGTTGTTAAGAAGAATGGGCAATACAATTAATGTTGCATTTAGAATGAGAACAGTTTCTGTATTAGTTAAAAAATTTGCAAGGAGGAGGCGAGAATAAAGGTTGAATGGAAGTGCTGCTAATTGGACATTACAACTTCTTTCCTGCTAAGCCTTCCCTTCATCTGTCTTTTTAATTATTTCATTATCATTTTGTACTGCAGTTCACAGTGAAATGACCAATTGTGTTTAAGTGAAAGCTAATTATTAGGACTGAATTATTGTGCAGTTTATTGATCCCTATGGTGGATTAAGGGCTTTAGGTTCGTCTAGACAGAATAGTTAGTGAAATGACAGAGGAAACATATAACACCCTTGGGAAGAATCCCCACGCTCAGTAAGCAATTAATGCCTGCCAGGTAATGGAATTTAAGTTGATACTAAATTCTGCAATGCTTTGGCATTTCAACTGCCTTATGTACACATTAGCCTAATGAACAAGAGTGCCCAAATGGGCTTCATGCATATCAATAAATTGTGAAGATTTTCCTCTTTTTTTCAATCTCTTACTATTTGAAAAATGTGTCATCGTCTATTGAATTTTGATGAAAAATGAAATGTGCCATCCATATTGTTTATCTTTGCTCATTCGTGTCTCTTGATGGATGTGTATTAACAATTTCCATTTCCCAAAGAACTCTAATCTCCCTATGGCCGCAAAAAGTATGTGGTGATAAACTAAAAAGAAAATACAAGACTGCTGAGTAAGAAGCCAAACAAGCCATTCATCTCAATCCAGTTCTCTGAAAGTTTAAAAGCAATCTGTCATTATCTTGATGAGCAAGCCACAGCTTGTGCTAACCATACAAACCTTTGCAGCTATTTCAATGAGCCTGTCCTTGAGTGGACTAAGAAGAGATCAGACAAAGTGGATTTAATGTAGCCCTTTTTGTTGATGCTGCTGTAGTTCTCAAGGGCTAGTTTTGAACCATTTTCTGGGCACCTTGCCAGTTACAGGACATTTCAAAGAAAATGCAAGGTCTTTTATCCATGGAGAGAAGGCCAATTATACAGTTAAAGGAAGACTATGGTCTGCTAAGTACCAGCAACTGAATCTGTTCTTTTACCTTCACTGTTGTGCTGCCAGATCAGTGATACTGATATGCTACTGGTCTTTAAAATCCTCACTGCAATGTGATGATTTTCCTCATTGTATCACTTTTCATTGAAGATTCATTTGATAAAAGAAATAGTTAAATGCAACATTTCTTTTTTAATCTAGATTCTTTTGCCAGAACACGATTTGCATGTTTAGACAAACAGCACTACATACACAGTAGTACTTAAAATATTTTCTTAATGTTCTTCAAAGAAAAATATTACCATGAATCACATTCTTGACACATGGTATCGACTGTTTTGTTTCAACTCATTTTACTTTAAAATCAGACATCAGTAAAATAATGTCAGATCATTGTACAAAATATACTTTACCAATGGATTTATCTCTTTTGCTAGAAATTTTTCAATTGCTTATCACTAAATTCAAGAGATTCCAATATATTGCATGAGCTGGAAAACAAATGAAAGCTGTTTTAAGCCCTTTCTTGCTGAAATTCTGAAAGATGTGTGATAATGCATGAAAATCTAATTATTATGCATATCAAGAGAAAAAACTCATTTTTTCAATCAGTCTTCCAACCTCAATTTAAACTGCAATTTTTGCCTTTGATAGGAATACTGTGTTCTTTGGCCTTGTTGAAACACTATTCAAAGCTCAATCTTTTATGTTTGACATTGAATTCGTATACATAGCAAGAGTGACTTGATTTGAGTGATTTTTTTCAAAGTGTTTTTTTCAGTCAATGCATAAATTGGAAATGATGAAGCCCAATTAATCGAACAGATTGACATCTATACAAAACAAAGATAAATTATGTTTGAAAACCAAACATATGTTGGTATTGGGCAAAGGCCAACTGTGCAGGTCACATAGTTTCTTGACTAACAATGTATTTAAATTTGTGGTTTCAAGGTCAAAATCCTAGGTTCAAAGTTCAAGATAATAGATTTATCTATTTACTATACTAACTACACTTGAAACCCAACTACTAGTTCAGATAGACCGCTGTGTATCATTGCTGGTACCCGACCTGGATAAATGGAGAAAGTTACCATCAGTAAAAATATCCAGCTATATAAAACAACCTGCTAAATCTAAATTGAAAGATGGTTCATCTGAATGTCATCAACCTACATTGAAGCAAACTCATGCAACACGGGAAAAGCTAAAAGCAGGATCCAATGCTATCTATGTATTCACACACTTAATAATCCCACAGTTTTCCATTCTTCATTTCAAGGAGACAAAAATCACAATCAGTGTGTACATGTATGGAAACCCTGAGGCAAAATATTTTGATAGTGGGTGTAGTATTCAGGATTATGAAAAGTAAGGACTAAAATAAACTGTGATACAAATGGCTAACCTATAATAACTAATACTTCTCAATTACTCATTTGTACAATCATAGAAACCTTTTTTCTCTGAATCAATTTTGTACCTATCCCTTTGATCCCATGGGGTTCAATTTGGTGAATAAGTCTATGTTGTGACATTTTTTAAGAGTTTTTCTGAGAATCCATATGCACCACATTACATTCACGAGAATCAAATGAAAACTAATTCTGTCTGCATAATTGTCTCTAGAGGTTTTCCCACCACTGGTGTTAGGCTGATTAGCCTTAATGTTGTTCTCTTTCTTTTTTGAATAAGGACGTAGTGTTGGAAACACTCCAGTGCTCTGGCACCCTTCCCAAGGAAGACTGAAAGATTGCAGCCAGAACCTTAATTATTCATACTCATATTTCCCTCAACAAGCTAAGATGTAACCTACCCATGTCATATTACCTTCCTCAATTCAATTTGCCAACTTTTGAAATACATTCTCTTTAGCTCTTTTGATCCCATCAGATTTCTCTATTATAGTGAAATTGGCAGCATCCTCTTCCTTTAGAAAGAATAGATGCAACATACTTATTTCATAACTTAGGCAAATCCTCTGCCTTCATAAGGACGTTTTATTTTTCTTTTCAGTAAAATCTCCATTCAGGAGTTGCTCAAATATCCATTCAATCCTTCTTAATCTTTTTCCAAAATGCCTTCAATGGTATCCTGAGAAGTCCACTCCAAATTTTCATCACCATCTCTGTAAGATATCTAGCCAAAACTGTTATAACACAGTGCGGAGCTGGAGGAACACAGCAGGTCAGGCAGCATCAGAGGAGCAGGAAAGCTGACATTTCAGGTCGGGACCCTTCTTCAGAAAACCTCAATTTTCTGAAAAAGGATCCTGACCAGAAACATCAGCTTTCCTGGTCCTGCGATGCTGCCTGGCCTGCTGTGTTCCTCCAGCTCCAAACTGTGTTATCTCAGACTCCAGCATCAGCAGTTCTTACTATTTCTAGCCAAAACTGTTAGAGTATCTTCTCTCTTCCAAACTTAAGGTCATATTTTCAGCTTGTAAAGTTAAGGTGACCATAAATATGTAATCAGATTTCATTCATCTGATTAAATTAATTTTTTTGAATAACTCTTAAGCTTTATTTTCTCCATGATAGATGACTCTATATGGCTTAGAAGTCTTAATCAAGAAGTAAATCTTAGCCTATGCTACATTACAGGAATTTGATTTCACTTTGTATTCACTTGAGCAAAACGTAAAAACAGACATGGTATAAAATAGTTGAGTGATTTGCCCAAGTAGGCTCAGTTAAAATTGCCCCCAGTTATTAGTTTGGTGGATCTTTCCTTCACATTTAGATAATGAATCAAACTTAATGTGTTCCCCCAAGGTTAGTTTGGTGGCAGGGTCATTAAATCAGTGCAGAGAATGCCTTCTTATCTCCATCCCAATTACATCCCTGGCAGGAAGTCCAGTGGATGAGTGTCCACATTAGTACCAGCTTAATGTGTCATCCTTGGCATTAACCCATTTGGAAACATTGCAAGAAAACATGTGCAGCATTGCTATTAAGCTTTGTGGTAGGGTGAGTGCTCCGTGTACAATGGCATAGGTGTGTTTTGATAGAGCCAGCTTTGGGTGAGGGAGTGGGGGTGGAATTCATTCAGAATCTCCACCTTTCTGCTGATCTCCTACCTGATATCATCACTGACCTATGGCCTAGAATCTAGCGACAACACTGGGTCTCAGGTGGATGTCCTGATTCCCACTGAGGTTCAGTAGTGCTGCTGGCATCTGACTGACTCTCAGCTGGACATCTGTCTCTCTGTACCTTGATCCTAGGAACGCCGACAGATATCCAGTTAAATGCCTGTGTGGCCCATAATTAGATGAACATTCCCTAAATGAGTCTGCACATGGGTCCCACTGGCTCTCCTGCTGGTGAGTGAGACTTTGTCACCTCCATTGAATACCACCCGGTGTCTCTGGACAGACTAAAGAATATTTCTGCAATCAACGAAGTGATATCACTTTTCTTCTGTAGACAGGCTCAGAAGCTGATTTTCCCCGACCAAGGTGCTGGAAGTGGATACAATAGCAATTTTTAAGAACATCTTGATAGATGTATGAATAGGCAGGGAATGGAGGGATACAGATTGCAAAGAGGTAGAGGTTTTTAGTTCAGGAAGGCATCAAGTGTTGTGCAGTTTTATTGGGCCGAAAAGCTTGTTGTTGTACTCTATTTTCTTCTGTTCACAAACAACAAATAACAGAATAAGTAGGTAATCTACTTTCAGTGATGAAAGATATGGTATAGAACACTCAAGTTTCTGCACTTCCAGAAATAATATCATAAGATCTACCCAAATGAAGAAATAGACTTTTGGCTAAGCGAAGTGGAAAACAAACAACTTACACTTTGTCCCAGGTTTCAAATTAAATCCAATGAAAATTTTTAATAACAGAAAAGTTTTGAAATCTATGAAATTTTGATAGCATGCACATCCATTATAGATTTTTCCCACATAGATGTGACACAAGGACTCGATCTGTTCTAGATTTTCATTGAAGACAAATTCTGCGATCTGCCATGGTAGAATTCAAAACAAGACCCCCAGAATATTATCTGGATCTGTGGATTGATAGTCTAGCAACAATACCATAAGGCCATCACCTCCTCAATTCCAGAATATCCAATGAATTGTGAGTTGTTCCAGGCACTGTGAATGGTAAGTGGGGCTAGAATCAGATGAGAGAAGCCATGGAGCACATTAATGAGGTAACTTTGGTAAGATTTGTTGCACGACTGAGACTCATTCGGTCTTGCAACAAAAAGCCCCTGAAAAATTATGATGCGACTAATCTTTAGCCAAAAAGAAAATTAGCCCAAAATAACTGCTGGCCAGCAGAAATTCTGTCTGGGACTAATAAATGTAACATTTAATCGTGTCAAAGAAGCCTCAAGCAGAGCGGGACTGAAAGAGACTTGAGATAATGAGATGTGGATGACACCCCTGCTCATTTTATATTTGTCCCCTTGAAGAAGACATTTGGTTAAGGGTTAAAATATCAGTTTCAACTCTACTGGATTGTGCTGGTGGGACTGATTGCTCTCATGTACCAACCTGTGTTTAAGAGATAGTGGGTTGTGACAGTCAAAGTTGAAGAACTAGCCCTACTCACCTGTATTGCAGTAAAAATGCTTTATCTCTCTGAATGCCAGAAGTCAGCTAGTTAACAGCCAGACAAAATGGAAGCAGGACAACAGGAAGACTCTTTCACTCTGAATACTGGAATTCAATCACAGTCAAAAGGAATCAGTACTATAAAATCTTAAATATAGAGACAACACAATGTGGAACTGGAGGAACATAGCAGGCCAGGTAGCATCAGAGGAGCAGGAAAGTTGACATTTCCGGTCAGGACCTTTCTTCAGAAATGGGGGGTGGAGAAAGGAGCTCAGTAATAAATAGAGAGGGGGGTGGGGCTGGGGAAGGCAGGTGGGATGGTGATAGGTGAGTTCAGGTAGGGAGTGGTTGGGATTGGTCAGTGAGGTGTGAGGAATGGATAGGTGAGAGAAAAGATGGGCAGGTTGTGTCAGGTCAGGGAGGTGGGGATGAAGAGGAGGATTGGTCATGGGATGAGGCCTGGGGTGGGGAGATCTTGAAACTGGTAAAATCCACATTAGGCCATTGGGCTGTAGGCTCCCAAGGGGGAATATGAGGTGCTGCTCCTTCAGTTTGCGGGTGGCATCATTGTGAAACTGGAGGAGGCCCAGGATGGACATGTCACCCAGGGAAATGGTTTGCGACCGGAAGGTGTTGTCGTTTGTCATGAACAGAGCGCTGATGCTGTACAAAGTGGTCTCTGTCCCTCCACTTTGTCTCACCAATGCAGACCGATGTAAACGATCTGCAAATCTAAGGATCATGAAACCAACTGCTCAATTACTGTCAACTGTTAACTTTTCCTGCAATTGTTGCAGCATCCAACTGTCTGCTTTTTGCAAATAATTCAGAGACTGATCTCTATATCTACTTTTTAAAACTAAAACTTTATCATATTTTGTGCTCGCCTCCTATTTATAATCTGTGTTTACGTGCTGAGTCACTGTTACTTCTCATGTGTATACTCTTGCTAAGTAAAGAAAGCCGGTTTAAATTGGTTCCTTTTAATACACAAGTTCATTAGATTTGGCAGAAAAGTATCCACAAGACAGGGAAACCTTTCTGTATTAACCCTGTTGCAACCAAATGAGGTCATGGGGGGTGAGGTGGGTGCATATTCCAGTGAATAAAGAAGGAGACCTAGTTCATCTCTCCTCACCCAGGATCTTAATAGTTTGGGATATCCCATTTGGAACCACGACAACGTGGAGAAACTTGCCTGCGGTACCCCCATAACATAGAGGGTAATCAATTTAAAACAAAAACAGAAAGTTCTGAAGAAATTCAGCAGGTCTGGCAACATCTGATTAGAGAGGATAAGAGTTAACTTTTTGAATTTGGACTAGAGTCACAACTGGATTTGGAAACAATCTAGAATTTTCATTTCCAGGAGTATAATAACTTTGACTGAAGTTTCATTATGTGGGAATTTATGGGACCACTTGCTGCAGAGAATGTTAGAGGTGGGAACCATTGTCTTTTTTTGTTTCAAGAAAAAGTCAGAAACATTTCAACAGAGGAACACACAGGACTATGAACAAACACCAGGGAAGTGAAATGAATTTTTCATTGTGCTAGCAAAGATCCACACAAGCAGAATGGACTGAAATGGCGCTCCTGGTACCATTAATTATATGGTTCTTTGAAATTATTTACATACACTGTGGACAGGCTTCCTCTGATTTCTTGTAATTTTGTGAGCCAAAATAAATCAAAGTTGACTTTGTTTTACCGCACCCTGCTTATTTTAAGATATTTTCTAATGGATTATACATTATTTACAAATTGGTTGTTCACCAGTTGATTTCTTTAGGCCAGAGAATGTAGAAGGAGGGCTGGTGATGTCTGGGGGTTTAACTGAGGCCTGTAAAATTATAAGGGCCTATATTGACTGATATGAAAGAGCTGAATGTCAATGAGCCAGAGTTCAATTTAAAATATTTCCCAGAAGGATTAAAGAGGAATTGAAGAATGTTTTGTTCACCAAGGGAGTAGTGGACCCTGATCTTATTATTAACTTGTTGTGGGGCAGCCATCAGGATATGGTTAAACTTCCAGCTAACTTTATGGACCGAGCTAAATGGGTGTGGGGTCCAGAGTGCCCCATAAAATCCAGCCTTCAATTTTAATGATCCAGACAATTTCGAGGCAAAAATCTGTGATTTCAGAGACTGCTTGAATGCTTATATGTGACATCTAACCAAAATAGGTTTTGTTTACCTTTTAACTTTTTCAGTGAATTACTTGACATGAGACTTTATCTTTAAAAATTGTTTCAGTACCTTAAGTGCTCAAGCATCTGTAAATCAGCCTCCATGTTGAAAACACTGCCCATGGATGTTGTCTTATAAACCCAGGAAAACATAAAATCGTTTCAGATATTTGCTGTTGTATGGTCACACAATGTCAGGATAACTTTGGAAGCTGTCAATAGCCTAGCTTCTAATTTACTTGGTGCCAAAAATATTTATAGATGTCTGATGCTTTCTTTCAATTATCACTGTGAGTCTAACCTCATGTTCTTCTTACAAAAGCAAACTACAGAAAACTTTGTTTTCACTGGCACCTTGTGAACTGGCACTCTCAATAAAACAGCAAAAATTAAATACATCAAATACCACGAAGTTTATTATTCTGTCCAATTATTATATACTTTTAACTTTTTTACCTCAATTTAAATATACTTGTTCAATTGAATGGCTGCATGAAATATCAACAGTTGATTTAATTTCAAGTCGATTTCTCCTCAAATGCTGCGATCTTTTGTAATGTCCAGGTGGTCGGTTGAGAGTGAGTGTGAAGGCTCTGTGCCACTAAGTTTTATTTAAGGCAAAGTTGTATGAATATTTAAGTGATTTATGCTGTAAATAAAATATAACAATGATGTGTATACCTTTGCATTATGTTCCTTAGTGTGTGTTTTTACATTGATTATGTGAACCTCTTAATTCTCCAGAATATTTGATCGACTGATACACTCCTGGTCCCACACGCACTGGTTAATAAAAGGTTTGCTGTACAGTGTTTGTTGCCAATCTGAAATAAAAACAGAAGAGGCTGTAAATAGGAGGTCAGGCAGTATCTGTGGAGAGAAAAATAATTTTTGGCAATTGAGTAGGAAAGGATGAAGAGGTTGTAGGGGCAGCAAAGTGCTGGTGGATAAAGTCAAGAGGGAAGCTCAACATGTTTACACTGCTGAGAAAGTTTTCCGAGATGAAACAGATTGGAGGGCCAGGAGAAAATTACTGCAGATGCTGGAATCTGTAGTGAAAACAAAAATTGCTGGAGATCACAGCGGGTCAGGCAGCATACCTGGAGAGAGAGGCACGGTGGCACAGTGGTTAGCACTACTGCCTTACAGCGCCAGGGACCTGGGTTCAGTTCCACCCTTGGATGACTGTCTGTGTGGAGTTTGCACATTTTCCTTGTGTCTGTGTGGGTTTCTTCTGGGTGCTCTGGTTTCCTCCCAGAGTCCAAAGACATGCAGGCTAGATGGCTTTGCCATGCTAAATTACCTGTAGTGTTTAGGGATACCTAGATTAGGTGGGTTATAGGGGGATGGGTTTGGGTGGGTGCTCTGAGGGTTGGTGAGGACTTGTTGGGCCAAATGGCCTGTTTCCTCACTGTAGGGATTCTATGAACTGTGGATGCTGTAAATCAGGAGCAAAAATAGAAGTTGCGAGAAAAGCTCAGCAGGTCTGGTAGAATCTGAAAAAAAAATCAGTGTTAGCATTTCAGGTCTGGTGACCCTTCCTCAGAACAGCCACTGGACCTGAAATGTTAACTCTGATTGTTTTCTTCACAGATGCTGCCAGGCCTGCTGAGCTTTTGCAGCAACTTCTGTTGTTTTTGATCCATAGAGAGGAGGAAAGTTAACATTTTGAGTGTACATGACTCTTCGCCAGAGCTGAAGTGAAGTGTGGAGGGGGTAGTATTTATACAATAGTAGCGGGGGACGGGAGGATGGGGGTCATTGCAGTGCCAAATCAGAAAGGGTGTTGATTGTGCAGATTAAGCGATCAGAATATGAGAATAACAGAACAATAGATTGTCTAACTGCCAGACTGGAAAGAACAGGCAGTCCCACTGGAGCAGGGGGAGAGTACAAAGGACATGGTGACAGAGAATGTAACAAGTAAAACTAAAAGGAAAGGAAGGAATGGGCTCACAATTTGAAGATATTGAATTCAATATTGAACCCAGAAGGTCGTAAAGTGCCTAATTTGCCGGTGAGATGTTGCTCCTCCAGTTTTCACCTTGAGCAATGTAGCATGCTGAGGACAGACAAGTGGGCATGCGAGCAGGACATTGTGTTAAAATGACCAGCTAAGGATAGGTTGTGGTCATGCTTACAAACGGAACAGAGGTATTCTGTAAAGCAGTCACTCAGTCTGCATTTGGTTTCTCCAATGTAGAATAGGTCATTTTGGGTGCAACGAATCCAGTATACCAGATTGGTGGAGATACAGGTGAAATGCTGCTTCACCTGGAAAAACTGTTTAGGCCCTTGGATGGTGAGCAGGGAGAAGGTGAAGGGGCAGGTGGTGCACTTCTGTGGTTATATAGGAAGGTGCTGTGGGGATGGTGGTTCATATTGGTGGTGGAGGAATGGATTATGGTGTCCTGGAGGGAATGGTCCCTACAAAATGCAGATGGGGGAGTGAGGGGAAGATGCATTTGATGGTGGTGTTCTGCTGGAGTTGCCTGGAATGTTGGAGAATGATCCATTGAATGCGGAGGCAGGTGGGATGAAAAGTGAGAACAAGGGGGACCTGATGAAGTTTCGTCTCTGGAAACACAAACAGTTGATGAAAACCTGCAACTGGTAGATCCAAGTCCTAAACTCTCTCAGCTTAATTGCAAAACCAAACCTTCTGACTGACCCATTTGAAGATGGCATTGGTGACCACCTTAATGCAGATATCAAGGGAGATCTTGTAGATATCTCCAGACGATCCCTGGAATGATTGTGATGCACAGATGTTCAGCACTATACTGAGCTTTACTGTCACAGACAGTGGTTTCCATTACTTTCCACTGGGCTCAGCTCTTCCTCCATCACGACACACAGCTCAATGACCACCTTCCCAGAGAGGCACAGTTTTCAGTGACACTGATACCTCAACATTTTTAGGAAGCCAAACTTCTGACAGTACACCCTCTCTGGTGAATGACCTCTTCTGCACACAGGCCCTCTGAAGAACATCCCACTCAGACCACCCCCTTCCCCTTCCACCCTGCATTTCGCATGACTAACCCAACTAGGCCTGCACACCCCTGGACACTATGGGGCATTTCAGCACGGCTAACCCACCTAACTTGCCCACCTTTAGACTGTGGGAGGAAATTGGAGCACCCACGCAGATACAGGGAGAATGTGCAGACTCCAGGCACACAGTCACCGAAAGGTGGAATCGAAACCGGGACCCTGGCAGTGTAAGTGCTAACCACTGTGCCACCATGCTGCCCTGAGACTGCTCACTTACCTGAAAGTATCTGTGTGGCTAAGGATAAGGGAAAATGATGTGATGCTACAGCCACAAATGTCTCCTCTTCTTCAGGGATTGAGGGCTGTCCTGCAGACTCTACAGCTTGCCTATTCATACCTGACTTGTGAAAGAGAAAAGTGATGCCTGGCAGTGCCCTTTGAATTGTTCATCATCCAGAGCTCTATATGACTAATAACACAATTACTTTTGCTCATGAGTGTATCTATTTTCCCTCTCCATTGTGATGTCTGGAGTTTCCACATCATCAATGAATGCCTGCCCTGCTTCCATACTCCTTGCTCCATTGACGTAAGGATTATCTAGTATGGGATTCTGCCTCTTTCTGTTGTGAAATGAGAGCAAATATATAAATGTACATTGCCATTTTCCTAACAAAGACATGCGCATGCCTATTTTGGTAGCAGCCTAAATGTCAATGATGATACCAGAGAGACAATTGTTACGTATGACAACTGAAACCTGGCATACAGCAGATGTTAAAAATGATCAAAAACACTACAGCAAGGCATTTTGAGAAGTTCAGGGTAATCAGAGAGAGGGAAATCATGTTTAACCAATTTACAGGAGTTATTTGAAGAGATGATATTTGCTGTGGGTAAAGTGAATGAGTGGATGTACTGTACTTAGATTTCCAGAAGGAATTTTATAAGGTGTTCATCCAAAAAATTGCACAAAGTAAAGGTTCATGATGTGGAGGGTAATATTTTGGCATGGATGGAAGATCAGCAAAGAAACACTAGGCATAAATGGGTTATTTTCTGGTTAGCACAATGTAACAAGGGATGTGTCACAAGGTTCAGTGCTGGGGTCTTTGTACAATTTATGTAAATGACTTGGATGAAGTTAAAAAAGGAACAGTTGCTAAATTGCACATAAAAGTAGGTAGGAAAGTAAGTTGCGGAGGTCAAAAATCACGGATTACCAGGTTATAGTCCAAAAGGTTCACTGGAAAATGCAATCTTTTAGAGCTCAGCTCCTTCCTCATGCATAGGGTGAGAGACAGAGTATAAGAATTTATAAGCAGAAAGATAACATCCCTAGAACTGGCTGCCTCTTATTAAATCTGATTAGTTAGGAAGGAGACAACTGATTAAAGTGTTAAATCCAGATTGCTTTCAAGTCATTGTTATGAGATAACTAAAAGTTTTATCAATGTATGCAAGAGGTGACACCGCAAGTCAGACAATGCATTTTAGATGTGAGATCTTGCTTAGAATCTGTCAATGTTTTAAATTAGGGTCAGGTATTTTTGAGCAAAACAGAATGTATCTGCAACTTTACAAACATTTGGATGAAAAAATTCATGTGTGTGTCTGTGTTTATGTATGTGAACCTGTGTGTGTGTGTGTGTGTGTGTGTGTGTGTGTGTGTGAGAGAGAGAGAGAGAGAGTGTGTGCAAGAGGTTCTGTGTAAGAATGCGAGAGTGCGTGTGAGTGTGTTTATGTGAGAGAGTGTGTGTGTGTGCGCGTCTGTGTTCGTGGGATTATATGGTGTGGTGGGGTCACCTGTAGTGCAACATGAACCCAGATCACAACTGAGGCAGTCCTCATGGGTATGGAACTTGTCTACCAGCCTCAGCTCAGGAATTTTGCATTGTTGCGTATCTAGAAATCAAGCCGTGTGCGCACAAGCACGCGCACACAGTCACACACACACACATATAGACACAGTCACATACATGAATTATTTCATCCAAGATGTTAGAGTAGTTGCAGATACATTCTGTTTTCCTCAAAAAAAAAAACCTGACCTCAGTTTAAAACATAGGCAGATTCTAAGCAAGACCTCACACCTAAAATGCATTGTTTGAACTGAGATATCATCACTTGTATGCATTGATAAAACCTTTAATTTTCTTGGGACAATGATTTGAAAGGAATCTGGATTTTACATTTTAAACAGTAGTCTCCTTCCTAACTGATTAAAGAGTCAACAAGAGCTGACCAGTTTTCGGGTTGTTATCGTTCTGCTTATAAATCGTGTCTTATACCCTGTCTCTCTCACAGTACACAAAGGGAAGGAGCTGAGTTCAGAAAGCTTGCATTTTCAAATAAACCTATTGGACTATAACCTGGTGGGAGTCATGTGATATTTGACCTTGTCTACTCCAGTCTAACACCAGCAAAGCCACATTATTAATTGAGAAGATGATGAGAGGAGGCTAGAAACGGGATACGAGTAGGTTAAGTAACTGGCCAAGATCAGGCAAATGGAGTACAATGTGGGAAAATGTGAAAATTTCTATTTTGGCAGGATGAATTTAAAAAAACATATTGTGGAAGTAGCGAGAGATTGCAGAGCTCAAAGATGCAGTGGGATTTAGGTATCCTTATACAAGAATCAGAAAAAAACTTTCTAAATTATTACCTGGAATAGGCAGCTATTCTTATGACATAAGGTTGTATCTGCTGGAAGTTAGAAAACTGAAAAAGTAATTTGACTCAACCATATAAGATCCTGAATTGCTTTGGCAAGTTAGATGTGCAGGTAAAAACCGAAAGAACCGCTGATGCTGTAAATCAGGAACAAAAACAAAGTTGTGGAAAAAGCTCAGCAGGCCTGGCAGCATCTGTGAAGGAAAAAACAGAGTTAATGTTTCGGGTCCAGTGACCCTTCCTCAGAACTGATGGTGGCTGGAAAAACCAGGAAGGGGAAGCGTCACTGGACCCAAAATGTTAACTCTGTTTTTTCCCTTCACAGATGCTGCCAGACCTGCAGAGCTTTTCCAGTGTTAGATGTGGAGGTGATGCTTTCCCTTGGAGGCAAATCTACAACTAGCGGTATGTCTTCGAAAAATAAGAGTCACTTATTTAGGACCAGAAGTTTTTTTAACACACTGTCATCAGTCTTTGGAACTCTCTTGCTCAAAAAGTGATTGAAGTAGAATCTTTGAATTTCTTTTAGTGTAAAAGGGCATAGCTTCTTGAAATGTTATCAGGTATAGGCAGGAATGTGGAAAATCTGATTGTGATGATTTTATTGAATGGTGAAGCAATGTAAAGGGGCCGAATGGTCTGCTCCTGTTCTTAATTTTTATGTTTCTCTGTTCGTGTGTATGTGCTTGTTGAGAGGTTCGATGGCCCCACACTACTACTACTGTCCTACATGGTACAGCTTTTAACATTAGTGTAAAATCTTCACAGAATGTTGCAAGCCAAGTGAATGCCTTTTTTTGACGACATAGAAACATAGAAGATAGGAGCAGGAGAAGGCCATTCGGCCCTTCGAGCCTGCTCCACCATTCTTCACGATCATGGCTGATTGTCTAACTCCGTAGCCTAATCCTGCTTTCTCCCCATAACCTTTGATCCCATTCGCCCCAAGTGCTATATGTAGTTGCCTCTTGAATACATTCAATGTTTTGGCATCAACTACTTCCTGTGGTAATGAATTCCACAGGCTCACCAATCTTTGGGTGAAGAAATATCTCCTCACCTCTGTCCTAAATCGTCTGCCCCAAATGCTCATACTATTAACCCTGGTTGATAGAATGCTCCACCACCACAAAATGTCCTCCTCTTGCAAAATGTTGCTTATTCAGGACTTTTAAATTCAATTTCTAGATCTTTGCAAGCACAAAATAACATTTCCTGGATAGCCTACTGAAATGGAAAATAGGCCTTCTGTGCAGTTTTTCTTTAAGGCTGCTTCACGTGTCATCAAATGCATTTTTCCATTTTTTTCATACCAATAGTTCTGAAATATCAGTTGGTTGCTGCATAATAGAAGACTTTAAAATATTGATCCTCATTTCCAGAAAATCCCTCTCTGGTGCGCAAACTGTTATTTTTGATATTAAATTCAAGCATTTTTAAATCATTAAACCTTCTGTATGGGTCGTTTTAGTCAATCCTTTAAAGCCCTTTTTGTAGCAGAATAATTTTAATTTTCTCTTTCATTTTTTTAAATGATGATTTTAGATTAACAGCCTCTCATTGTGAAACCACTCGACAGCAATTTATTCTTCCCAACATACCTTACCAAACCCATTGATAATATCGCATACAAAGTTTTGCTTGATAGTCACCTGTAACAGAACAGGAGAGTAGATTTGTAATTAACCCTAGAACACAAGTAACCACAGATAGCACTCTCCAACGTTAATTTGTTATACATCCTTTGTTCGAGTAACTTTAATGTAATTAGTTGAGCTATTATTAACTATGAGGGGCCAAATGCTTCTGCTCCTTTTTGATAAGTTTGAATAGTTTTAAATATTATTCTTTCACCTTTCCAATTTCTGTTTTTGAAACAGTGAATTCAGAGTAAGCTATTTCCAATTGCTACAACACATAAGATTAATTATTAAGTTAATTTTTTAGTGAAACAAAGGAGTACTTGTAATAATCATAAAAGCAAGAAAGGTAGCGTATTGATAACTGGGTTGGTAACCTAGACAACCATAGGAATGCTCCAGCCAAAAATACAAATCCCACCATGACCTCTGGAGAATTTAAATTCAATTACTCAGTAAATCTGGAAGTAAAAGCTAGCCTCACTAATGACATTCATGAAATTATTACATGATCACAGAAACATGTCTGGTTCACTAGTATCCTTCAGGAAAGGAAAGCTGCTGTCCTTACTTCCTTTGGCATACATATGACTGCAAGCTCACAGAAACATGGTTGCCTCAACTGTTCTATGAAATGGCCTATTAATCTATTCAGTTGGTCTAACAGTAATGAATATAATAAAACCAAACAGACAGCTCATCATTGACCTTGTCATTGGAAGTGATAAAGTCACAATCACCCTGCACAGTCGACGCTACAAAGTCTTCCTCACTGACATCTGAGGCTTGTGCCAAAATTAGGAGAACCGTTCCATCGACTAGTCAAAATATAACCTGATGGAGTCGCACCTTACAATCAAAGTCCTAGACTCCCCAGTGACAATTCCTGAGAATGTCCTAGCCCTCCAGCAGGTCAGATCTATCAAAGATAACAACACAAGAGTACATATTGGAGACAATGATACTGGGCATCCTCAAAATTAACTGCAGAGCTCATGACTTTATACATTAATAAGCCAGACATGTGTAATGAAACTTATTGCTGGTTATTAAACGTCAGACCCCCTCAGCTGATGTATCAATACATGTTGATTGGAAGGGGCACTGAGCATAACAAGATGACAGATTTCCCTGGGTGGGAGTGCTTCACTACCCTTTACCAACAATGGCTCAGTAGACACCGCAACTGGCTGAGATAAAAGGTACTGCAGATGCTGGAGAATCCGAGATAACAAGGTATGGGGCTGGATGAACACAGCAGGTCAAGCAGCATCATAGGAGCAGGCAAGCTGAGCTGGTTGAGTCTGTGGCAAGCAGTGAAGCAAATGAAAAAACAGAAAATTCTAATCAGCTGGTGTACTGTGTGCAGTTTTAGATTCCTTATGTCTGGAAAGATATTATTACTATTGAGGGAATGCAACAAACATTCACTACACTTGTTTCCTGCATGTCAGGGCTGTTTGTACGAAAACAGACTGTGTTAATTGAGCCTGTATTCACCAGTTTCAAAGAATGAGAAGTGAACTTATTGAAACACACAAGATGCTTAAGTGGATAGACAGGCTAGTTGGTAGAATTTTTCCTGTGGTTTGGGAGTCTAGAATGAGGAGGCACAATTGAAACATATGGAATTTACCTTTTAGGGCCCAGAAGAGGAGAAATTATTTTATCCAGTGAGTGGTGAATCTTTGAACTTCTGTAACCAAGGAGGATGTAAAAGCACATTATTCCAGTATATTTAAAGTAGATGTTTAAAAATATTTGATTATTATTCGAAAGTTATGGGGATAATGTGAATAAAAAAGGCAATGAGGTGTTCAATTGGCCATAATCGTTTTAAATGGTGGAGCAGGCTCAATGGGCTGAATGGCCTACTCCTGTTCCTATGTCCTTATGTTGTTACTTGGCCTCATCTTCATCAAACTACCTGCTACAGGTTGGTCAGAATGGTCACTCCACAATGGAGATGAATTCCCATCTTCTCAATGAGAACACTTTCCTTCATATTGTGTGACAGTACCACTAAGTTGAATGGGATATATTCAGAAGAGATCCAAAAGTTGAAAAGTGGGTATCCATGAGAAACTGTGGGCTATCAGTAGCAGCAAAGTTTAACCACATGGGAATTATTATAAAACTATGTGGGGTTGTTTACAGGATTCCTGGAGGATCCTCATTAAAAGGTACTCGGTGCCTGATTAAGTGACGCAACACAAGGAAGAGAATGGGAAGGCCTTCTGAAAGACAGCTCCTGACCTTGCTTTCAACTCTCTTTGCCTTGGTATTCCCCATGCTGAGAGTACCCTCCCACTCATTAGAGCCTGGGATCCAGTAATAATCATAGGTCTCAGGTGGAGACCATCAGAAACCACGACTTCCCTAGTGACACTGCCATTCAATAGACCTGCTGGCAAATGCTTGGTTAACAGTTTTCATCATGTCGGCACCACCAGGTCTTTGATACAGGTGGGGAGGCTCACCACTGGTTGTCTAGCGCCTGAGGGTTCAAGATGAAAGTATTCCAAAAAGAGTCAATATTTAGATCTTGCCAGCTCTCCAGTCTACACCCCTGTCACAAGCTCCCAAAGATTCTAGCTACAGAGTGTAGCATGCCAGGAGCAACATTTGACATGCTTGAAAATGTAATGCTACCTATAGAAGCTACAATACAATACAAGCACATGCGAAACAGTGGAGGTATCATGCTAAAGGCAGAATTGTGCAACTCTGTAACCAACTGATCAGATTAAAATTCTGCAGCCCTGCCACAACCCATCTGGAAAGGTAAGGAATTATTAACCAACTATTTGGAGAAGGAAACTTCACAAATATTCCCTTTATTAATAAGGGAAATACCCAGCTTCTGCAAAAAAGGAAAACAAAACTGAAATTTGGAATGATGGTAATGGTCCAAAAATGTTTTGTGCGCTGTAGTATGAAACTTCAATTCAGACCTGTACTGTCATTTCTAAGCTTTTCCTTCTCCTAAAGTATTTTTGACCTTCAGCCAGAAGTTCCAGGGTTATGAACCAGCTCAGCCGTTTCCTAAAAACTCCAACAGCACAAACGCCAGCCTTCAGCAAATTCAATTCGCGCAATGTGCTATCAAGAAATTGGTGAAAGCACTGGTTACAGAAAAGTCCAATACAGCAATAGTCCAGCTGTATTGCAGAAGATTTGTGTTCCTGGACTAACCCTAAACCCTGACAAAGTTGTTCCAGCACAGCTGCAACACTGGAATGTGATCAAATATGGTCTGCTTACATGGATGATGATAGATCCAATATCACTCAAGAAGCTCAATGCAGAACAGGAAAAAAGCAGTCTGCCTGATTGGAACTCTAATCAATCATTCACTGCGTCTTACCGCCAACCCACCGAGTCAGCAGTGCATAGTGTATACCAGATACACTGCAGTATCTCCTTTGTTGGCAAGCTCACAACCTCTACCATCTGGGAAGACAATCGCAGTGGATCATGGAAATGTCACCATGTTGACTTGCAGTTATATTGCTGCTCCTCCACTGTTGCTCGGACAATACCCTGGAACTGTCTTTCAAACAGTGCAGCAAATCTTTGTACACCGCAGGACTGTAGTGGTTCAAGAAGGTGTCTCACTATTACCTTTTCAAGGGCAATTAGAGATGGGCAATAAATTCTCGTGTTACCAGTGACTTCCACATTCCATGAATGAATATTAAAAAAAATCTCTGTAGTTTATTTGTCATCTATCAGAGTTGGACTGCTTGCTGACATCAATGATGTGAACCATGCTATTGGAAACAGAAAATTTACTATGCTTGACTACGAAGACAGTGCTATGCAAATACAGATGTAAAAACATTCTACAGCTAAGAGAGGTGTTAATATCTTCTATTCACAAGAGTTTTAATTTCTTTTAGTCTTTAGTGTTATCAGCTGTATTGCCTGGAAGGAATCAGTTTGGCGCTGATATTTATCCAGTCTATTAAACACGGTGCTATTTTGAACTCCAGCACTTACCATCAATACCATTGCGACTAATGGTTTGCTTCAAAAATTGTAGAACACTACAATAGCATGCTACCTCTTGAAAGATATAGAAGAAAATAAGACCGAGTGAAGCTCAATGTATGCAGTTTGAAGAGCTGTTAGATTTCCAAAAGAATTTTATAGAACATTAAATAACCTCCCAATGAAACTTAGGCACTGCTCAAGTGGAGCCAATATATATGTCTCAATTAATGTTACTAAAAGAAATGTGATTTACTGTTTGTGAACCCATAAGACTATAAGTTATCTGAGTGGAATTAAGCCATTCAGCCCATTGAATGCTCCACCATTCGATCAAGTCTGAAATATTTCTCAACCCCATTCTCCTGCCTTCTCCCTGTAACACTTGACCCCTTTATGAATAAAGAACCTATCTATCTCTGTCTTAAAGATACTCACTGACTTGACTTCCAAAGCCTTTTGCAGCAATGAGTTCTACAGATTCACTGCACTCTGACTAAACAAATTCTCTCTTATCTCAGTTCTGAAGTGTCCTCCCTTCACTCCCAGGCTGTGTCCTCAGGTCCTAGTTTCTCCTACAAGTGGGAACATCTTCTCCATATCCAATCTATCCAGGCCTCAGAATTCTGTAAGTTTCAATGAGGTCCTTCCCCATCCTTCTAAACACCATTGAGTACAGACTCAGAGACCTCAGGCACTCCTCATATGACAAGACCTTCATCCCCGGGATCATTCTTGTAAACTTCCTCTGGAGCCCTTCCAAGGCCAGCACACACTTTCTTATATATGGGACCCAAAACTGCTCACAATATTCCAAATGCAGTCTGACCAGACCCTTTTAGAGCCTCAGCAGTACATCTTTACTCTTGTCTTCTAGCCCTCTTGAAATGAATGATAACATTATATTTTGCCTTCTTAACTGCCAACTAAATCTCATGTTAACCTTAAGAGAATCCTGAACTCAGACTTCTAGGTCCCTTTGTGCTTCAGATTTTCACAGCATTTCCCATTTAGAAGATAGTCTATGCCTCTACTCGTCCTACCAAAGTGCATAACCTCATACTTTCCCACATTGTATTCAACCTGCTACTTCTTTTCCCACTCTCTTCGCCTGTCCAAGACCTGCAATCTCCTCACCTCCTCCTCAATACCTGTCCCTTCACCTATCTTTGTGTAATCTGCAAACTTAGCAACAATGTCCTCAGTTCTTTTGTCCAGACTGATAATGTGAATAGATATGGTCCCAATACTGACCCCTACAGAACTCCACTAATCATTGGCTGCTATCCTGAAAAAGACCCCTTTACCCTTACTCCCAGCCTTCTGCCAGTCAGCCAGTCCTCTCTCCATGCCAGTACCTTGCCCCTAACACCATGGGCTCTTGTCTTATTTAGCAGCATCCTGCACGGCACCTTTTCAAAGGTCTTCTGAAAATTCAAATAGATTGCATTCATTTCTCTTTCATTTGTCTAACTTGTTTGTTATCTCGTCAAAGAATTCTAACATGGGCCCATTTCTGAAGAAGGGTTCCGACCTGAAACATCAACTTTCCTGCTCCTCTGATGCTGCCTGGCCTGCTGTAATCCTCCAGCTCCACACTGTGTTATCTCTGACTCCAGCATTTGCAGTTCTTACTATCTCTGAGAACTTTTCTTTATCTTACTAAACTTGCCATAACTTTATATGTCACAATCTCTCCTTAATCGCCGTTGATTTGAGAATAACAACCCCAGCCTTTCCAATATAAAGTTCTCAATAAAACACCCCATCTCTGAGGCCATTCTGGTAAACCTGCTTTGTACCTTCTCAAGGACATTCCTGTCATTACTATTGTGCTGTGACCAGAGTTGGGCACAATGTTCTAGTCAGACCTTGCAGAAACTTACAACTATTCAACATAACTTCCCTGCTTTTGTACTCATTACATTTATTTATGAAAATCAGAATTCCATATGCTTAACAGCTCTCTGAATATATCCTGTCGGATTGAATAAGCAAGTTATGTAACAAGAATTCTGTCAATTTGATTGCACTGAATCTCTATCCTGCATTTAACATTTTTCTAATTGTCATCTGTAGTTCAGGCTATTAAATCTTTGATGAACACCATCTCTTTGTCCAATTGTAAAGTAAAATGCATGCTCTATGCATTAGACATTGAGCAAATGCTTATTATCTCCCAGTTGCTGAACTGTAAGAAGCCTGGACAGCTCTTCAACGGAGAAAAATGGCCCCATGCATGTCTTACTAACATGTATACATTTTATAAAATTAGTCAACTATGAGGCAGGTTAATGTACATTGGGCAAAATGAGAAAAATGCTGGTTGTAGAGTTTATTGACCCTCCATGCTCAGACATTTCTCATACAATTTCTTTAGTTTCCTGCTCACCATTTTACATGTTAATTTTGGATTCAGTTTTAGTCTCCAAGTAAAGGGCCGCCAAGTTAAGACTGAGATGAGAAGGAATCTCTTCTCTCAGCGGGTTGTGTATCTTTGGAAATTCTTGCTACAGAGAGTTGATGGGGCAGAGTCCTAGTGTATAGGCTGAGAATAGTAGATTCTTGATCAGTAGGGAATCAAGGGTTATAGGGCGAGGGCAGGAATTCTGATCAGCCATGGTCCTATTGAATGGCAGAGCAGGTTTGAGGGATCGAAAGGCCCACTCCTGTTCCTATTTCTTATGGTTTTATGGTTCTCATTAATTGAAAAAAGCTTTTTTCTTGCAGAATGCTAAACCTTTAGGTTATACATCTCTTCCAATCAGATCTGAGGGCTTGAATATTGCTCACCTGCCCCACTTGTCATTTGTTTATAACAGGATTTCAGAAGGATATACTTAGCAATTCAATGCATGCTTAACTGTTGTGCTGTGATTATAAAAGAGGGTAATCAGGGTCAGTTTCTTGAGTCTTTGAAAGAGGAAAAGACATTTTTTGCACTTAATTCAGAATAAATAAAACATTGCTTTCAAAACACTCACACATGTTTTAGGAATGTGACTTTATTTCTTTTAAAATATTTAATTGGGGTTTTCCAGTCAGTACCTGCAAAAACCATTTGTTGTGAAGCCTAGGCTGGGTTTCCACTATTCACATTCTTTTCCCTACCACTTGTCCTTATTTGCTATGCGACACTTTGCACTCATTTCTTTCTCACAATAATGACTACTGACATAGAAAAGCATTTCCCAATTAATACAGATTAAGCAAATTTAGAACAGCTGGCCCTTTACCAAACTTCCCGAATTTTTCATATATGACTGCTTTTAGTTCTTATTTATAAGCAGTCAGTCTTGCTGTCTCTGAGTCTTACTTACAGACATTTCAGGTGGTGCTCGTGGACTATGGTCCAGTGTTCTGTTATGCTTTCTATCTCTAATCAGATTATTAGTTATTTCCTGGTTCATAGTTAATTGCCAGCCTGCACAATTTTCATTTTAAGTTCTTTATGCATACTGCTCTGAAATGCTCCTGACTGATGATAGCACTTGCAGATGTGCTGCACAGAAATGGGAGTTGATTTATGAAAGCTCCTACTTGCTGCCTCCTCGCTGCTAATTATGCGCCACTGGAAATTATATTATATTGAGAATAAAGGAATTTCAAACAAAAATGAGGGAAATAAAATAATCCTTTCTCTGATACATTGTAAAAAATTCTGCCGCTCGACTTTATGACTTTTCTTCCAAAGTTTAGGTATGCTGACACCCAAATGTAATATGAATAACTTTACTTGATCTAAGACAGGAGCAATAGAATGGCAGTAAACTACTGAGTACCTCAAGCCTCTTGCATCACTCAGTTAGATGATGGTTGATGTGTATCTGAATGCCGTTTCTCTACCTTACTACCGTAGCTGTTCCTACTTCCACTTATCGAAAATGTGTCTGTCTCCACATCAAAATATAAGTATTTTCAGAGGAAATGGACACAGGGTCTTAGGAATCCAATTCAGTTTCATAGATCAATACCACCACATCTATCCTAGAAGGGAAGATAGTGCTGTAGTCTTAATATCACTGCTCTCTCAAAAGGAAACCAAACAGTCAGTGTTAGAAATGAATTGTCATTCTGCAGCTCCATTTTGAAGATGGTTGAGACCAGTTTGTGTCATTTCCCAGCTGTTTTTTCCTTTCTGCATAGTGTTCTAGGGGCCCTTGAATCCAGTAAATTTAGATGAGTAAATCACTGCTTATCTGATGAAGAGGATGTGGTCGAGCGGCAAGAACATTTAAGACAGGATGTGTCCTTGTCTAGACTCTCACCCTGCCACGCAACCTCTCTGTTTCTTCCTCTGATCGGGAACTGTACCCCATTCACTCATTCTGGACCTAAACCATCCTATCACCCAATTAAGACCCAACTGTGTCCCCATCACCCTCCAAAGACCCTGCACTTCCCTTCCATGGCCACTGAATTTGAGCCTCAGTCCTACCCCCAGCAGAGTGAATTTCTCCATTCACTCTGACCTGAACTTCAATTCAATATAAAAGATCATTTCTTTATTTCTTAATTTCAACTTGTTACTACTGAACTTTCACACTCACCAGTCAGGATTGTGGGCTGAACGTTTTTGTAGAGGTAGAGATAATAGGAGCTGCAGATGTTG
Organism: Ginglymostoma cirratum; assembly: GCA_024137785.1. NCBI lineage: Eukaryota > Metazoa > Chordata > Chondrichthyes > Orectolobiformes > Ginglymostomatidae > Ginglymostoma > Ginglymostoma cirratum. The sequence continues at coordinate 41,630,608 of JAHRHZ010000012.1, forward strand.
GAGAATCCGAGATAACAAGGTGTAGAGCTGGATGAACACAGCAGGTCAAGCAGCATCATAGGAGCAGGAAAGCTTGACGTTTCGGGCCTAGACCCTTCATCATTTCTGTCGGGGAGAGATTGAGTATTCAAACGGTAGGGACATATGCCAGCCTCCAGCTAGGCTGCCAGGCTTTATCTAGCAGTCTTAGAACATAACATAAGTACTCCAATCTGCTGATATAAAAGCAGTGATATAGGAATGAAGGCTTTAAGTGGTCATTAATTAGTCACCTAAGTACTTCAGTTAGCAATCAGGTTGGGAAGCTTCCCAAAACTTGCCCTGCTGCCGGTAAAATTCCAATGCAGTTAAGTATAGGCATTGAGTACGGCACTACTGGAATCCTGTGGGGAGAGTCTCTATGGAATCTCACTTGGGTTCAGAGTGTTATTATGGCTATAACAAAAAGAGTGACTATTGGATATAAAATTGGTAGTAATAATTCTAATAATATCACAACTCATTGGGGTAATGTACTAGAAATCAAGCCTCATTATTCCCATAGCCATCACAAATGTGAAAATATTCAATCAAACTATTCAAATTCCCTAATGTACCTCATTGGTGAATCCAGGCAAAAAGGAAAAACGCAGCAGGTTTCTGTACCTAACAAGGAAACAGCTATTTATTGCAAACAAATTGTTTTTTTTTTGACTATGAGCAGAAATGAAACACGTATTATTAATTTATAACTCTCTACAACTTAAACTACCACTTTTATAAAGAAAACACTTACAGACAGACACACAAAGAGACAAGAGAATATTACGGGTAGGGTGGGAAAAATAAAAAGAAAATGTCAGTGAAGCGCAGTCTGGCATCAATCTAAATTATAGGCACCGATGGAATGTTTTCCTCTGTTCTCCTCCAACTCTTTTTAACTCTTTGAGAAGTATGCAATGTTGTGGACACCCCAATTCTGAAGCCCTCATTCAGTGGTTGAGGATTTGCACTTTCATTGTCTCTGAAGTTGGTATCCCCCTTTTTTCCTTTTAAGAACAAAATTTGCAGAGAGTAGCTAACTGCTTGAGACCTTCTTTCACTTTTCCACCTAGAAAGCACAGTGAGAGAAATGTTTTCTCCTTCACAGGCTGGATGTTTCTGCTCTATTGTCCAAACTCAAAGCTGCAGCCATTTACCTATGAAGTTGTTATTATACTAGAAAACTGTTGTGAACACACACCCATGGAGTTGAAAAATCTAACATCCATCCCCATTGATTGAATAAGGCATCAGTTCCAGTAATACATTTTCTTAAACTACACCGTCTCTTGAGTCCCTTAGTTCAATGCAGTATCTTTTCTTATTTTTAAATCCACAGCACAAAAGAAATCAAATGTTGGTTTTCACTGTTTGGCAGTTTAGTTATAAATTCCATAAACTACTACCACATTACTTGGTATCTATTAGTATCCACATTTATTCATTGCTGCTATTCTACATTCTGAGATTTGTGCCTGATGGAGATCATGCTGATTGGAACTGTAAAACAGGATTTCAGCCACTGTTTTTCCAATTGTGAGTGTTATCTCAGTTGGATGCTTTGGTTAAGTTCTTACCCTGAATCAACCTGGATCGATAAATTAAAATCTTTTCATGGCTTTTAATAAAAGTAAAATAATATAATCCATTTTGTGAATTGTCAAAGTAATGTTATTGGCTGTTGTATTTTGACGCTCCACATATACATAGGTTGTTTTAGACATAAAATAATGTAAAGGTTAGCAGTTTAGCAGTGGCATAATTTGCTCCCAAACTATGTTGATGTCAGGCCCATTGCTAAATTCATGAAGACCAATTTCTAAGTAGCTGACTAAGTTTTTGAAAATGTTAAAAAAATCTCTATGTGGAACCAAAGAAAGAGATGTACACATTTCAATTTTCCTAAAAGCTAAATGGGAAAAAAACCGGCCTGAGCAATATTAATATTTTTGGCATCAATTCTTTCAGAGGTTTTTAATTTGTTCAAATGAACTTAACGTTTTCATAAAGATGTTTGACTTATGTGTTCAAGTCCAAACTGAAATGTCGAAGCTGTTTATATTCATTATTATCCTCTTCACATGTTTCTGACAAGGGGAATAATGAAAGTCACAGAGAAAAGTTTTCAAACGTTTTGAAAAATAAACTCACTTATTCAACATTTCAAAGGTTTACAACTTCGAATAAGAAAGTTACTATTTTATAAAGAAAAATAAAATTCTGATCTAAAATACTTTTAACCACAGAGTATCTTTGCGGTAATCAATCATCTTCTTTGTCTCTTAGTTTCTGTGTCCCCAATGTGTTTATAGGTCACTTAGGGTTGGATTTACTATCAGGTGTGATAGGCAGTATCATTGCGTTTGATGCTGAATCAATAGTCTCAGGAAATCATAAGTTTGGGAAGCAGAACTTTTACTTGGGTCACAGCAAAGTGCAATTCCCACAGAACCTCTCAAATACACTAACCTGCTGATGAGTAAATGTACTTTTTTGTTCTTTATTTCTTTTAAATGTTTCTTCTATTGTTTTGTATGAAATGTTCGTTATTGAACAAGTATGTTGCAGGAAGTTATATGCTACCTACCTTGAATGTTTGCGCTGTGTTCTATTAAATATACTTACATTCAGTATTTGTAGTGATATTGGTTTAAGGATATGGTGACCATGGACCATTAAATGTAGGAGCAAAAGGGGACCATTCAGTCCATTGAGTACATTTTGTGTAGGGTTCCGGTTTGCGATCAGTAATTTGCTGATTTTCAGGTGTAACTCAGCTTGAATGCTCTTAGAAACTAAACAGCAGTTTTGATCACAGAAACTTTAATCAGACTTCCTACCCTTGGGGTTCCCGTACTGTCACAACCCGCCTTCCCCTCCCTGCCAACTGGGTTAGAAATTTTGGGATCTCAAACAGTTTAAGCTTGCCACTGGGAAAAATGCGATTTTGAAGTATAGCTGACTGTTCTCACTTGCTGCACCCAGTGTCTCGACGAAGACTTCGGACTATTAGGCCTTCAGTCTGGATTAAGTCCACTCATGAGGCAGGACGCGTAGTGGATTTATCCGGTGAGTACTTGGTTTTCCTTACTTTGCAGCGGTTGTGTGGGCCCAGTTTTCACCTCAGGATGTGTCTGAGGCCTTGTGGCATCAGTTGGGTCAGTGTTTTTCAAAGGTTGCCGATGCTTAGGTCTGCTGGTTGTGATCGGTTGCTGTTGGCTCCCCAGCTGTGGAACAGGCCTGTGTTTTGGAATTGCTGTCGGGATCCCCCTCCTGAAGATAGCTCTGGAAATAGCTGCTGGAATTAGCTGTTGGAATTCTTTTCTGGGGGTCACTGTTTGGAATGCCTCCTGAGAATAGCTGCTGGGGAAGTGCTCTTGGGGAGATAGCTGTTTGCGATCCCTCTTCTGGAGATAGCTGTGGGGTTAACGCTTTTTGCAGAAGCTTGTTTTGAAAAAGGCTCTATCCCAGGTAGAATCAGGGCTAGCAGTTATACTGACGTTTTCCCGTCTTATTTCCTCTCAAATCTATGTTGCTATTGTGTTATTGGTGAAGTCAATTGGGTTCCCTGGTAGTTAATGAGTATGTGTAAGTAGATTTTGATTGAAGTTGAATGCCCAATATCTCTCTGAATAAGTATTGATTGAAGTTGACAGTCTGATATCTGAGACAGCAATGTGTAGAGCTGGATGAACACAACAGGCCAAGCAGCATCAGAGGAGCAGGAAAGCTGACGTTTCGGGTCTGGACCCTTCTGTATCTGTATAGGTTCCATAATGCCTGAGTTGTGTAGCCTGAGGTGTAAAAGTAGTTTCAGTCTAGAGTTAGTAGGAACTGCAGATGCTGGAGAACCTGAGATAACAAAGTGTAGAGCTGGATGAGCACAGCAGGCCAAGCAGCATCCGAGACCAGGAGGCCGACGTTTCGGGCCATTCCTGAAGAAGGGTCTAGGCCCAAAACATCAGCCTTCCTGCTCCTCTGATGCTGCTTGGCCTGCTGTTTTCATCCAGCTCTACACCTTGTTATTTCAGACTAGAGTGTTAAGTTTGTTTGATTGTTCTCTTACAGTGAAGGTATAAATTGGATTTTGGCCTGAACAATGGTCCCAGACTGAAATCATTCTGAGTCTGTGCATATTTGTTACAGGCTTTTGTGCAGTATTTTAGATGTTAGAAAAGCCCAGGGCCTTGGTCCAGTGTTATAGAATATGGGCATTTTTGCTCAATCGTACTTCTGCCATTCAATGAGACCATAGCTGAACTGATAATCCTCACCTTTACTTTCATGTTTTATCCCCATACTCTTTGATTGCCTCACTGATTAAAAATCTATCTGTCTCAACCTTGAATGTACTCAATGACCTAGCCATGATAGTGCTCTGTGGGAAAGAATTCTAAGGATTGGCAATTCCCTGAAAAAAAAAATTCCTCCTCATTTTGGTTTTAAATGAGCAACCCTTATTCTGAGATTGTGCTCTCCCACATGAGGAAATAACCTCTCCTCATCTAACCTAAGAATCTTGTATGTTTCAGTAAGATCTCCTCATACTTTTCTAAACGCCAATGAGTAGAAGCCCAACTTAATCACCCTCTATTCATAAGGAAGTCTCCCCAACTCTAATCCAAATCTAGCAATCTTCCTGTAAACCGCATTCAATGCCAGTACATCTTTTTACTTGTCATCCTTGTTACTTGTCCTCTTAGTTACTTTTATTGCATCAGAATGTTTCGTGATAGTGCCTTTACCTTCCTCATTCAAGTCACTAATATACAGTAAATAGTTGTGGTCCCAGCACTGATTCCTGTGGTATTCCAAGGGGGGCTGCAGGAAATGATATTGGGAAGGATTTCAGTTTCATGGTATTCTAGAAAATTCAAATAAAATCACAATTAGTCAACAAAATAATCAAATGCTCGTGAGCAACTTATACACTTAAGTTCAGGCATGCTATTATAAATATCACAAAGATTTTCCCATCCAAGTAAATTCACTGGAATTATCCACTTGTTGATGTGGATGGAATATTGTAAATGACTGTGAGTTTGAACTCCACTCAAGGACTTCAGTTGACCTTTTAAAGTATAAAAACATTGTTGGAGGTGCAGTTTTTTTTGAATGAGATGTTAAACCAAAGTTGCTTCTGCCTTTTCTAATGAACACAGAAGGCGCTGTAGCACTGTTTGTGTGTCCGATAGATTAGTGTGACATTTCAGGACACGGGCAAAGAGACTTAACATGATTTCCACTGTGTGTGCTAACTTACTTATCATGTTCGGCCTACATCACTGAAAAACAGCAATGTGTGAGAAAAAAGTAATTCCCTGCCTGTGCACATCCTCTCCAGTTCTCAGTTTCGCCTCCATGTAGTGACACATGGAAACTAAGACACTTTCAGCCCAGGCAAAAGCAGAACTTGGAGAAGCTTATTTCCTAGACATGCAAAATCTAAGGCCCAAATGTGAGCTAGTGTCTAACATGTCGTAACTCCTGTACATAAGCTGGTGCCAAATGTAATGCTTTGGACTTGACCAGAGAAGATTTGCTAAATTCTGCACTCAAAGAGAACACTCCAGTTTCATTGCAGAGTGACAACACAAAATGGGAGACAGCAGTTATGAGTGATGAATTCTACTCGTTGTTGTGGAGAACATGTTCTAGTAGCTGTCGTGATAATGAGACGGACCATCATATCCCACTCATCAGTTACCACCTAGCTCATGCAAATGCAGCATGGGGAACTAGTTTAGTTTGGGAAACTTGGGCGAGTTGGACCAAAGGGTCTGTTTCCAGGCTGTATGACTCTGTGACTCTATAATAGCTGCTAGTGGGGATTATTAGTAGCTGACAATGAGTTGTATGTGGTAGCAGCCGATTCAGCGGCAATGCTTGGTTTGTGTGGCTATGGAAAAACATGAGGGACTGTGCTCAAGCCCTAAAATTGTTGAACTCCATATTGAGGCCCGAAAGCTGCAAAGTTCCCAAGTGGAAACTGAGGTGCTGTTCTTTCAGCTGGAATTAAGCTTTGCTGGAGCACTGCAGCAAGCCTGAGACACAGATGTTGGCCAGGAAATATAGTGGTGTATCGAAGTAGCAGGCAACTGGAGGATCAGGTCTTTTTTGCGGACAGAATGCCACCAACACCCAGTCTGTGCTTCATTTCTACTATGTAGAGGAGACCACATTGTGAGCAATGAATACAGTAGATTAGATTGAGCTGAGTGCAGGTAAATCCTGCTTCGCCTGGAAGGGATGTTTGGAGTATAGGATACCGAGGGTGATGGAAGCAAATGGGCAGATATTACACCTTCTGTGATTCCAGGGGAAGGGCTGTAGGGGTGTGTGGGGGGCCGCCGCGGTTGGGGGGGCAATGCAGGTGGGTTGGGAACGGTTGAGGAGAGGATCAGGGTGTGATGGTTTTGGTAGTTGAATAGTGAGAGAATGTTTATAAGTGGGTTGAGAAGAATAGATTCTGAGAAGGAGCAAAGGCTCTTTTGTTTCATTTTTATTGCACCACAGATTGTTACTCATACTGGCCTGGCTCTGTACAATAGGCCTTTCATTAGTTTGCCCTTCCTTTACATTCTAGCTGAGAAAGCTATCTCTCTTCAATAGTATACCTTAAGTTATTCTTGGAGTTCTGCTGATAAAAAAAAAATGGTGGATCAGCAATATTAACTCTGATGAAGCATTGTTCCATGAAGGAAAGTCGATTAGGCTGGAATTTCTTGTGGTGATCTTCAAGTGTAATGTTCTCCCAGAAGATTTGAATTCTCACATCTTTAGAAGGACCTCATTGTGTGGTACAAGTTCTTGTCGAATGCTAAATATTTTCCTTCATGTTGAATGCTGAAAAAACCTTTGAGTCATTCTGCAAATTTTAAATTCTGCAGTGAGTCAACAAGAGCAGTTATATGGAAATTTGAGGTGCATATTGTTGCAAGTTTGTATCGGCCCAGAGAAAATAAAGATCAGTGAATTGTACATTTTTTTGGCACATTGTTTGTCTGTGTAGCAAATGCAGCAGAAGTAGTCAAGTCAGAGTGAGAACCTGACATATATCATGCAATGTTGAATAAATGTTTGGCCATCAGTGCGCAAACCATTGACTTATGAGATGGAAGGCTACCACGGAGTACTATTTCAAAAACAGCAGAGAATTCTAAGCTTTCTCTGTGAATTAGTCAACAATATATTTTTCAATACATATCTGTAAAAAAGACTATAAGACTTTAAGACCATAAGATATGGGAGCAGAATTAGGTCATTCAGCCCATCAATTTTGCTCTGCCATTCGATTATAGCCGATATGTTTCTCAAACCCATTCTCCTGCCTTCTCCCTGTAACCTTTAATCACTTTGCAGTCAAGAACCTATCTGTCTCTGTCTTAAATACAGTCAATGATTTGGCCACTACAGCCCTCTGCAGAAATGACTTTCACAGATTAACCACTCTCAGGTTGTAGAAATTCCACCTCATCTCAGTTCTAAAGAGTTGCCCCTTCACTGTGAGGGTCTTCATCTCTCTGACTAGTGAAAACATCTTCTCCGTTTCCACTCTAACCAGACCATTATACAGTATTCTGTAAGTTTCAGTCAGACTCCCCCCACTCTAAACTCCATCGAATAAAGGCTCAACTGCTCCTTATATGACAAACCCTTCATTCTCTGGGATCATTCTGCAAACCCCCCCTGGAACTTCTCCATTGCCAACACATATTTCCTTAGATATAGAGCCCAAAATTGCTCACAGTATTCCAAATGTGGTCTGACCAGAGCCTTATACAGCCTCAACAGTACATTTCTACTCTTGGTATTCCAACCCTCCTAAAATGAATGCACACATTGCATTTGCCTTCCTAGTTGCCAACTGAACCTACATGCTAACCTGAAGAGAATCCTAAACTAGTAGTCCCAAGTCCATTTGTGTTTCAAATTTCCAAAGCCATTCCCCATTTTGAAAATAGTCTACACCTCCATTCTCCCTACCAAAGTGCATTACCACACACACCCACATTGTATTCCATTTGTCACTTCTTTATCCACTCTGACAGCATGTCCGAGTCATACTACAGCCTCCACAATTCCTCAACACTACCTGTCCCTCCACCTATCTTTGTGTCATCTGCAAACTGCAATAAATATTTCACATCATTTGTACTTTGTGGGAAGTTATTTTGTGTACATTGAACACCACAGTTTTCCGCACTGTGGTGTTGCTTGTGTCTGCTGCACCAATGGCACGTCTTTGATCCTGACATTATTGGACAGACAGAAGAGTGTTCACTTGACACACAAATTAAACAGACTATTGCTGAAGCATGGACTAAATCTGGTGGCAAGTCTGGATAATACTGCAATATTAAAAACATCAAGCAATAATTTTCTCAGAGCCTTATTCCCGTTTATCGATGCACATTGACTGCATGGAAGAGTTCATAAGAACATAATGATTAGGAACAGGCATAGGCAATTCAGACCTTTGAGCCTGCTCCATCATTGAACAGGGATCAACTCCCATTTCTTACCCAGTCTCCATAACTCTTCAATGCCTTACTCATTAAAGATATTTCTATCTGCTCTTTAAATTGTCAATGTCTTGGCATCCTCCACACTTTGGCATAGTGAATTGTACAGATTCATGACCCTTTGAGAGAAGTAATTTGTCTTCATCTCTGTTTTAAATACGCTATCCCTTATTCTAAACTTATGACCTCTCGTTCTAGATTGCCCCATATGAGGAAACATCCTTTCTATGTTCTCCTGGTACCATCTCAGTTGCTTGACCAAGCAAAGGTCTAAATTGATTGAAAGGAAGGCTTAGGATGCACAGAAATAGTAAGAACTGCCGATGCTGAAGTCAGAGATAACACAGTGTGGAGCTGGAGGAACACAGCAGGCCAGGCAGCACTAGAAGAGCAGGAAAGCTGACGTTTCGGGTTGGGACCTTCTTTCAGAAAACCTGGATTTGCTTTGCTTAGGAATTTGGTGTTCTAAATTCTTGATACAAATTTGACATCGGCTTTTGGACTTTGATGAAGGGTTCAAATGTGAGGTCACTATATTTTCCAATGACACCAAAACAGATAGGAAAATAATTGTCAAAAGCAGACAGAGACTCTGCAAACAGAAATAGACAAGATATGAGGTGGTTAAATTTGTCAGTTGAAGCATAACATGGGAAGATGTGAACTTGGACACTTGTTAGGAAAAAATCTAAATGAACACGTTATTACTTAAAAGAAGAGGGATTGCAGAAATCAGTAGTACAGAGGAATCTGAATTTCTTGGACATGAATCACACAAAGTTGGTATGCAGGTACAACAAGTAATAAACACACCAAATACAATATTGTTATCCATTGCAAAGGGAATAGAGTATTAAGCTGAGAAGTTTTACTGCAGCTATACAGGGCCTTGGTGAGACCACATCTGGAGTACTGTGCACAGTTTTTGTTTCCCATTTTAAAGAAAAGATATAATTGTATTTGATAATGCACCACATCAAAGGTTACTGCAGAAAATAAGATCTCATGTGGCGGGGCATCTTGGCATGGATAGAAAAATTGGATGCCCAGATGAAGAGACAGACGGGGTTTTTGTCAAATTTGCTGAAGATATTAAGAAAGGTCAGAAAGTAAGTTGTGAAGAGGACACAAGTGGTTACAAAAAGATTGAATAAAACAAAGAACGACTGGGGATCTGAAACAAATGAATAAACAAAAATTGCTGGAGAGACTCAGCAGGTCTGGCAGCATTTGTGAAGAGAAGACATAATGAATGTTTTGAATTCAGTGACACTGCTTCAGATAGTAGTTAGGAAAAAGTGCTAATGATGCTGATGATGTAGTGGTGGAGAAGGAGTGAGTGGAGGTGGAGATGGAACCCAGAGCAAGAGAAAAAAACATGTTGGAACAAAATCAGAAGCTGCTGGAAAAGCTCAGCAGGTCTGGTAGCATTTGTGAAGAAAAATCAGAGTTAATGATCCTACAGAACAGTGTGGTGGGATGCCAGATCATTGGTCGCAGCAAACTACTCAGCCTTCAGGACAAAATTGACCACAACACCACACAATCCTGCCATGGTAACCTCTGCAGGACACGTCAAATCATTGACATGGACACTGCCATCACACATGGGAACACCATCCACCACGTACATGACAGATACTCATGTGACTCTGCCAATGATGTCTATCTCATCTGCTGCAAGCAAGGATGCCCCGAGGCATGGTATATTGGCGAGAGCATGCAGATGCTGTGACAATGGATGAATGGACACCGTGCAACAATCGTCAGTCGGGAAACACTTCAGCGGTCAAAGACATTCAGCCTCTGATCTTTGGGTAAGCATGCTCCTTCGAGACACACAACAACACAGAATCATCGAGCAGAGACTGACAGCCAAGTTCCGTACCCATGAAGACGACCTCAACCGTGACCTTGGGTTCACGTCATGCTACATGTGACCCCACTACACTTTTCTGTAACTGTAAACTCGTCCTTACTGTCCTGTTTTGTCACCGTCACCTGGATAAATTGTTATGATCCCTCTACCTTAATTAGTTTGTACAGATTTGGATTACTTATTACTTTGGTCAGATTGCTGGCATGCGACTCTTTTACCCATTACATTTTTGCAATCATTTAGTTTGTCTCCAGCACCACCTTATTTTTAATATTTTGTAATTATCTCTCTGCCTCATTTAATCAGATTAGAGGTCATCCCTTTGCTTGTTATTCAGCTGTTGACATTCTACTCAGACCGGTAACACTTCAGATCACCTGAAAGGACTTATTATTCTGCACTCAACTCACACTATTTGTATAACCTTTTGATCTCTCTGTCCTTGATCTCTCTCTGCCCATAAATTCTGTGTTCTGTGTGCTTCTCTGTCACTTCACCTGATGAAGGGGCTACGCTCCAAAAGCTTATGATTTCAAATAAACCTATTGGGCTATAACCTGGTGTCATGTGACTTCTGATAGAGAGAATGGGTTAAGAGAGGCTTCTAGATTTGGGAGCTATATGTATTCCATTGACTGAATGCTGCTCAAATACAGTTACACCTAGGATTTTGCAAATGGTGTGTGATACCTGTATCAACCTGATTCTGCTGCTGTTTCTTATGGGATAACCTGAACGTTAAGAAGAATATCAGTATTGATTCTGTTGGAGATCTGTACAGTCGGTTTCTTTACACATTCACCACTCCCTCCTTTCAGTCATTGCATTATTGTCTGCGACGTGAGCAAGTGCTTTTATCAATATGCATGGAGGATGTCTCCCATGCTGGAATAGTTGTCAGATGAGTGATCGCTGCCCTGCTGTCCTCCAGGCCAGGAGTTCCCAACCTTTTCAGTATAAGGCACACATCAATGAGAAAATCAATTCCACATCACACTCACCTTTTTCAGCTGAATTTTACTCAGAAACATCACATTTTTTTGCATTTACTATGGTTACAGCCTCACTAGAGACATTTGCAACAGAGTGCACACACAAACTAAAGAACGATCAAAAGCATTAATGTTTTAAATCTGTTAGCAAAAATATACTGTCTTTGTGAGCACAAACACACTTTCAAACTCTGCTCAACTCAACTACTTCTAAATTCATAGACAATGGATCAGAGCAAAATACAATGTAGAGTAATTTGCAATTTACAAGATTAGTGGAAAAACTTGGGCCTGCAGGTTTGCATAGATTCTTTTGGTGCAAGGAAGAATTAATGGGAGGGCAACTCACAAATCTTGCTCCACTGACAAGCTCTCCTTTTTGTTGTAAGCATTTATGTCTGTGATGAAAATTCTAGATTGTAGAGGTATGTTGTCACAAAAAGCAAGAGTACAACAATGGCATGGTCAGACCTTATCTGTTATTCATATACCGCATGTGACCATATTCAAGGGAGAAGATTATTTCAATCACCCAAAGAACTTCTCAAAAATACAGATTTTTCTGCACACAATAATTTTCAACCTCATGCAGAGGCTATCTCGCCCTTCAGTCTTGGGTTGTTAGTTTCCATAGCATCTCAACTTTCTCATCTGTATTCTCAGTTCACCTTACCTCCTTACTCTGTGTAACAATGAATAATATAGAAGAAATCAAGCATAACTGTGGCACTCATTTCAAGATTATCATGCACTTTGGTTTTAATCCTACTAACATTAACCACCTCATCCCTACTTCATATCTGCTGCTCATTTTTGTGCTTTGCAATTGTTTATTTTAAATGGAACTTCTCTTATCCATTTTATTTTAAAAGATCCATCAGTTGTTCCATTACATTCCCAACATGTTTCCTCATCAATTTTGTACCTACGTTGTTCTAGTATGATATAGCTTTTAAACTAATTCTCTCTCCATTTCCACTCTGAACAAATCTCCATCTCCTTCTCAAATGCTCAGTACCATTATCAACAACTTTAATTTCTGTTCATCATGGAGCACATAAAATTGCTTGCTTTTTTTTAGTGTTCCTTTCCACAAAGCCCTTAGCAAGTTGTTATATCATTTTGCGGCAGGGTATCTCTTGCGGGATGGGAGGGGCGTGTGGTTGCACAAGCCTTCAGTATTTGAATTGCTGGAGAACTATCACATTTCTAACATTAATATACAGAATCATACGGGCAATAGTTGCCCATTCTCAGGTTGTATAGTTATCTGAGGGCAAGATCTTCTTCCTTTGTGCCACATCTTATGAATGTCCTTTACCATCCTTTCTTTCTTTGGCCCAAGAACAGAGTGATCTGAAAAGTACTTGTTTAATAAAGTTCGTAAAATTTGCTTTCATCTTTCAGAATCTCAGGTAACAAGTGGTGATGACTGTGGGTTTGTGGGTATATAGAATTTGTGTTAAATGCCCATTAAAAAAAATAGCCAGTAAGATGTGACCCCTGATTATTAACAGCTTAGATTGGTCTTCCCCACCTGCAGGCCCTCTCAGTCAGTAGAATTCTTATTCTCTTGCACAGATGTTACTCATTCTATATTACTTTCATATTGTATACATGTCAAACAACACATGATGTAGAAGATTCAATAACATTAATTTTCCCACTTTACAAACATTGCCTGGGCTAAGAAATCTTCACCCACGGGAAACTTTGAGGAATTATTTTGATTGAAGGAGTTTAAATATTTCAAGTTCAGGAGAAATAAGTGGCAATGGAAAAAATACCAAATGAAAATTGTTTTGAATATTTTACCTTTTCCCTCATCTGTTGTTGGTTATTCGTTATACATAATCCTTTGCCAATCGAATACAATGTAAGAGAAATCTCCAACTCCTTAGTTTGGCGATGCCCAGATTTACTGGTCGAAGCATTAACGCTTGGTACGGAGTTCCAAGGATTAATTAAATCTGCAGTAAGTTATTAATTGGAATCCCAGCATCAAGTATTTGACTATTTGGCTAGCATGTGTTTCACATTGCCCCTAAAAGTGAAAGGAAATGGCAAACCATCACTGCCAAAAATTGCCAAGAGTGCGGCTTAGAATGCAGCATCAGCAGACAACGAGCCGAAGACCTGCCTTCAGGCAGAACATGACTGAATGAAGTTATCAGTTAACTGTTGGCCAGTGAAAGGTAGTAATTAGAATTCTGACCTTAATTAGGATTCTGACCTAATTCGCTGAAAGAGTAAAAGCAATTGCCTTAAATGTTATTTTAGAGGAATACTGAGGGGTTTTCTTAAAATGTGAGACATGACATTTGTAGGTTATATTTAACATTTATTCATTAGCAGAAATGTATGTATTAGCCAGATTAATAAAGAAAAATACAGAGGTGAGCTTTAAATTACATCATATATTATGGTACTAATCATATTCCCAAAAGTAATGCGTAAAATGGTTGACATCAGAAGCGTGGAATTTATTTACTTGGATTTCATGAATGTTTTCACTTTTCCATTTAACACAATGTTGGTTAATAGATTTTCTGTTCAGAAACAATATTTTTCATCTAATTTGTTTTGCTTTAGCTGACCTTAAGGTGAAACAAACAGAAGACGTATTCCCTCAATTGAATGCCAGGTCCGAGGTGTTTCTCTTGCATCATCAGATCAATGAAAAGTAAATAGCCTACACTTCTTGTTTCACAGTAACAGTATTGATCTTTCTTCAGCATTTACTTCCCATTTTTCCCTGCGTCTTGTGTCTTTCAACCCTTGGGACTGAAGTGATTGCCATAGATTGGACAAGCTAACAAGCACATTATGATGACCTGTATTTTGTGACACACTCGCACTTACAAGCATTGGTATAAAGCTTGCACTGCTTTGTGCTAAGATAATGGTGCCATTTTCTAATGGCACAAGGGGGACTACAAGAAAGCAATTGAGGAAGTGTGTCAAAGCTTATAAAGCTCTAAATCTTAGTCCAAGTTATCCTTTTAGCTGGAGCTACACTTGCTAAGGAGCCAGTTCTTCGGGAGTAAACCAGGTAGCCTGTGGAGAACGCCATACATTCTTCGCTTACAAGAATGGAAAGATAGTGGCCTGTGGGTAAGTGATAAAACTGTTCATACCAGCAGGAGCCTCTTGGTAGAGTAATGTCCAGTTACCTCGATCGGTTGATGTAAATAATTATACAAGAAATTTTGAAACTGATTTTTAACTATAGAGTCTAGTTTTAGTTTGATTAAATTTAACTTGCTTCCATTCAAGCTCTTTACATTAACAGAATTTGCAAATCATTATAGCAATTTCTTTCTGAAGGAATATTGCTTCCTGTAATAAGGTTGTTAATGTTGGAAAGGTTGCCCTTCCGTTTTCAGTGGTTAAATTGTGTGAAGGATAAACTATGAATGGCACTCTTTAATGAACTCCCTTCTAGTGTACAATGCAGCAGAGCTCAAAATGGATACAAAGAGAATGAAAAGCACTCTTGTGTTGTTCCCAAAATTTAGCTAACTTATTTTCCTTAGATTATGCGGCAAAATATACCAAATTGACATAAATGATCCTACCATTAAGAGTCGCAGAACTGCAATACCTGAGCATAACATGTACAAAAGCTATTACTGTATTGCAGTTTTTTATTGATATAATCTTTCCCAAAACATGATTAGTTTCTTATTGAGTTATTATTTGCTACAGATGCTGTTTGTTGTTTTGCTGTTTTTCTTTCTTCAACAAATGTCCGATCATTGTTACAGTGAACTGGTTTGGGTTCAGTGTAACCCTGTGGGATATCATTTATTATTTGCAGATATAGATCTGGAGAAAAGAAGGTTAAGAAATATGAATGGTGTTTAGTATTAGAGTATTATAACCATTAACACCTTGTGAACTGTCTTGCAACCTATGAGAGAATTAGCAAGGATATCAAAACACTGTTTTTTTTTATTAGCTTATTGTTTTATTTTGTGCATGCATCAGCTGCCAGCAAAGTAATTGTTCTCTTGAATGACATAAATAGATTGTGTTAGAAATGGGGTCCTTTAATTCAATCTTTATTGGTGCTTGTATATATATTCTGATAAAAGCCCTAGTTTTGTATGTTCCAGTTCAAGTAATGTACAAGTACAGTCAAATGATTCATCTACTGAGAATGTGAAATTAAAAGGTAACGCAGTACTACGAATACTTTATATGGAGGAAGAACATTTTAGTCAGCCCAGTAATGCACATAAAATAAACATCACTCAGATCTCAATTGCTTACCTTAAATAGATCTTCATCATAAAGCATGACTTAATGATTGGCGTTCTGGCAATAACAAACAGTTTGTGTGTGAAGGCGAAAGCAATATTCATCAATGTCTAGTATCCAAGAATCTGTAATTGGACAACTCACTAAAAAGTATACCCCTGAAGTATCTTGCAAGCACCAGATCTTCAATGTCTGTGGGGCTACACAGATGTACCTCAAGTTCTGTGGAAAATTAGTTACGCTCCAACTGGTCTTCTGAACTCAAGAAGCTTTAACATGGAAAAGCATCTGCTATGCCAACATAACTCCGGGGCAGTGTCCTGCAAAATTTTAAGGCATATTTTGAAAGCCACATTTAGTGACATTTCATATGTTTCAGTGAAGTTCCACGTTATCCATGACATTAAAGACCTTCTGTTTATGACTTCTATATATATGGCCCCTGAATTTCGAAATTACTCTCTATGTCTGCCCCATTCAAATTCTCCATAGTTTTAAAAACATTTATTGGATAAATTCTAATCTTTTTGAGAGGAAAGGAGCCATAACTCTATACTACAGGAACACCAAACAAATCAAAACTTCGTTATCATTGAGACATTCAAGAATTCCCTCACTAATGGCATTGTGGGTCAAATGACACCAAATGGATATGAGTGCTTCAAGAAGGTAGCTCACCACCACCTTCTCAATTGCAATTAGGAATGGGCAATAAATACTAGCTTAACCAGTGATGCCCACAACCCTTGAACAATCAAAATTAAATTTAATCTGCAAGTTACCATTAGACCAATGGTATTTCTTTAATAAACCATTTTTTCTTTGTGTTTATTAACGCAAGCAGTTCAGAAGTAATACTCAATGTATAATTTTAAAAGTCCAAGTATCATAAGCTCATGTAATGTCATATAGTTGTTTCACCTTTAAAGAAATTAACCGGATTTACCTTCACTACATTACACACAATTGACAGAATGCACTGCGATAGCTTGCAAGTGTCTGTAAACAATATCAGTCAAACCTTGCTAGTTCCACCACCAAGAAGGACAATGACAACACATGCATGCAAATATCACAATCTCCAAACTACCGTCCACATCACACACCATCCACACTCAGATGTATATCATTGGCCCTTAATTGTCACTGTGTTAGAATCCTGAAACTGCGTATCTAACAACATCATGAGAGTTTCATTCACCATATGAACTCCAGTGATTCATTAATTAGATCTACCAACCACCAAAACAAGTAGGATGTTTTTCTGACTCTTCCGCAGGACATAGACTTCCAACGAAAGGCCATCTGTAATTGCCTTTGAGAAAGTGATGCTGCTGGTGATTGCCAGAAGTTTAATCCTGTGATGATGAAAGAATAGCAGTGTATTTCCAAATAAGAATGGTGTGATGTAGAAAGGAGTTGGAAGTGAAGTTGTTCCCATGTGCTTGTTCATGTTATCCACATTGCTGGTGGATTTTGTGGTTTTGAGAGATACATCCAATAAAATCTTGGCAAATTGCAGCAGTGTATGTTGTAAATGATGAACATTTCAGCTACAATTCTAACGGAGAGACCAATTGTTTCAAGTGGTACAGATCACTGCCAATCAAACAGGCTACATTGTTTTGATGGTGTCAAACTTCATGAATGTTGTTAGAGCTGCAATAACTAGGCAAGTTGAAATTAATCCATCAAGCTTCTGGATTATGTTTTGTAGATGCTGTAAAAGCTTTAGGAAGTCAGGAAATGAGTTACTAACTGCACAATATCTTGCCTCATAACTGCCCTTCTAGTCACAGCTTTTAACTGGCTAGTCCAGTTGGATTTCAAGTGGCAGATGCAAAGATAATAATCCTATTGAATATTAAGGGACCAGTTAGAATTTGTTTTGTTGCTTGGCACTGTAGTGAAAAGTAATCAGCCTGATTGAATGTAATCCAATTGTCATGGACAACTTCATTATTTTTTTCATTCTTAGAATGGTTGTATCACTGGCAACGCTGGCATTCTTTGTTCATTCTCCGAAGGTGCTGCATTTTTTTTTTAATCTTTATGTATCTATCCAATTCCCTATTAAAAATTACAATTAAATTTACTTGCACCACAATTTAAGGCAATGTATTGAAGATCCTAATCACTTGGTACTGAAAAGTGCTTTTTCCATTTTTCTCATTGCTTACAATACTCCATGTGTGGTTTAATCAGGACTTTATATAGCTGAAGTTTGACCTCTACATTTTTCATGGAGCCTTCATCCTGTTAATTGTTTGATTGTTCACGAGCAGGCATATTTGATGTGGCAGGAATGTCAACTGAGAAAATGTGAACTAAGGGAAACCAGCACAATTTTGTTACAGTCGAATTATTCTTAACTTTCCTGATGGCTATTTCTAATGAGGCACAAAGAAGGTTGATCGACTAGTGTGGTTAATATGGTGTAAATGAACTTCCAACGGACATTTGATAAAGTGCCACATAACAGGCTTGCCAGCAAAGTTGAGATCCATGGAATAAAAAGCAGTAGCAGTATGGATAAAGATTAGCTGAGTGACAGAAAGCAGAATAGTGATGAATAACAATTTTGAGGACTTGAGGAGAGATGTTGAGGAATTCCAGGGGGTCATTACTTTTCTTGATGTGCTGAAATGATAGACTTCAGTGCACAGGTAAAATTCCAAAAGTTGTAGAAATCACAAATCGTGGTAGTAGGATGGGCTGCAAAGGGTACAATGATAGCCAAGAAGACATAGATGGGAAAAATGGAAAACATGTAGCAATTGAAATTTAATGCAGAAAAATGTGAAGTGATGCATCTGATAAGAAGAACAATGAGAGGCAATATAAACTATACAACTTAGCGCCAGTGGAGGAACAATGAGACCTTAGTATACATGAACAAATCATCAAACGCCACAGGACAAATTGGGAAAGTGGATAAAATGCCATTCAGGATCCTGGCTTTTATGAATAGGGTCACACAGTACAGAAGTAAGTAAGTAATGATAACCTTTATAAAACACTGGTTTGGCCACAACTGGAGCACTGTACAATGCTGGGCATTACACTTTGGAAAGGATGTGAAAGTTTTAACAAGGCTACAAAGAAGGTTCACAAGTATGGTTCCATAGGTCAGAAATGTAACTTATGAAGACAGTTTGGAAATATTGGTGTAGTTCACCTTAAGGATGAGATTGCTGAGAGGAGATTTGATAGAGGTGCTCATAATCTTCAAGTGAATATTCAAAGTAGATCGAGCTAAACCATTTCCATTAGTGGAAGAGTTGAGAACCAGAGCTTTAAGGTGATTAGTCAAAAAAAATGTAGGGAGACATGAGAAATATTTTTTTACATACCAGATGGTTAGGATCTGTAGTTCATTGTCTGACAGTATGGTGCAGATAATTTTGATGGCTATCAAAAAGGAAGTTGGTAAGCATCTGAAGATCATAAAATGAGAAGCATTATTGAGAATAGCAAGAGAGTGAGACTTGCAAAAGATCTGACATGGACTCAACCAGTCAAATGGCCTGCCTTCAAGCTGTAAACATTCAACGACACTACACTGAGTTCTGATCTGATCAATTAGCTCAGCCTCTAGGATTCTGCTTTCTCTAAATAGCATGCATGCAGCCCAGTCTTGCAAGTTCACCATGTATGCATTTGCTATTGTTGTTTGATTTGGATTCTGGGATGTTCCCCTCATTTTCTAACATTGAGTAGTTTCCTGGTTAACATTACCAATACTACATTCTTAAACCCTGAGTTTATTTAAACAACATAAACGACTTTAAAATCTTTAGCTGCCATTTCAAGATTTAATCCAAGTCTACAGATCCTTAGTCAATGTATTAGGATTACTAGTCTATTAAATTAACTGTTATGTTGTTCACTGCATGCAAGCGTCACAAAAAGCTACCTACCATGCAAGTCCAATAGATAATAGGGAGACCAAATGGTAATTTGGTACTAATTTTTAAAGAAATGGAGTATAAAAGCAGGGGAGTGTTGTTTCAATTGAACAGGGGATTACTGAGACCATGTCTGGAGTACTGTGTACACTTTTGGTCCCTTTACTTGAGGATGGATGCAATTGCATTGGAGGCAGTTCAGAGACAGTTCATAAAATAATTCAAGAGATGAAAAGTTTGTCATATGTGGAGACTTTGCACAAGTTAGTCCTATAGTTGCTGGAGTTTAGAAGAATAAGAGGAGATCCCATTGAGGTATATAAGGTGCCAAGGAGGCTTGATAAAGTAGACATAGAGCAAATGTTTCCCCTGATAGGGCGATCTAGAATGAGAAGTTATTGATTTAGTCGAGAGGATGACACATTTGAAATAGAGATAAGGAGGAGTTGCTTCTCTCAAGGAGTCGTGACTCTGTGGAATTCACTACTCTAGAGTACTGTGGATACTGGAACCCCAAATAAACTTACAGATAGACAGAGTTTTGAAAGGTTATAGAGAACAGGCAGGAATGTGGAGTTGAGACTGAGATGAGATCAACCATGATCATTTTGAACAGTGGAACAGGCTCGAGGGGCTGAATTGCCCACTCCTATTCCTAGTTCTTTTGTTCTTAAGTTGGCCGCATGCAATTGTCCAATGTTAATGGTGCTTTATGGTATTGGCCTTAGAACTAATCTCGTTATGCCTATGACTAGTGGACTGAATTCAATATGTTTGTTGATTTAAAATCTAAAACATGATCATGAAAGTTGGTATAACAGGACCCACAAATATATTTTCCAAATAATATTGTGTGGTGCCTACGAATCTCTCTGGAATGCCCTCCTAGATCTCATACTACTTTAATTATAAAATCATATCTGAGATACTTTAAGATCAATCCATTATTATAGCAATGTTTTGTTGTGAATTTTTTGAGGCCATCCTCTGATCTGACATTACATGTTTGGAATGTGTTAACTTTTTCTTCATGCTCCCTCTTTTTTCTTTGCAGTGCCCTTTGATCTGTAAAAATTCTTAACCTTTTTGAACTGCAGTTTGTAGTCTACTGAATCAAAAGATAGTACTCAACAGTTAAGAAAGGGAAAGAAATTGGTTCCAAAATATTAAAACCATTAACGTATAGCTCTCACAAAAATGATAGTTAAAAAAATCTTGTTCTAAAAAGTAACAGTAAAACGAAAAACTAATTTAGAAAAGAATAAAATGGGGTCCCTGAGAAATAGAGATAATAGGTACTGCAGATGCTGGAGAATCCGAAATAACAAGGTGTGGAGCTGGATGAACACAGCAGGCCATGCAGCATCATAGGAGCAGGAAAGCTTGACATTTCGGGCCTAGACCCTTCATCAGAAATGGGGGAGGGGAACAGGGTTCTGAAATAAATAGGGAGAGAGGGGGAGGCGGATAGTAGATGGATAGAGGAGAGGATAGGTGGAGAGGAGACAGACAAGTCAAAGAGGTGGGGTTGGAGCCAGTAAAGGTGAGTGTAGGTGGGGAGGTAGGGAGGAGATAGTTCAGTCCAGGGAGGACAGACAGGTCAAGGGGCCGGGATGAGGTTAGTAGATAGGAGATGGGGGTGCGGCTTGAGGTGGGAGGAGGGGATAGATGAGAGGAGGAACAGGTTAGGGAGGCGGGGACGAGTTGGGCTGGTTTTGGGATGCGGTTGGCGGAGGGGAGATTTTTAAGCTTGTGAAATTCACATTGATACCATTGGGCACCAGGGTTCCCAGGCTGAATATGATTTGCTGTTCCTGCAGCCTTCGGGTGGCATCATTGTGGCACTGCCGGAGGCCCAGGATGGACATGTCGTCTGAGGAATGGGAGGGGGAGTTCATATGGTTCCTGACTGGGAGGTGCAATTGTTTGTTGCGAACTGAGTGCAGGCGTTCTGCAAAGCGGTCCCCAAGCCTCCGCTTGGTTTCCCCGATGTAGAGGAGGCCACAACGGGTACAGCCGATGCAGTATACTACATTGGCAGATGTGCAGGTGAACATCTGCTTGATGTGGAAAGTTTTCTTGGGGCCTGGGATTGGGGTGAGGGAGGAGGTGTGGGGGCAGGTGTAGCACTTCCTGCGGTTGCAGGGAAAAGTGCAGGGTGTGGTGGGGCTGGAGGGAAGTGTGGAGCGGACAAGGGAGCCATGGAGAGAGTGGTCCTTCCGGAAAGCATACAAGGGTGGGGAGGGAAAAATGTCTTTGGTGGTGGGGTCGGATTGCAGATGGCGGAAGTGTCGGAGAATGATGCGTTGGATCCGGAGGTTGGAGGGGTGGTATGTGAGGACAATGGGGATTCTTTTTTGGATGTTATTGTGGGGATGGGGTGTGAGGGATGAGTTGCGGGAAATGCGGGAGACACGGTCGAGGGCGTTCTCAACCACTGCGGGGGGGGAAGTTGCGGTCCTTGAAGAATGAAGACATCTGAGATGTATGGGAGTGGAATGCCTCATCCTGGGAGCAGATGTGGCGGAGGTGAAGGAATTGGGAATAGGGGATGGCATTTTTGCAGGAAGTGGGTGGGAGGAGGCATATTCTAGGTAGCTGTGGGAGTCGGTGGGCTTGAAATGGATATCGGTTTCTAGGTGGTTTCCCAAGATGGAGACAGAGAGGTCCAGGAAGGAGAGAGAGGTGTTAGAAATGGTCCAGCTGATCTTAAGGTTGGGGTGGAAGGTGTTGGTGAAGTGGATGAACTGTTCGAGCTCCTCGTGGGAGCACGAGACGCCGCCAATACAGTCATCAATACTACTCCTATGATGCTGCTTGGCCTGCTGTGTTCATCCAGCTCCACACCTTGTTATCCCTGAGAAATGCATTGCTACTGTAGTTTTCCATTAAGCTCACTTCAGATAGGTGAAGGTTGTAATCTTGGAGTAAGGAATTGTTTAAAGATGACTGTGGTTGCTTTTAATTAAGACTATTTTAAACAACTCACAGATTCACAGAATTGGTACTGGACAGAAGGAAGCCATTCTCTCCATTATGCCTGCACTAGCTTTTTTCCCCACACCCTAGCTCATTGTTCCTGTTCAAAATAGAATCATCCACTGGCCTGTTGAATGCTTGAATCAAACCATGCTTCACAATGTTTTCTGGCAAAACATTCCAGATCAAAACCGTTCATTGTGTGAAAAAAATTCTAAGATCACATTTGCTGTATTTGAAATAATTTTAAATCTGTGTCCCCTCATTCTCAACTCTTTTCTAAGTAGGGATAATTTCTCCCTAGCTACACTACCAAGGCCCATCATGACTTTGAAAACTTTTATCAAACCTCATCTTATTCTTCTTCTCTGCAAGTCGAAAAGGTTCCAAACTCTTCAAGATATTGTCTGAACTGAAGTTTCTCATCCCTGGAGTCATTCTTGTCAATCATGTCTGCATTTTCTCCAATTCATTCAAATTCTTCCTATAACTTAGCATCCAGAACAGTACACAATATTCCAGCTAATGTCAAAAAAATGCCTTACATCAAAACAGAAATTGCTGGAGAAACTCAGCAGGTCTGGCAGCATCTTTGGAGAGAAAACAAAATTAACGTTTCAAATTCAGTGACCCCTCTTCAGAACTTTAGTCACTGGACTTGCAGCACTAACGCTTTTTTTTTCTCCACAGATACTGCCAGACCTGATGAGTTTCTCCAGCAATTTCTGCTTTTATTTCAGATTTCCAACATCCACAGTTCTTTGTTTCATTCTACAACTGTTCAACGTAACCTCATTGTTCTTGTACTTTATGCTCCTTTTAATAAAGCCTGGTATACTACTTGCTTTATCAACTGCTGTCCACCTGTTCTGCCACCTTCAGTGATTTGTGCACATATACAGCCGGGTCCCTCTGCTCCTGCATCTCTTTAGATTTGTACACCTTATTTTTTATATTTTCGATATTCTTCTGACTAAAATGCATTGCCTCACACTTCTCAGCATTGAACTTCATCTGCTACCTACTCATTTCATGTCTTCTTGAAATTCTGTGATGTCCTCTTCACAGTTTACAATGCCTCCAAGTTTTCAATTTTTGGCAAACATTTGAAATTTGAGCCTGAGCACAAAATTCTGGATCACTAATATATAGTTCTGGAAAGGCAAAGGTTCCAACATGTGAACTTTGAACTCCACTACAAACCTTCCTTCAATCCAGATATTGATTGACTTGCTATTCTCTGTTTCCTATTACTCAACCAATTTTGTATCCACATTTCTACTAACCATATATTCCATGAGCTATAACCTTTTTTACAAGTCTGTTGTGTGATATTGTATTGAATGCCTTTTGAAAGTCTATGTGTACTACATCAACAGCATTACCCTCATCAATCTTTTCTGTTAGCTCTTCAAAAAACTCCAGTAAGAGTGTCAGAGGTAGTAGGAACTGCAAATGCTGGAGAATCCGAGATAACAAGGTGTAGAGCTGGATGAACGCAGCAGGCCAAGCAGCATCACAGGAGCAGGAGAGCTGACGTTTTGGGTCTAGACCCTTCTTCAGGGTGTCAAACATGATTTCCCCTTTAGAAACCTACACTGGTTCTTCTTTTCTGCATATGACTACTAATTCTATCCCAAATGATTGCTGATAGAAGCTTCCTCACAATTTAAATCAAACTGACTGGTCTGTAATTGCTGGGTTGATCTTTGCAACCTTTTCTTTAAAAAAAATGCCTAAATGCCTAAAATGCCTCACGGTAGATTGTACTCAATGTTGAAGTGCTGCGGTTCTAGCTATATTGGATCACAGCCAGCTTTACAGTCCATTATTGCCGGTACGACTTCTGCAGCATTGACTTATGGACTGGAAAATTTACCCTTTACAGAGAATGGATCATATCAGTCTTTGTAGATCTCATTATTTCATTTTCATTTTTCTTACTCTGATTTGCCTGGCTTTATATCTAGGTGCAATCTCAGTGTATCAGTAGATTTATTTCTTGAAAATTAATTTTGAAAAAATCGAACAATTTATCGCATATGCCTACATTTTGCTCATTTTAATGAAACAAGCTTTGTTAGTTACATGATCTGGCAGCTTGGTGACACACAAATTGCTCAGAAAATGTTAAAATTCCAGTAGCTGAGGAACTTTGAATACATTTTAAAATGGAGAAATATAATTTAGGTCACATTGGAATAAAGAAAGAAAGATGGGCACACAGAAAATGTTTCATGAGCAGACCAAGAAAACACTAAAAGGATTCATTTGTAATTATCGATCACTCACTGCAAGTGCCCAGTCAATATGAGACCATTGTAAATAGTACAAAACAAGTACTATGATACATCTCAAAATCATTTGTTGTAAGCTGAAACAAGTTAGTCGAATCATATAAATCTTTGGTATGGCCCATTTGAAATATAATGTGTGTTTTTATGCATCCTGTCTTCAAAAACGTTTCATGCCTTAGGGAGATTCATAGATTTGCAGGATAATTCTGGCTCTGAATTAGGAAGAGAAATTCAAGTAGTTGTGTATGTTTTCATTGGAAGAAGAAAAAGATTTACAGGAGATATGATTAGAAATGTTCAAAATAATGATGCAAATTGATAAGGTAAACTCAAAGAAACTTATGTTACAGAACAAGAGGATACAAACGCATTTTTTTTTTGTTTTAATTTATCTCTGCAGAATATCAGGTGCCTGCAATAGACCTAAAGCAAAGACAAAACACCATGTCAAAATTGGCTGTAGAAAGTAATAATGTAAATGCTAGAATAGATAATAGATCCGTACATGTAGGAAGAAGAAAGATTAGTTTTCAATTGGAGATCCTTCAGTTGCTGGACTGCTGATATAAAAGGGAGTATAGAATATTTTTTTATCAGCAACATCCAAAGAGGGAACTAGTTAAGAATACAATGAAATATTTTGTTTTATAATAACCAGCAAATTTATTATAATGTTGTCCACTATACATTTGATGAGAGGTGGCAATACTGGAATAAGCAAGTTGAGGAGAATTAGAATATTCAGTGAAAGAACTTACAAAGCGGGTTCATATCACTTCAGGTACAATTAAATTTTATTTTGTCCCTCAAAAGTGAAAATATATATTTATTTTAACCAGTGAAGGTTGATAAACATATTTGTGCCTAAATTCCATAATTGCCACCTAATGGACATTAGCACTTTGTTAGCTGAACTTTTTGAAAGACAGGCCACATTACCTTTCCATTGGTGAGCTGCTCACCTTTAATGATTGAAAGGGACACAAAAACTGATAGCTCCATTGAGGAACTGGAGCAGAAAAATCAATTTAGAGAAAGGCAGTTGCTTGTGATGGCAACAGAAATTCAGACATTGCAAGGTTCCTGTGGGTTTTAACAAATCATTTTTCATCTAGGCCCGAAACGTCAAGCTTTCCTGCTCCTATGATGCTGCTTGGCCTGCTGTGTTCATCCAGCTCCAGACCTTGTTATCTCATTTTTCAAACTTGTTTGATCATTTACAAACATTGGTTGGAGTAGCTCATCCAATGCCAAGGGCCAATGGATGTGTGGTATATCCTCTGGTCCATGAAAATTGCAAACTGAATTTATGGGCTACACTGAAGTTATGAACTATTGAAGCTCCCATCTGTTTTCCATGGGGCATCCATTTCAAGGCCCCAAAATGGCAGCAAACTGGATATGGCCAGTGGAAGTGGGTTGGGGGGTAAGTGGGTCTTGAAGGGTGTTGGTGGAAATGAGTGGAGTGCATAGGGTCCTCAAGTGCTATCCACTTCCGTAACCCTTTTCAACTTGGGGTATGAGCGCTGGAGCTGGGAAGTTTCCAATTACCTCCTATGTGACAACACCAGCCTAGTGCATAGAAGCACACATATGTTGCACAATTTATTGTAACGCAGCTTACATTTGAAGTCTTTTTGAAAGTTAAGGTTTATTTTTGAGTATGTAAGATCATAAAACCATAAGACATGGGAACAAAAGTAGAGCCAGCCCATCCAGACTACTCTGCTATTGAATGAGATCACGGCTGATCTGATAATCCTCAATTCCACTTTTGTGCCTTTTCCCTGTAAACCTTGATTCCCTTACTGATTAAAAATCTGTGTATCTCAGCCTTGAATATGCCTAATAACCCTTACTGATCCTCAAGGTCTTATATACTGAAGAATTCCACAGATTCTCAAATCTCTGATTTAAGAAATTCCTCCTCATCTCTGTTTTAAATATGTGACCCTTATTGTGAGAATATGCCCTCTGGTGTGAGAGTCTGCCATCAGGGAAAACAACTTTTCCACATCTACGCTGTCAAGTTCTTGAAGAATCTTGCATGTTTCAATGAGGTTGCCTCTCATTCTTTTATATTCCAATAAGTACAAGCCCGATCTAGTTAAGCTCTCTTCATAAAATAGTCCCTCCATACCTGGGATCAACCTAAAGAACCTTCTTTGGACTGCCTCCAATGCCAGTATATCTTTTCTTAGATAAGGGACCCTATACTGTTCACAATATTCCAACTGTGGTCTGACTAGTGCTTATTGTAGTTTTAGGAAAGCCTTACTACTTTTATACCCCATTCCCTTTGAAACAAAAAAACTTTCCATTTGCCTTCCCTATTACTTTCTGAACTTGGACAGTAGAGTTTTGTGATTCATGGATCTCTGTGCTGTTGCAGTTTTCTTCATTTAAATAACATACAGTTCTTCTATTCTTCTTGCCAAAATGCAAAGCCTCACATTTCCCAACATATCTCTAACTCACATCTGTCAAATTTTTGCCCCACTCTCTTAACCTGGACATAGCTCTCTGCAGACTCTTTGTGTCATCCTCAGCATCTACCTTTCTGCTATTTTTTCCCATAAACTTGATAATATTACAGTCACTTACCTCATTCGAGTGATTAATATATATTGTAAATAATTGTGGCCCCAGTACCGATCCCTATGACGTGCTGCTAGTAGTAGGCTGCCAGACCAAAAATGCTCACACCTCTCCATCCCAAATCCCTGTCTTCTATTGCTTTGCCAATCTTCTATGCATGCCAATATACAACTTTCAGTACCATGAGCCCTTATTAAGTCGCCTAGTGTGTAGCATCTTATCAGACATCTTCTGAAAATCTAAATATATTACATCTATTACTCCCCCTTTATCTGTCCTGCTCGGTACCTCCTGGAAGAATTATAATAAATTTTTCAGGCATGATTTCCCTTCATGAAGCCATGATGATCTGCTTGATCATATTTTGTGTTTCTAAATATTTAACTAATACATCCTTTCTAATAGATTTTAACATATTCTTAATTAACAGATATTAAGCTAACTGGCCTGTTATTCCTTGTTTTACGCCTCCCACCACATTTAAATAAAAGTGTTACATTGGCAGGTTCCCAATTCTGTGGAATTTTTCCAGAATCCAAAGAGTTCTGGCAGATTATTAGCAGTGCATTATTTTTCTACGTAAATGTTTCTTTAATATACTAAGATGCATCGCAACAGGTCCTGGAATTTGTCTTATGCTTTTCCACATGTTCATGTTGTAATCATAAGATTTTAAAATTATTGTATTTTGGATTTGTGCTGTTGAATTAGCGTTAAATAAAGTGGAGCATAGGAACTGAGGTCTACCCAACAACACAACTGGTTAGTTTGATTTTTTGGAAATAAGGGGGATCCAAAATGTTTTATTAGAAAGAAGGCTCATGCTTGGAGATAAAAAGGTGTAAAGATGGATGAACACAGCAGGCCAAGCAGCATCATAGGAGCAGGAAGGCTGACGTTTCGGACCTAGACCCCTCATCAGAAATGGGTGAGAGGGTTGCAGTGGGAGGCACATCCCCTAAGGTTTTTACGGAGGGAGGAGGGTAACTTCTTCAGGGTAGGCATCCTTAGAAGAGGCTTCGCAGTGGGGTTAAAATTGTATCAGCGATAATAGGAACTGCAGATGCTGGAGAATCCGAGGTAACAAGGTGTAGAGCTGGATGAACACAACAGGCCAAGCAGCATCACCGGAGTAGGAAGGCTGACGTTTCGGGCCTAGACCCTTCATCAGAAATGGGCTTGAGAGAGTTGCAGTGGGAGAGAGATCCCCTGAGGTTTGTCCGGAGGGAGGAGGGTAACTTCTTCAGGGTAGGCATCATGCTTGGAGGTGTTTTTGCTTGGAGTCAATGGCAGCAGCATTTTTGTTAACATTGGGCTGAATGTGAGTCTTCATTTTCCAAAGAAATGTCTGCAGAATGTCAGGCTGTAAACCATTGTGCTTTAAACTGCCCACTGAATTTTAAGACAATAAAGAAATGGCTTTCAAGGATAATTATCAGCGTTTCTTCCTGAATACAGAATCCATGTGATTCACATTACTATGTAAATGGGCTTTTAATAGGATTTTAAATATATCCCTGAAAACACAAAAAACAGCCAAACTATCAGAGACTGGGCAAAAGAGAAAGCAACTAGAGGGTGAAGGTCTTTGTGGCTCATTGTGCCAGAAAGTGGGTAAAAGATCAGGATTGTATTGGAAACGCCAAAAGCATAGCAATTTAAAAAAGAGTCTGGAGGACTTACGTAGCTTTTCTTTTGGTGGAAGATATCTCCAAAAAAATCATAACTTGAAAGACAGTTCTGAGGTAAAAGAAAATCCAGTGTGGGAAAGAAAAGACATAAAAGTAAACCCTTGAGAACTAAGAAACATTTTGGACTGATTTTGGGAGGATTAAGTGTCTATTGAAAGAACAGCATAACCTGTATTGGTGTTTTTTTTTAGGTATATTAAAAATATGAAGGAACATATATTGTTCTGTACTTTATATTATAGTTTGTCTATAATTCTAGTATTTGGCCGTTAATGCTTTTCATCTTTTGTTACAATAATCTTTCTGCATCATCTGTTCAGCTATTAACTGGAAGTTTGAATTTAATTTTTAGGGTTTTCGATTTACATGGAGATCATGACATTTCCCCTTGTTAACATTTCAAATTCTATTACATCCTACTCAAAATGTCCATATTAAACTTCTTACCTCATCATATCTTGATCTCTTTTGCTTTCTGACCAAATAGTTAAGTCAATAATTAAGTAACATCTAAACACATAGAAGTGGTCTTGCAGTTGGTGCCTCTGTCACGTTTCAAGTTGTCACAGTTTAAAATGACAAACATGCAGAGTTTCTATCATATCCTCTATTTAATTGAAAAATAAATAGCACTGATGAGGAGCAGCATTGTTGAAGTTGTAGACTGAATACAGTCTAAAACCAGAGTCTTCGCCCAATCCAACACGAGTCTCAACTATGAGGCTCCCTGCCTCTCACCACTTCACATTGGAATCAGTTCAAGCCTTGACACATAATTTATGTCCAACAAGTTTAACACCGTTCTGAAGTAAGAAACAATTTTTGCTGATGCTAAACATGTGTCATTACACCAAGACCTTCGTCTTATTTGCATAAATATATATTCATTAGCTACAGCATTGAACGATCTTTAAAAAAACATAAAGAAAAGCCAGCTGGTTTCTCATGACCTTGATAACCTGTCCTTGTCATGAAAGATGCTGGGGAATTACAAGCAGCTGCCAATTTTTGAGCTTCAGGAGACCAATGAGCTGTTTCCTTCCCTGATTCGAGAAGTGGTGCAGTCTCATACTGTTTTTTTTAACAAACATCCCTCCTTGCAGCAAATAGTTTCTAATTGACATAAGGATGTATCTAGTAGAACATTTCCTCAGTGGGTGATTAAAGACATTGATCATTAGACCACTGCTTTGTTGCAAACGCTTTGCTGTCTTTTTTATTCATTCACCTAATGTCAGTATCACTGGCAAGGCCACATTTATTGCCCAAATCTAGTTGCCTTGGAGAAAGGGATGATGAGCTATGTTCTTGAACACAACCGAGTGGCATGGTGAGCCATTTCAGAAGATAAGTAAAAGACAACACATTGCCCTTGGTGAGGAGTTGCATATAAGCACATTGAATGAAGATAACAAACTTTCAACTCTCAAGGGTAGGAGTGAAACCATTGGGTTTTGTGCTAAGCCAATAGTTTCATTATCAGTGTTTTCTATAAAATATTTTTATTTCATATTTAGTTGAATTTTTAAATTTCCCAGGTGTGATGATGGGATTTGAACTTTTGGGCTGATTGTTAAGCAAGGGTGGGGTGGGGTATATGTTGCTTGCCTCGACTCCCTCACTCCTTTAAAAAGATTGAGAGCAAACTGAACAATATTACACCGTAGGTGGCCTTAACAAGCTGAAAGTGGGACTTATGCCTATCAGTGGAAGGTAGCCTTATTCACAAGAACTACCCAGACAATTTACTGGCAACTAACCTAATGGGTGCTATAAGGAGACCCACAAAGGTCAAAGATAGACACCAGATGTAGGTATGTCCTGGGCTTATTTTAGTGGCGAGAGATCAGCCACTGAAGGGAAGAGGCCAAACTAGATGGGGATACGAATGTTTTGGAGGCCAGGCAGCAAACCATAAAATAAGGGACACAATCTCAGAAATGTTCCTTCAATGCACATTGTACTCTCCTCAAGAGATAGCAACTTCCTTCCCACCTTTTCTGACCTTCCCAACTTCACCAGCCTTCCATATGTACCACATTATGGTGGTGGAGCAGGTTGATATCTTACATAGCTGTTATTTGATGAGTTAAAGGCTTCAATAGTCTGAAGGCAGGTGGCTTAATGGATATGTTATCCAGCTCTAAACTATGGACTGAGTCGGGCGATGGACAGTAAGGCAGTGGGTTACCAACTAATTTATGTTTCCTGCAACCCCCTCACCCGCAGGGCAGCCATGAAATCCAGCCCACAATGTGCCTTCATTATTACTTTAGGCTTCTACATTATTAATTCATTAACATGACCGTTCTATTAGCATAGTCTTGTATGTTGGCTGGATTTAACACTGTTCTCCTTCAGCACGATTGATTTTCTAACAGCAGTTCCTATGTACTTATTAGAAAAGAACAATAAAACAGCACTTTCTTCCCTTTCAAATACATTATAATGCATTGTGCGTTGTGTTGTGTAATCTTAAACAAGTAAGCATTTGATGTTTCACTGCTCTGAAACTGTGTGCTATTGCTGCACATCCTTTGGAAGTGACCCATAGTTTAACAAATGTATCATCCCTTTGTCACTGCTTGAGCTTGTAAGGATGTTTTGTTGCACAGTGTTGATGCTGACTCTTAGTGCCTGCTCTTGGCTTATCATGAGATAAAAGGTACTGCAGCATCCTCTATCCACCTCCCCCTCTCTCCCTATTTATTTCAGAACCTTCTTCCCCTCCCCCATTTCTGATGAAGGGTCTAGGCCCGAAACGTCAAGTTTTCCTGCTCCTATGATGCTGCTTGACCTGCTGTGTTCATCCAGCCCCATGCTTGTTATCTTGGCTTATCATGTGTTGTTTTTAGCTTGTAGAGTAATTAGTTTCTGTAACTCTCCTGTATAAGCTGTTCCTTTGTCTTGTAGGAAAGATCTGCGTTCCCTCTGTTTTTACCTTCCAGCGAAATCTCAATATCTTTTTCCTAAGTCAGACTTCATCGCATTCTCATTCACCTGTTAAAAACTCATCAATAGTTCTGTCCCTTATGAGTTCTGATTTCAGTGCTCCATAATCATTGTTATTAACTAATTTGTAGAGACCATTGGCACATTTACTTAGATGATCCCTTGGATGCTGAGATATTCCATTAAGTCTTGGTCTTTCAAGTGTCTTATTTGTTCTCAGATTAAAGAGATGGTCAGAAGTTTGTAGAATTTCTTCAAAAGTATTTTTGCATTCTTTTATAAATTCCTATTAATAATGTCATCAAAATCCAATTGAACATAATAGCTTAATCACTTGCTCAGCCTGCCATTTAGCATTTACATTTGAAGAAATTCTGTATTTTAATACCTGTTTTCTCCAAGCTCTCCAACCCTGTATTCTGCTTGGTCCATTTCTGATATTAAATCCTTGTCATGTCTTCCTAATGTAATTCATTATTCTTCTAATTTAATATTTTCAATTCTGTAGTATCTCAATGCTGCTGTAATCTCTTTCCCTTAAAGACTCTTAACTTCTGCAAATAGCAATATTATTTTTGTTTTCATTCTTTTTAAACTTTTAACCTATGTATATAGAAATCCTATATCATTTTCATTTTTTACTGGTTGTTTGCCTCTTATTCGCAATAAAAATGCAGGGCTCCCACCTTGGTGAACAAATGGAGATTTCCTGCCCTCTGACAATTTTCCACATTTCATGGCCCAATACACTATACATGCGCCTTTCCTTGACCTTCCCAAGTTAAAAATGTCTGCCTGCAGGTTTAATAAAATCTTAGCTTCAAAACCATAGTTTAAATTATAGGACTTCTGCTCAAACCACAGCCTCAAAGATCTTCTAGCTATTTGGCTTGGTAGTCTGTTTTCTTTAGCTGTTACATTGTCCCTTTTGTTGCCTTAATCCTGCTTTGTAATGTTGCAACCTGGATTTCCTTTCTGTAGTTGTGCATCATGGTGCCCAAGTGCTATGATGGCAATGCTCAAAATGAGCTGAAGGTATGCCTTTTGTCTATGTCCAGCCTTCTTATACTGTTCTTTTTTGCACATAAATTTACAGGTCTCTTTCCCTTTGTGCAACACCAATATTTGACTTTCCTCACAGCCTAGAAGCAAAAAAAAGACAGTAACTTGGTAAATGATACTGATCCAACTGGTCTGTTACATGCACTCCATTTTGAAGCATACAAGATCAGCCCTTCTGGGCTGTGAGTCAAGTTATAAATCCCAGTGACATAAACACAATGACCATTTCCCCACTTGTACTACTCCCTTAAACATTATAGCTTCATTTAAACAGCTTTATTTATATTCAAACAGATTATTTTCGCTAAGATTTTCCTCCGCTGGTTACAGTAAAACATGCAGTTTATTGGCAAAGTAAAAGTGCTTTCAACAAGCTTAATAATCTAAATTATAACTTACTTACAATGTAATGCATTTGTATTAAGCTTGCCATCGGAAATCTTTATTCAATCTGCTTTATGATTGCCTCATGGCAGCAATTTTGACCTTTACCGTTATAAATTAGAATGCCACGTTGTAAATATATGATTGCTGCTTTGAGGCATGTAAATATAAAGCAGGATTAAACATATGAAACACATTAATATTTTGATCATCTGCATGTTAAGTTGACAATCTATGTATGTAACTTATTTTATGTAGATTTGATGACAAGCCTATCTTATGCACACCGAATGCTCCAATACATTGTTTTAGTATTAACCCTTAAATATTGTACAATAAATCACTCAATCACTGCAAGAATTGAGTATGCTTTTATTTGTCATTTGTATAAAGCAGAACAC
Organism: Ginglymostoma cirratum; assembly: GCA_024137785.1. Lineage (NCBI taxonomy): Eukaryota > Metazoa > Chordata > Chondrichthyes > Orectolobiformes > Ginglymostomatidae > Ginglymostoma > Ginglymostoma cirratum. The sequence goes on from JAHRHZ010000012.1 coordinate 41,664,560, forward strand.
TTCAGAAATGTATCTATATATTAATAATTTATCATTGAAATATAGGGAGCAAAATTTGCTAACCCCCAAAAACAGGCAAGAGATTCATGAGACGTGATAAATAAGTTTCTCCAATAATTGACTGCATAGCTTGAAGATTGGTGTGGAAGGAATTGGGTTTAAATTGTTGGGAACTGACAAAAGTACTGAGGAAGGAAGATCTATATGGACAATCTTGTATAGTGAAGGAGAAAGTGCAAAGCAATAGTACAGGTTAGTGTTGCAGACAATGATAACCAGGTTGTGGCAGGAAGGGACAAGGAGCACAAGTATATGGTCAAATTATGAAAAAAGTAATAAAAAGACTGAATTAAAGGCTCTTTATCTGAATACATGCACCATTTGTAATATGCTAGACAGCACAAATAGAAATAAATTAATATGATACAATGCTCATTGCATAGACATGCTTGCAAATATTCAACCATGAAGAGCACTCCAGAAGGAAAAGCAGAAAGGAAAATTAGGTGGATAGCTCCATTAAAGAAAGATAAGATCAGTGCTGTAGTGAGAAATGATCTTGGTTCAAGGGATCAAAATATGGAATCAGTTTGAATGATGGTAAGGAATAGCACAGGAATGAGGTCAGTGGTCAGAGTGGTTTATGTGCCTCCTGACACTAACTACACTATATGATAGAGTACAAATCAATAAATAATGTGGCCTTGCACTAAAGATATTTCAATAAAGCAGAAATTATCACCTTCATAGAATTTGGACAAATCAAATTGGCAAAAGTGCACTGGGAGAGGAGTCCATATTGAGGACAGTTTGTTAAAACTGTTGTGGAAACCAATATGGAACCAATATATTTTATACCTAGCATTGTGTAGTAAGATAGAATTAATTAATTATGTCATAATACAGAATCCTGAGGTGATAATGCTTATCCCTTGTGACATAAGTCACTAGGGCTTGGATAAAGTGGTGTTGAAAGCTCACTAACGTATGCAAATATTATATTCACAGACACGTCGTTGTCTGGACTAACATTACCCTATTTGATCACAAGAGTAGTATGATTTCATCAGTGTTGCATGCTGCAAGTGGCCCCAATTAAAATGACCTTCAAGTCACATGCGATGATACTGTGATGATATCATGAGTATAATTCCCAAAGGCAAAGTGATGTTTTATCTGTGAGATATAACACGTTAAGAGTGATCGTAACATGATAGAATTTCACATTCACCTAGAAAGTAAGAAAGTTCAGTATGAAACCGGTGTCTTAAACCTAAATAAAAACAATTATTGAGATATAAATACACAGCTAAAGTTGAATGGAGAAAACAGATTAAAATGTAAGACAGTTGTAAAACAGAAGCAGATGTTGAAGGATTCATTTCGTAAGTCTCAAAAAAACAGTATGCTTCATTGATAAAGAAATATGCAATGACCAGGAAGCTTATTCCATGGCTAACTACAGGAATGGAAAGAAAAGATGCATAATGCTACAAACATTAGTGTTAACCCAGAAGACTGGGAAAACTTTAGAAACCAGCAAAGGATGACTAAATCATGATAAATGAAGAGTGGTTGGTAGATGAGAGAAATTTAGCAACAAATTTAAAAACAGACCATAAGACTTTCTCAAAGTATGTAAGAAGTAATTTGCTAAAGTGAGCAGAGATTCCTTAGTGTAGGAAACAAAGGAATAAATCATAGAAACAAAGATTAGTCTAAACTTTGGTCAGGTATGTTTTATCTCTCATTACAGTAGAAAACAAAAATAGAACAGAATTGTGATCATTAGGGGAAAAGTACTAAGAAATTTATGGGATTAAAGGTTGAAAAGTCTCCTGGATCAGATGGCCCACATTCAGTGTTCCAAAAAGTGTGACTGCAGAAATTGTGGATGTAGTGGTTATAGTTTTACAAACTTCCCTAAATTCAAAAAAAAAGTCCCAGAGGATTGGAAAATTGAAAATCTAGTGCTACTATTCAAAAAAGAGGAAAAAAGAAAGCAGGAAACTACAGCAGTTAAAGTAACATCTGTCATTGGTTAACTGCTAGAATTATATGATTAAGAAGACAAGGATCATTAGAAAATGATAAAGGAATTAATCAATGTAATCATGGTTTAATGAAAAAAAAGTTCTACAAATTTATTGCAGTTCTTTGAGGATGTAACAAGCAGGATGAACATAGGAGAATCTAGATAGATGGATTTAGTATATTTGGATCTCCATTGATGAGGTGCCACATGAAAGGTTACTATACAAGAAAGGAACTCATGTTGTTGGGAATGATATATTAGCATGGTTATGGGATTGGTTATCTAGCAGGGAACAGAGTTTTAAAGGAAATAGGTTATCTTCAGTTTGACAAACTGCAACTAATGAATGCCGCAGGATCATTGCAGGGTCTCAAGCATTTACAATCTGTATTAAGGAATTAAATGAAGGAATGGACTGCATTGTAGCCACAATTGCTGTTTATATAAAAATAGACAGGGAAGAAAGTTACGAATAGGATACAAAGAGTCTAAAAAAGGTTATATGCTTGTTACACTTAAGTGACTGAGCAAACAACTTGTAGATGAAGTAAAATACGGGAAAATGTGAAGTTGTCTCTTTGGCCGGAAGAAAAATAGATTAGTATTTAAATGGAAAGAGTACCCAGAATATCATGACATAGAGAGATTTAAGTGTCATCGGACATGGATCACAAGAAGTTAACATGCAAGAACAGCAAGAAGACAAATAGAATTTAGACCTTAGAAAATAGGACAAAGTTAGCTTCTATTGCAAGAAAGCTGGAGTTTAAAATTAGTGAAGTCTTGCTATAACTACAGATGGCTTCAAGAGTATTGTGTACAGTTCTGGCCTTCTTACTTAAGGAGAGACATGTTTGCATTGGAAGCAATTCAGAGACCGTTCGCAAGAGCGATTGTTGGGATGAAGGTATTTGTCTTATGAGAGATACTTGAGCAAGTTGGGCCTATAGTTATCAGAGCTTAGAAGAATAAGATGTGACCCTTACTGATAGATATAAGACTCTGAGGGAGGTTGATAGGATGGATGCTGACAGGATGTTTCTTTTTGTGGGAGAATTTAGAAATAGTTTAAAATCAAGGAGTTTCCCATTTTAGACAAGGATTTTCCTCGCTCATAGTGTCATAGAGTCATACAGTAATACAGCATGGAAACAGGTCATTCAGCCCAAACTGATCCACGCTGACCATGGTGCCCACTTAACTAGATCCAATTGTCCGCATTTGGTCCGTATCCCTCCGAACACTTCTCGTCTATGTACCTATCCAAATATTTTTTAAATGTTGTGATTGTACCTGTCTCAACCACTTTCTGTGGCAGCCCATGTCATATATGGACCACTGTCTGTGTGAAGAAGTTGCCCCTCAAGTCCTTCTTAAATCTTGCCCCTCTCACCTTAAAACTATGTTCTCTAGTTTTCAATTTCCCATCCCTGGGAAAAGGACTAAATGCATTCATCCTAGCTATGTCCCTCATGATTTTATATACCTCAATAAGGTCACCTCTCATTCTCCTACATTCTCAGGAATAAAGCCTTACCCTGGCCAACCTCTCCCTATAACTCAGGCCTACTAGTCCTGGCAATATCCTCGTAAATCTTCTTTGCACACTTTAAATTTTAACTACGTCTTCCCTATAACAGGTTGACCAAAACTGTACACATTACTCCAAGTGTGGCCTCACCACAAGTGTAACCATAATGTCCCAATTCCTACACTCAGTGCCTCAACTGATGAAAGCCAGCATGCTAAATGCTTTCTTCACCACACTGTCCACCTGTGACTCTGCTTTCAAATAACAATGTACTTGTTCTCCTAGGTCCCTCTGTTCCACAACATTCCTCAGAACCTTACCATTTACTGTATAAGTCCTACCTTGGCTTGACTTTCCAAAATACAACATCTCACACTTTTCTGTATGAATTGCATTTACCAATCCTCAGCCCACTTCCCCATCTGATCAAGATCCCTCTGTAATTTTGTATTGTACCTCCTAATTTTGTATCATCGGCAATCTTACTAATCATGCCTTGTACATTCACATCAGATCATTTATGCAAGTAACAAATAACAAAGGTCCCATCACTGACCCTCGTGGCACACCACTAGTCACAGGCCTCCAGTCTGAGAAACAACCTTCAACCATCACCCTGGGCTTCCTACCATTGAGCCAGTTTTGAATCCAATTAGCTAGCTCTCCCTGGATCCTATGCGACCTAACTTTCATGACTAGCCTGCCATGTGGCACCTTGTCAAAGGTCTGTACTCAGAAGCTTGTTAATACAAATGTAGAGATTTAAGACCAAAAATATATCATTTGACCCCTTGGGCCTATTCTGCCATTCAGTAAGGTTATAGCTGATCTGATTGTGGCCTCAACTTCACGTTCCCATTTACCACAGAGAGTCTTTGGTTCCTTTGGTAGTCAAACATATACCTACCTCATCCTTAAAAATATTCAGTGCAGGCCTACATTACTAAATCCCATCCTGCAGCTGTAACAGAGTGTTCAGGCTGGAAGATGTGCTAAAACTGACCAAATATTAGCAGGAAGAAGTGAGACAGATAGTTAAACAAGGGAAAGAATAGGCTCCAAATTTCTCGTCTGCTACACTAGATTCCTAGGTGAAAAGGAGGTGCAACCTTTTCCACCAGGGTCAGGAAGCCTTTCAAATAAACTTTGCAAAGTCAGTGGGTGGTACACTACAGTGGTCAAAGGCAGGAGACAAACTGAGAGGATCTGGACGCAGTGCTGCAAAAAAAAATCAATAATCTCAGCCAAATGTTTAAGATCAGTGAATGCATCTTCCATCAGCCCAGCTGCAACTACTTGAACAACTCTTCAGTCTTTAACAAATGCTTGTTGACACCTTTCTAAATACATTTCATCGTTGTGGCTGATGAATGTGTGTTCAACTCTGCATATTTAAGAGACCCTATTCGTCGAATACTCAGCTTCAAAATGGCAGACTGGCAACAAATCAGCATTACATGCAGATTGATGTCACAATCTGCCTATTCTGAATCATTCCTGACATGTCTTCTACTTTTCTAACACCCTCGCCAAAATGATCTCCTTTACAGTTTACACTATAATGTGCACGGGAGTTCTGAATATTATTTTGGAACTACAATGGCACTTATAGTACCAGAAGTTGGGGTGCTAAGAAGCCAAATATTGTGGTCCAGGTGAAGCAATATTTATGTCATTTGATTGATCCTCACCCTTTCTGGTGGTTATAGCTTCTGTTGGTGTCCTGCATTATGGATTGTCCCACAAAAAGTTTTTATAAATCCCAAATATTCAATGTCATGTCTGATTCCATCTGTACATGCAGACAGATTGGTCCGTGTCGTTTCAGTTACTCTTTGGAAAAGTATCTTGGTGCAAGTTCTGTCAGCTGTCAGAAACAGTAATCACCTGTGAAACACAAGATTTTCTTGATTTTACGTTACATTCATTCTTGTGAATGTGTGTATTGTTAAATCCACCCTTTTCAAATCCATCTTGCATATCAGCTCGTTCTGGTGCATATCAATGACAAATATCAGCTTGTCTGAAAGAGCATTTCTAACAAGAAAATAGAATGAATTTGAGATCTTTCCTGCTAATTAAATAGATTTCGAGATATGTCTGTAGTGATGGATAATCCATGAAAAACTGAAGCAAAATTTGTTTTAATTTCAAACATTTTTCTTAGAAAGTCATTCTTTCAGTGATTACATTGAAATTAAAATAACTCCAAACTAGAAAAGAATAAATGAAGCATGGCTAAGGACAAAATCGGGACTATTAAAGTTATCTGAAAGCATAGTACAATAATACCTGTATAATACATATTAAAGAAATCTTACTATCATGCATTCATAAACATTATTTTTCTTAATTTTTACTGGAAAAAGACAACAGTACAACTGACCTTTCAGCATGATTAACATTAAGAATTAAAAACAAGCTTCGTAATTTGCCCAGAGGATTTTTTAAAATGAAAAAGCTGGCAAATACATGCATATTTGAATTGTTGTTTTAGGGAGATTTGCTGATGACCTCGATGTTTCTGTTGAATGATTTCATTAGCCTGCCCTGTAGTGGAGGTTTATATAAACTGGAGCTGTTTAAAGAGCTTTAATTATCACCAGCTGGCATTAGCAGATAAATATTTTACCCAGAAAAACAAGTTCCCTGATTAATCATTAGATTTCATATACTGTAACCAAAATCAAGTCAACCGCAGTCACTGCGTAGACTGTCCTTAATATTGAAAAATCTGCAAATGGTAAAGAAGTGCTAATTGTGGAACAATTTCCCAAAAGCTTGGTCAAAGGTGAGTTGTAAGCAAAATATTATTGGAAATGAGGGAAAATTACAGTTCGGTGACTGAAGATATAACAAATTGCATTCCTACAGCCTTTTTAACAGAGGAAAACATCCCAAGGCACTTCATAGAGTGTAAACAAACAAAACTTGACACTGAGCTCACAAGATGATAGTACAGCAAATTGTAAAATGTAACTAAAGGGCACAGATTAACAAAAACAGTAGAAAAGTCTTTAACTGTTTATCAAAGAGCAAGAGTTCAAAATACAACGCATAATTCATAGAATCCCTACAGTGTGGAAGTAGGCCATTCAGCCCACCGAGTGCACACTGACCATCTGAAGAATATCCCACCCAGACCCAGCCCCTACCCTATAACCCTGCGTTCCCCATGGCCAACCCACCTGGCCTGCACATCCCTGGACACTACAAGGCAATTTAGCATGCGCAATCCACCCTAATCTGCACCTCTTTGGACTGTAGGAGGAAACGAGTGCACCCAGAGGAAGCCCACATAGACTCAGCGAGAATGTGCAAACTCCACATAGTCACCCAAGGCTGGAATCAACCCCAGGTCCCTGGTGCTGTGAGGCAACAGTGTAACCACAGATTCAACATGCAATATTGATAGTACCACTGGCATGTGTAATACGTGATAAAGGCACCAGTCCCAGGTCAGATTGATGAAGCAGAACAGTTTTGCCTTCCATCTTGCATCATCTCTCAAACTGGGTGATGTGTTCAGTTAATGCTAGCATGGATCTTCGGCAGACATCCTCCTACTTTGTCAGTTTGCCAGTTCAATTGTCCATTTATATACTTTCTTTTAAAGGCTGCTGAATACTTATGACAATAATTCATCAAATTATTTTTATCAATTGAATTGTCCAATCTCCCAGGAGATAGACAATCAAGGCAGTCCACTGCAGATCCATGCTTATCACTTTTACAAACATCTTGTTACCTTCTTTCAGGCAGTTTGTTTAGCATAGACTAGTTTGGGCCGAAGGGCCTTTTTCCATTACTCTATGACCCAGTATGCGGATCATGAAGCTCCTTCTTGTCAGGCCCCACTATGCCGACACAAAAGCTTGTTTCTGAACTCTGTCCTTGATCAAATAATAGGCCCTTATCCAAAACCTTGTCAATAATGATTGCACTGCTGACTGTCAGCTCCGGCAGGCTGCTGAAGGATCTTTCTTAATTCAAGTGACTTATTTCAATAATGCCATAATTTCTTGCAAATATTATGATAGAACTGTATCTAACAAAATGATCAAAAACCTAGTCCAAGAGGTAGATTTTAATGAGAGTCTTTAAGGAAGAGAAAAAGGAAGAATGTGAGGAGTGAGGTTGAGGTCACTTAGCCATTCTCACATTGCTGACCAACTATGTTGATGAAGGCCAAGACTGTGCACATCAGGCAGAATCTTGGTACGCAGGTCCTGGGACTGCATGACATAGGCAAACACATCCATGGTGGCAGATATACACTCCCATGCCAGAGCCAGCTTGGTGCTGTTCATGAATGTCACCATAGTCCCAGGGAACCCTAGCCTGCTTTCACATTACAGAGTGATAACTGATGTTGAGTTTAACCTGATGGAATCACATTTCATGCAAGGGCCAAGCTTGATGAAGTGGCCCTTTTAAGTTCTGACAATGTTGGTGGTCTCCCCCTTCCTTCAATCCAACCTACCAAGTGCCTCTGACAAAGCTGCATCCTGCTTCTATGCCTGTCATTAATGGCTATGGGATCCAAGGAGACCATGGGATTATTTTATGCTCGGGACTGAGCAGGGCCCAGTCTGTGAGAGTCCTCTGAGTGTCAGGCAACCCACTGCATTTCTTTTATGATCAACAGTAGAGAGCTGCCAGTTAATGGTAAGGCCCTGGGGAATATTGCCAAACAAAGAGACCTGGAGGTACAGGTTCATAGTTCCTTGAAAGTGGAGTTGCAGGTATACGGGATGGTAAAGAAGGCATTTGGCATGCTTGCCTTCATTGGTCAGAGCATTGAGCATAGGAGTTCGGATGTCATGTTGCAGCTATAAAGGATATTGGTGAGGCCACCCTTAGAATTTTGTACTGTATACAATTCTGGTCACCCTTCTATAGGAAAGATATTGTTAAACTTGAAAGGGTGCATAAAAGATTTACAAGAATATTGCTAGGGCTGGAGAGTTTGAGTTATCCTGAGAGGCTGAATAAGCTGGGGCTTTTATCCCTGAAGCATCGGAGGCTGAGGCATGACCTTATAGAGGTCCATAAAATCATGAGGAGCATGGAAAGGGTGAATAGCCAAGGCTTTTTCTTAAGGTAGGAAACTAGACAGCATAGGTTTAATGTGAGAAGGGAAAGATTTAAAAAGGACCTGAGGGGTAATTTTTTCACACAGACGGTGGTGCGTGTATAGAACATGCTGCCAGAGGAAGTGGTGGAGGCTTGTACAATTGCAACTTTTAAAAGGAATCTGGGTGGGTATATGAATTGGAAAGTTTTAAAGGGATATGAGCCAAATGTTGGCAAATAGAGTTAAGTCAGATTAGGATGTTTGGCTGTAGCAGCCAGATTGGACTGAAGGGTTTGTTTCCATGCTGTATGACTCTATGTGCTCACCAGATTGTACTTTTGAGGTTAATAGAATATCCTCTGATGTGAAAACCTTGAGTTGGTGGAAAGTACAGGCCTATGCTTTGGTTGTGCATCCTCTGAAAGTTCAGTGGCTTCCTCTTCTGAAGTGGGAATGATATTGAAGGTCTCTGGTGCAGACCTCTTCTTAACAGATGTCTGCAGTTGCTGCTCATGCCTGTATTTGAGAAGAGAGGGAATTAGTTGTGGAACAAGGATAAAAGCTTGTACAGATTAGGAATAAGTAAGTATTCGCATTCATGGGAGAGCAGCATAGCACAGGGCAACAAAGGTTAGTGTGTTGGGTTGGTTGTCATGGAGTTATCTCTATCCCTATGTGACTGATCGTGTTCTTATGTTGCCAAATCAAGCATTTTTCTGCTGAAGGAGTGAGAAATTTTATGTCCAAAACTCCCTCTACCCCTGCACCTGACAGCTTTGACCCTCTTGGTCATGTGGTATGCCAGTTGTTTCTGAATGGGACAAAAGGTAGGATTAAGAATGATAGAAATGGATCAAAGAGCAATAGTGGTGATGGAAAAACAGGAGAGGTGGTGAGGTGTCACTAGTGAGTTAATAGGAAGCACAAGGAGAAGGAAGGGGTAGTAGTTTGGGAGAAATTTTGTGAGGTAACCGATAATTAAGGTGACACCTATATTTGTAGAGTACAGAAAATCATTGACCTTCTTCCTGCAATGATACCGTTTATCCCAGGACAAGCCACTATCTGTGTCCAAATTGACCTCTTTTTTATTTATTCATGAGATGAGGGCATCGTTGGCTGGTTCCAGCATTAATTGCCCATTGGACTGTTAAGTCAACCACATTGCAATGGGTCTGGAGTCATGTGTAGTCGAGATCAGGTTAGGTTGGCAGTTTCCTTCCCTGAAGTGAACCAGATGGTTTTTTCCCCAACAATTACAATGGATTTATGGTCACCTTTAGAATCTTAATTCGTAATAAAGACTTTTTATTAAATTCAAATTCCACCGTCTGCCATGGTGGGATTTGAACCCAGGTCCCCAGAACATTACCTGTGTCTCTGAATTAACAGTCCAGCATAAACAGCACAAGGTCATGAGCTCCACTCCAGACGTTTATGATCTGTCGCGAACAACATGGTCCTCCTCTCCACCATTCCATTCTCCGGCTCTCCCAGTTGTCTGTCCACAAATAAGGGAGCTAACTTGCCTACTTGGGCCATTCCCTCAGTGATAATAGTCAAGCTCACAATGTCAAGTTGTTGTCACTAGAAGTCAAAAAAGTGAGGAATGATTTGATTGAGGTTTCTAAGATCCTGAATAGTGCTGACATGATGTACGTGGAAAGGATATTTATTCTAGAGGGTGAATCCTGAACAAGGAGACACTGTTTTACGGTTAGCGGTTACCTAATTTTTTTATTGCAGAGAAATGTGTGACTTTAAAACTCCCTGTCTCAGAAGGTGGTGGAAGGGATGTCATTGAACAGTTTTAAGGCTGAGGTTGATAAACTATTCTTATGAAGAATCAAAAGGTAGACTTGAAGAGCCTACTTCTGCTCCTAATTTGTTTGATCATAATTATGCTCGTGTATGAGGGCCAACTCGTAGCTTGCAGCATCTGAAGTGGCATGAATGCCAATTGGTTGTAACAGAGGCTAGCACGGTTGACCCTTCTGCCAGGTATTGTATGAGGACACCAATGAGCTCAGTTGCTTGACTGATGAATGGAAGATCGCATGAGAAAAGTTGCTCCTAGACATGGCAGACATGACATGAATCTCACACCACAAACCACTTTACCTAAAAATAGGAAAATTGGGCCCTTAGTGTACAATACATATGCTAAGACTCCTACAGCATGAAAATAGCTGCGTGCATTGTGGGTAACATGGGTAAATCACTCTGTAAACGATAACAAGTGGAATGTTATCTTGTTTGCCTTTGTATGAAAAAGATGGTATTTGGAATAGAATCATAGTACTGCTTTAATGTCCCTCTTGGGGCACCACAGTCATATGACCTCTATCATGAGGCACTCACTGCAGATATCCTGCTTACAGCCAGGTCAGAAAACACAAATATTCCTGTTCCAGATCCTGCCAGCTCCTACCGGCAGTAGTGATCAGCACAAAGGCAGATCCTGTGCTCATTTCTCCCTCACTTAGAATCTTGCACTTCCCTGTTCTGATACTCACTCTGATGCCTCGCATTATCTAACTCGATGAGCAGTGAACAATGACTCAGGGCAAGAATATATTATTGGATATTCATTATTTACTGATGCATTTCAAGGAAACAAATGTCCTATTCCCAAATGATGCTTCTTCTAAAGCACAAGTTGACCTTCAAAGTTCTAGCGTGTCTGCCATGACCAATCTCTTGGTTTCATCATCAGCCCCGGGCTTGTAACCCTGGCCATGGAATACATACCTGCACCTGGAATAACTCACAAAAAGGCACAGGTGACCATCTCTTGAAGTCTCAAATAATCCTGCTACCCTACCTTTTGCCACCAGTTCTCAACTAGGCAGAATAAGAATTTTCCCAGGAATTTAAAAGGATTTAAAAGATCTCACGCAGGAATTTTATATTTAAAATACAATTGCCGTCCATGCATCACATTCATATCTTGCGTCCTTTTAACAGGTTAAAATTAAAACAATTAAATAAAAGAATTCAGTTGATTTTATTATTGTGGTATACCCAGGCATCATGACTGCAATTCTCAATGTGACAGATACCTAATAGATGTGTTAGTCACAAATGTGGAATAAAGCGAGACCAATACATTTTCCTTAAAGGCAGAGAGTATAAACTGGAGCTGACCTCTAATCTCTCTTTGCATGATATCATGAGAGAGGCCTGTGAAAACAACAATGGTAACACATTGTTTCAGAATGTACGTCGTGTATGACACACGAGTGAAGCTTAAAAGAGATTAAAAATATTTTTAATGTATTAATCATCTTAAAGCTATGTATTCTTCACTGATTATATTTCAGAAATTAACGTGTAAAAATAGAATGATAGAAGGTGTCAAGACTATTTTTCTTTAACCTACCATTCTGCTTACCTGTTTCTCCTTTTTGCCCTCCTCACATATCTGCTCAGGCAAATTGACTGTAACAATAATATTTGCCAGTTGCAAATAACAGCCTGGCAGTTTTATGTGTGGTTGTGTGATGTACTGGAGTGTCATACTCACTGGGGATCTGCACTGGAAATCAAGCCCTACTATTTCTGATGTTATCGCAAAAGTTAAAGATATTAAGAGATCAGTATGATCCATCAGTTTACCTAGTTTTCAGAACCAGGTTGATGGAAAGCATGGACCAGGTTTCTGTACTGAACAAAAATTGTTATTTGTTACAAGTAATTAGATTTTAGCTACCGGTAAACAGTTATAAACTGTTGGCATATAATACTACTAATTAAAACAGTAATTGCCTTATAAACCTCTCCTCACACATACACACCGACAGAAAAAATACATGGGTTGTGAACAAAGAGAAAAAAAACAGAAAAACTGTTCAGCAATTCCAACAATTGTTGCTGACAAGATTCTTATGACGCATATGGTGGTCAGAATGCTGCTTCTCAGTCATTCTTCTCTGGATGCCTCCACTGGTTTTCAAGAGGCACACTGTGCTATTCACTTCTAAGAGGTCTCTTACTTGTCAGTTAAATGTCATAGCTCAAAGCTGATGGAAAAATAAACTTTTTTTCAGGTTTAAAGTGGCTGATTACAGAAAACAGAGAGAGAGAGTTCCTGGCTAATGGAGTCCTGATGGCTTCTCTATATCTTTTTTCCCAGTCCGAAGCTATTGATTAACATGAGAACCAATCACATGCTTGTTGGTAGGCAAAAGGCCTTTGTCTATGATAACCGTTCACAAGTCTGCCAACCAATCAGCTTCTTGTTTCCAGTTGAAGCTTCATCTATACATAACTCCTGAGCTCCAGTTCATCTGCAAGCACTGCTGTAACCAACAGCTATATAAAGTTTTCACAATGAGTTTCCAATTACTTGCTAATACACCACGTAGCAATTTTGGAAAGTGTGCACAAACATGTTGGAAATAGAAACAGGAGTAAACAATTTGGTCCCTATTATTCAGTAAGTTCATAGCTGATTTGCCCGAGATCTCAACTCCTTTTTCAATTCAGCTCATCATTGCCCTCAATTCCATAATATTTCAAAATTTTATATATCCCATCTTTAAAGAACACTCCTCACAACACTTCTTTGCCAACTTACTGCTTTGGCTGTTAGTTTTAGAAACTGGATACGTAGGAAAAAACTATTTCTCAATTCAGTCCACAAGTTAAAAAAAATTAAAAAACATGGTCTTTACAGGTTTTATACTAGAATAATGAGCCAAGAGGCCATGAATCCAAATCCAACATGGCGAGTTTTGAAGTTACAGTCACAGCATTCTGTCTCTGCAAATCTGAGGGCCAGAAACTGAAAAAAAAAAGCTATGAAACCCATGGGATGACCTCAGTATCTGATAGGTTCACTTACATTCTTCAGGGAATACAGCTGGTCACTTTTTCTGGGCTACATGTAATACTATTACCACACACAGTGGTTGACTTTTAGTCATCTTTGACCTGGCAAGCCGCTCAGTAGTTCATAATTACATCAATATTCTGTAAAAGGAAGAAATTAAATTGATAATACTAAAAGATCTTAGCCTCATGGAATCTGCAAAGTTCACTTCAAAAATATACAATCACATTTATGTCAACTTGCAGTCCGACACATTAATACTAACAAAGCGACATCCATCCGTAGATGTATCTGTATCTCCTTCCACTAACTCACAGTTTGGAAAGAAACATAAGAGATGAAACATGGGATGTGGGTGTCACTGACTGGGCCAGCGTTTATTGTACTTTACCTTTCAGAAGGTGGAGATGAGCTGCCTCTTGAGCCACTGCGGTACATTTGTTGTAGGTGGACACACAATGCCATTAGGAAGGGTGTTCCAGGATTTTGATCCAACTACAGTGAAGGAACAATGACTTATTTTCAAGTCAGGATGATGAATGGCTTGGAGAGGAATGTTCCCATGTATCTGCTGCCCTTGTCCTCCATGGCAATCGTGTTTGTGGGTTTGGAAGGTGTTTTCTAAGGATCCTCGGTGAATTTCTGCTGTGTATCTTGTAAATGGTACATTGTGCCTCCCCTGAATTTAGGTGGTGGAAGGAATGAATGTTTGTGGATGTGGTGCAATCGAGCGGGCTACTTTGTCCTGATAATGTCAAGCTTCTTGAGTTGGAGCTGCACTCATCCAGCCATGTGGGCAATACTCTATCGTACTCCTGACTTGTACCTTGTAGATAATGAACAGGCTTTGGGGAATCAGGAAGTGAGTTATCCACTGCTGGATTCCAAACCTCTGACCTGTTCATGTAGCCACAGTGTTTATATGGCTAGTTCAGTTCAGTTTCTGATCAATGTTAATCTTCAGGAGGTTGATCATGAGGGATTCATTAATGGTAATGTCATTGTCCTTATGATGGAGGCAAGGACATTGAAGAAGTAGCTGAAATTGGTTTAGCATAGGACACTACCCAGAGGAAGTCCTGCAGAAATGTCCTAGAGCTGATGTGACTGATCTCCAACCATTTTACAACTATTTAATTTGTGTCAGGTTTAACTCCAACCAGTGGAGACTTTCCCCATTCCCATTGATTCCAGTTTTGCTAGGGAGTCTTCCTCTCCTCAACTTATGAATCAATATTGCTTCAGGTTGAACATTGCGCTTTAAGACGATAAATCTATATTAACTCTACATAATTTTGAATTTAAAATCGAATAATTTACTAACTCTTTTGGACCTATTTTCTAATTTATGGTTCTATTAAAAAATCTAAAATGGTTTCTATTCACACAATGATCTGAATCTTGTGATGCAGTTCTGGGTTTAGTAGTCAAGAAAAGAATAATAACCAATGTGCTACTGTTGTGACATCTACAACTGTAAAAAGACACAGTGTAGAAGTATGGACTCTTATATTTATGACTCCAAAATATTGGCCTGAAGGACTGCATTATTCACAGTGCAGTGACATGCACTTCTTAGCTGTAATAAACTGTTTCTCTACTACATAGAAAATAGCTTAAAAGTGTGTGGCTTGTCAATCCTATCTTTATGGTGTATGTAACACCATAGAAATGGTAGTATTTTACTCCTTAATAAAAGCTAAGAGACAGAGATTGACAGAAGAAATATTAGGGCGTGCTGACAAGTAACATAGAAAGAAAAATGAGCGCATCAATAAGAGAAGTGCAAGTTATAGGTCAGTGACCTAATAGGAATTTTATAGAATTTAACTCTGCAAGCTCCAAGCTAGTCAGTAAGTTAAAAACAAATCACGAAAATATGGCAACACCTGAATATTTGATCTTTCGCAGCAATGATAAGGTAATAACCTTTTGAATTGGAACAATGTTGCATTATTTTCTAGTGTTTCTGATTCTAATCTGTTTTTTTTTTCCTAGATGTGAGTAAATATGAACTACGAATTAGTCTAAAATAATGCTATGGCCGGTGGCATCTTTTATACAGTTAATCTAAATACATACAGACATTAGAAAGTAGCTTAGGAAATTATTTTTGCTGCAAGCATACTTCTCTATGACAACTTTGAAAATCTACTAAATGTGTTAAAATATCATTCTACCAATTGACTAGAGTTTGTGACAGAGCAGTTGTCCTGTCTAACACATCCTACACACAAATGAGTTAACCCATTGAGGCAATTTTGTACTCATGTCATTGTGACATTAAAAGGAAAAAAGATTGTGGCTTTAGAATTCATCCTAATTTATTTATGCCACAGATACAATGAACTAGTAACTGTTCTGCGGGTCACAATAGTTTCCTAATTCTCCTTGTAAGACTACTCGGTAGAAATGGCAATGCTATCAGGCTTGTGGATAGAATTTAAAGAGGTGACATATTTTGAAAGCTGAATGAATGAAAGTTTCTGAGAATAAGTACTCCAGATTTTACCGTCCATTAATTCATCTATTATTGTCAGCTTTGTGGCATCCTCCACAATTTTCAGCTCACATAATAGTACGGAGTACAAAGTAATTCTGTTGATGGACAAGGTGGTGGAGAATGAAAGGAACGATAGGAAGCCATTTTAATTACCACCACATTTCAGTTAATCTTTTAAACCTGATTTAAAGCTGTATTATCCTGCCTGTAGACTACATACATGATTATTCTAAGAAGTGGAACAAAGACACATCTGTTTCGATTTTATAGAATTTTGAACAGTATCTTCTTCTATAAGTTTTGAAATTTGTTAAAATAATGTAAATACTATTCAATAACCTATAGGCTGAAACTATTCTGAAGTTGACTATACTGTGGTGATATTAGCAGGCACATAAATAACATTTCAGATAGGTTCATTGACAACAATAAAAGAATTACACTATAGTATTACCAGCTGATTGGATTCTTATGTAAAATATGCACAAATTTTCTGATAACACGTTGAAAATGATCACAGTCCCTGAATTGTATATTGTATAATAATAGATTCAAAGTGGTACCACATGATGAACATCTATAGATATTTAAAGGTGGAAAGGAGACTGGTAAGGGGACAGATTATAGAGACCTGGCAGCAGAATTTCACAAGTTTGGGATGATTCCTAAACCATTCAAAAAATGCGAGTGACTTCTCAATTCTGGAATTCTCACCTCATTCCTGTCACCAGAAATCTCACTGGCATAAGATGGGGGTGCAAGTATCAAGCCTACATCTTGGACTCCCGACTCCGTTGTACAGTTGGGCATATCCTAGCCCCACACAATTTACATGGAGTCAGCCCAGCTTCCACAAGTGGGTCATGGCTACCTGAAGGAGTCATCGACCGTAGTCAGGAATTGGGAACCTTTTGAAAGCTAAGTTCAAAAAGTCTTGTTCATGTTTTTCCCGACTCACAGCCACAGCTCATGGCCCCTTAAACAGACTATGCCAATTGATAAACCCACAGTCACTTCACATAATCCCTCATTCTCCGTGCACTGCTTCCCCTTTATCTATCCTGCTTGTTACTTCCTCAAAGAATTATAGTAAGTTTGTCAGGCATGAGTTTCCCTTCATAACTTCATAGACTCGCCAACTTTAAGGGCATTTAAATGGTCATTCGATAAACAAATGGATGATAATGGAATAGTGTAGGTTAGATGGGCTTCAGATTGGTTTCACAGGTCGGCGCAACATCAAGGGCCAAAGGGTCTGTACTGCACTGTAATGTTCCATGTTCTATGTTCTCTGCAAACTCGGTGCCAACACATGTCCCTTTCATCGCCGTCACCCAGTATCTACTATGTAATATTGATGGCAGATGTGGTCTTTCTGAGCTAAAAACAATACCTGTTCAAAACGTCTTTTGGAAAAATAACAAGGTTATGTCAAAAGTAAAATCCAGACTGTAGCCTTCGCCCTGCCTATCATCTGGCCTTAAACTTTCTGTGAAATAACAAGTGATAGGTGAACCTATTAAGGACTTTAATTAGTGGAGAGCACTCCATACAGGAAGTCTGGCAGCTTTAGCTATGTGAGTTGGTGTCAGGCAAGTGTCCTCTGGGCTCTTGTCCTCCACCGCACCCCATCCCCAGTATCATTCTCCCAGTTTATCCTTCTCAATAATATCTTCTGCCAGGCCCCTCCAAACTCTGACTCACCTCCCGTTCTATAACATTCCCAGATTGGACTTACCTGTAAATCTTGGTTTTGCAGCAGTAGGGCCTGCTTAGAATCTCGGCAATTGTTAGCAGTGGTACTCCTCAATCTACAGAGCTGCCATTAAATCCAGTTAGCTGGCAATTCCCTAAAGTAGGGCTTTCTCCCAAGAAAAGGGAACAAGACTCACTTTAAGATGATTGATGTGGCTCCCAGTAGAATCTTGGGCATGCTGCCCTCCGACCATGGGGCCAAGAACCATAGTCCCCTACACAAGGCAGCTTAATGGCTTTGAGATTGGACAAGAATTGAAGGAGGTGGGTGAAAGAAAGATCATATAACTGAGATGACCCCTGTCTATGAACAATATTATCAAGTGGTAGTTTCTAGAGATGGTACTATAATGGCAGGGAAAAGAAAAATCATTGGTCAATCTGTATTGGATGCATTTCATTGGTCTGATAAGAAAACATAATTTGTGTCAGCCAAATGCTAGATAATAACCATTCCTTGACATATAATTGTCAAATTCCACAGCTTCAATGTGAGTTAATCACCACCAACCAGAAATTTAACTGGACCAACCAGAGATGTACTGTGGCTTCAAGAGTAGGTCAGTGGTTAGGAAATCTGTGGTGATTAGCTCACCTTCTATTTCATCAATGACTGTCCACCATCTACAATGCATACGCCAAGACTGTGATGGAATACTGTACTGACCTAGATAAATACACTCCAACAACGAGCTCAATGGCATCCAGGACAAAATAACTAGTATGAAATATCATTCACAACTTTAAACATTCACTCTCCCTACCACTGCTGAAGTGGCTACAGCACATTCTATCTTAAAGCTACACTGCCACAAATCACAATTTTTTTTGGATTGAACCTTTAAACATCTTTAATCCAGAGGGCATAGGAGAACACAAATTTCCTCACCAAGTCGCATACCACCCTGATACAGGAATGTGTCACTTTTCACCTTCACTGGGTCATAGCCCTGGAATTCTCTACTAAATTGTATGGAGGGGAATACCTTCTCTACACACACTGCTGTGGTTCAGGAGCACACTCCATGAACACCCTCCAAATGGCATTTACAGGTGGACAATAAATGCTGACTTTCCTATGGCCTGTAAATAAATTCAAAAAATATATGCGGACAGGTCTATAGACTTGTACAATAGAGGCTCTTAAAGTTATTAGAATGCCAATTTGCAGAAAATTTTGGAAAACAAGAGACTTAATTGGGCAAACTTTACTCCCATCAAACATAGTTATATCTGTCATGCCTGCGAAACAGGAATGTCTGTCCCCTTATTTGACTCTCAAAGAGTTGTACTGAAGAGTTGTAGATGTTGTGTTGTTTTCTAATATAAGGCGCAGCCCTTTGTATGATCATCATTCAATTTTTAGGATTCTGATACTATGAGCAGTGAAGTGAAGGTGCAATGTGTTTTGCATCCCTACATCTGGAGTTAACCGTCAATATCGGTGTCAAATGATAAATGCCAGCTGTTTATGTTCAAGGTTTTGGGCCATTGCTTCTGTTGGAAATATTACAGTTTTGCTCCGTTCACTATCAACAGCTTTGCCTTCTGTTTCTTGAATATAGATTGTTTTTGAGGTGTGGGGTATACAGTGGAGGTGACAGCAGAGGAATAATCAAACAATTAGAGAAGTTTATGGAGGAATTGCAAGAGTTGAACTGAGTGACTGAAGATTTACTAATGATAGATTAAGGTGGGAGGAACGAAAAGACACCAAAGGGTGGTTTCAGAAGGAGGGATTTAAACACAGTGATGAGATATTTAGAAAAGTTGTGTTGGAGGAGCCAGAGCAGCTAAAAACATTGCAATTACCTTTTGTTTAGGGTAAATCGGCCTGTATCTGTAGTCTTGAATTATTTTTGAGAATTCTGCATCTTTGAGAACGATGCATCAAGAAAAGGTTATATCAGAGCTCTGATCCCCATCGTAGTTGGTTAGCCTAACAACACAATGTCCACATTTATACATTAACATTAGGCTAGGTGGGAAGACTTGGGGCCAACAGCATCTACAGACCATACCCCAACAAAGCTCCATGCCTTCTGAAAAGAAAGTAAAGAGTTTAGTTTTTAATAAATAAGACGAACATGTTTAAGGATCACCATCACAGGCACGCTTACCTTTGCAGTGGAGATAAATTGTGTTTATATTCACTGCAATTTTGGGTGTTACATGCTGCCTGTGAAAGGGTTGTCAAATATTTCACCTGGTATATAGAGACAAAACAAAGACTTCACTTCACCAGTTAGTTTTATTCAATGAAAATCAAATTAAAACTAACTGTTATTATATCCCTACATGCACTAACTTTGATGACTGTACAAATACCTTTCTTTGTTATATGTGCATGATCCTGCAAACAGTGTGCGTGTCTCATTATACAAGTACACCTGAAAAGATTGAACATTATCCCTTTTCCACTGACCTGAGGCCACCACTGAGTTCATTAGTGCAGAACATCCTTTCCACTGACTGAGTCTGCCCCATTGTTCGTATTGGCCAGGGTCAAGTCAAGGGCGCATAGCCTAGATTGGACTCATTTGTCACAGGGCCTAGTAACAAAGCTGATTTCAGCAGAGACAGGGCAGGTTTCATGGGGCAGGCAGCAACCTTTGACCTTGAGAGCTCAGGGCAACTGAAGCTCGCACAGATGGTACACCACAGTTAAAGCATTTTTATGTGCTAAACAGTACAAATTACAAAAATAAAGTTTGGTCGCTCAGCATTTTTTCTGAGTGCTCAGGTTGTTTGCAGGTTTTTGACAGTCCAAAATTGCACCTTAAGCAATTGTGATAATCACAGGGCTTTTCTGTCTAAAAAGACAAAAAAGTCAGTTGGGAGCTTATTGCTTAACTTGTGTAACTGTGTAAGTGCAATAATTTAGACTGGAGCCTCAGTTTTCTATGGTCAGCAGGAGTCAGCATGAACAATAGATCGTGCTGAGGTAGCATGTGGAAAATGACTTTAATACAGTATATAGAAAGGCTTATTGCTTTGGTCAAAAGGCTTCAGTGAAGATGGTGTATTCAGCCACTTGGGAAGCACAGAGCTGTCACAGAACTCCATGAATGATACCCTGGAGCTGCTTATGAGGTCTCTAATGGAAAAAAACGACAAGCAAAGTTATGAAGGTTACACTTGACATGTACTTCACCATTGTCTCACAGTTATCCATAATCCTTTTCAAATTTCTTGTCTTTTATTGTTCTTGCATAACAATGTTTTGAGATTAATTGAATTTCTAAAAATTATTTTGAACTTTTTTTCATTTCAGTCATATGCATGTTACCCATGAAAAGCTGCAAGTGTGATTTTTTTTTCAATACATGAAATGCTGCCTGTGATGATATTGGAGCAAATATACAGGAACAAAGGAGGAGCAGTAGGCTATTGAGCCCCTCGAGCCTCCTCCACCATTCTAGATCATAAGGACATTAGGAGATATTAAGAAAGGAGTCGGAGTAGGCCATTTGGCCCCTCGGTAGATTCATAGATGATCTGCCCCAGCCTTGAATTCTCTTTCATGCCAATTCTGTGTAGCCATTAATGCCAATAGACTTCTAAAACCTATTTCCCTCTTCTTTAAATACATTCAGTGATCTAGCTTCCACAAATCCTTTTGGTTGAGAATTCCTATCTTTCATTACTCTCTTGGAGAAGAAATCCTTTTGCATCTCAGTTGTAAGTGCAGGTCCCCTATTCTGTAACAATGCCCCGTAGTTTAAGACCCCCCCCCCAAGTAGTTGAAACTACCCTGTCAAAGCCCCTCAGAATATTGTGTTTCAATAAGATTACGCCTCATTCATTGAAACTGTAATGAATAAAAACCTAACTTGTTTAGCCGTCCTTGATGATGTTAGTCCCTTCTCCATAGGAATCAGCCAAGTGAATCTCAATGGAAAGTGTCCAATGCTAGTTTTTTTAACAAACAGGTAAACTTTTGTATACAATTCTGAAATGCACATTATAAGAGGACATTACTGGAGAGAGTGCAGAGGAAATTTATGAGAAAATTGCCTGAGCTGGACAGTATTAGTTATGAAGAGAAATTGGATGGATGGGGTTGGTTTCCTCAGGGCAGAAGGGACTGCGGAGGACATTACTGAGATATATAAAATTATGAAGGACACAGATAGGATAGACATGAAGAAACTAATTCCCTTAGTGGAGGGATTATGATCAGTGAGTATGAATTTAAGGTCGAGGCAGGGCGTTTAGAGGGATGTAAAGAAAAAAAACTAGAGGGTGGTGGGAAGCTGGAGCTCATTGTCTCAAAGGATGGAAAGGCAGAAAACTCAAACAACATTTAAGAAGCATTTACATATATACATGCAATGCCAATTGTATGCCAAAATGGTAAATAAGACCATGGGTCAAGTGCTGAAAAAAATAGGATGAGAATAGTTAGGTGCCTGTTTTTGATCAACACAGATTTGATGAACTGTAGCCCTCTATGTCTCTATGAATTGTAATGGAGCAGACCAGACCCCCTCAAAACATGTCATGGAGATAACCTAGACCCTAAACTTTTCTTACTTTAAAGCAAGTTCCAGGCATTACATACCAGATTCAATTCAAGTGGTCAAGCTACCAGGCTTGAAACAAAGCACACTTTATTCATATACAATAGTTAAAATACAGCCAAAATAAAAATAAAAGAATTCATTGACTGATTGATTTTTTGTAACATGTACCAATGTACAATAAAACGCTTTGTTTACGAGCAGTACAGGCGGATCATAGTAAGCAAGGATGTACAGATGAGAGATTATAAAAAGAATTAGACGGAGGTACACAGGGTACATTGCACAGGGCGTGCGCTAGGCGAGATCAACATTAGCAAGATCAGCGTTATTTGAGACTAGAGAGTCCATTCATCAGTCTCATGATGGACAGGAAGAAGCTGTTCCTGAACCTGTTAGTGCATGTGTTCAGGCTTCTGAATTTTCTACCTGATGGAAGAAGTTGTAGGAGGTCATTACCGGGTTGTGATGATATTTGATAATGTTAGCAGCCTTTCCACGACAGCGAGCTGTGTAAATTGAGCCCATGAATGGAAGGTTGGCTTCCGTGATTGTCTGGGCTGTGCACTCAACCTTCTGTAGCTTCTTACAGTCCTGGGCAGAGCAGTTGCCATGCCAGGCCGTTATGTACCCAGACAGTATGCTTCCAGTAGTGCATCTGTAGAAGTTGGTGAGAGTCCTTATGGACATGCTAAACTTCCTGAGCTGCCTGAGGAAGAGGCATTGTTGTGCCTTCTTGAGCATCCCATCCATGTGGGAAGTCCTGGACAGGTTGTTACTTATCGTCACTCCAAGGAACTTGATGCTCTCCATCCTGTCAACCTCAGTTCCATTGATATAGATGGGGGCATGTTCTCCTCCTTTCTTTCTGATATAAATGACCAGTTCTTTCATTTTGCTGACATTGAGAGCGAGGCTGTTCTCATTGTACCACATCACCAAGCCCTCTATCTCCCTTCTGTATTTTGACTCACCGTTGTTAGAAATTTGGCCTACTACAGTGCTGTTGTCAGCGAACTTTAGATGACGTTTGTTCAGAATTTTGCAACACAGTCGTGAGTGTACAGGGAGTACAGTAGGGGGCTGAGGATGCATCCTTGGGGGGCTCCAGTATTGAGTGTTATTGTGGAGGAGGTAAAGTTACTTATTTTCACTGATTGTGGTCAGTGGGTCAGAAAACTGAGGATCCAGTTGCAGAGGGTAGAGCCGAGACCAAGATCACGGAGTTTTGAGATCAGCATAGAGGGGATAGTGGTGTTAAAGGTGGAGCTGTAGTCAACCAGCAGGAGTCTGACATAGGTGTCCTTGTTACCCAGATGTTCCAGGGATGAGTCCAGGGCTAGGGATATAGCATCCGCTGTGTGGTAGGCAAAATGTACGGGATCGAGGCAGCTTGGGAGTCTGGAGTTGATGTGGGCCATGACCAGCGTCTCAAAGCACTTCATTATTAAGATCACAACCACTAGGCGGTAAGTATTAAGACATGTTGCATGTGCTTTCTTAGGTATGGGAATAATGGCAGTCTTCTTGAAGAAGGTGGGGGATTCGGCTTGTAGGAGGAAGAGGTTGAAGATGTCAGTGAATACCTCCGCCAGTTGGTCCACACAGGATCTGAGTGCTCAGCTGGGGACACCATTCAGGCTCCTCATTTTCCTTGGGTTGACTCCCACGAAGACCAATGTGACGTCTGCAGCGGTGACCAAGGAACAGATGTGTCTGGGGCTGTCGGGGCAGAAGTTACTGCTCCACTGGCATTCTGCTCAAACTGAGCATAGAAAGCAACTTTATTTAAGTACTAAACAAAGTAATAAACTACTAACCAACTGTTCCAGTATAGTAATATTCCATAAGTACACACTTGACAAAGGCAAAATCAGTAAAGTAGATTGTCTCACATGCAAGTCTAGCAGCGGGAAGAGAGCCTTAGCTTTTAGCTGTAACAGAGACAGGAAAAACAGCTTCCACATCCAACTTCAAGGCCCCAGCAATTGCTAAAAGCTAAAACTAAAAATCCTGGTTCTGTGGGAACTTGACCCCACCCATTCAGGCTGCTTCTATTTTTCCAACTTTAAAAAGAAATCCAAGGCCCCACAAGCACTTTATTTTATTGGCTTGAAGCACCTCTGTCCCAACTTCTCTTCATTTAAAAAAAGCAGGATAAAATACATCTCTTAAAGATATAATATTGTTGTACTTCCCCTTTAAAATAAACCTACCAATATACAAAGATGGTTTCATTTTTAAAAGCCTTTAGTCTTACGTTATTAGTACACTCCAATACATATACAATCCATTGACTCTAAGATACAAACATTCACTACTACAGTCCATTTCAGTCTATCTTTTATCACTGCCAAATGCCTCCATCTTCACTCATTAAAGACACGGCACATGTCAGCAATTAAATGCTCTCATTCTGCCACATGTATAATTTTCAAATTGAATGGCTGAAGTAATAAGGTCCATCTGAACAGACTGGTATTTTTATCCATTTTTTTCCCCAAAAACTTTAAGGTATTGTGATCAGTACAGAGAACTGCCTTAGACACATTGCTGGCAATATAAATGTTGAAATGTCACAACACCAACACCAAACTCAAGGTTTCCTTCTTATTTGTGGAATATTTCTGTTGACAATTATTAAATTTTCTGGAAAAACATCCAGTAGGTCATTCTATCTTCTTGTCTTCTTCCTGCAAGAGTACAGCACCAACACGCACACCACTCACATCGGTAGCCATTTTGAATGGCCATGCGTAATTAGGTGTGACTAACACTGGGGAAGTGGTTCATCTATCTTCCACACCTTCAAATGTCTTCGGATATTTCTTTGTCCACTGAAATTTTCGGCACTTCTTCAACAACCCAGTCAGTGGAGCAACAACACTGCAAAAATTCAATACAAACTGCCGGTAAAAACCAGTCTCCCAGGAATTGTAATACTTCTCTTTTTGTCGATGGTATGGGAAACTCCCAAATAATGATTTTTTCATTGCGTAGGGCCACCTTTCCATGTGCAATGATACGGTTCATTAAGGTGACTTTTGGCTTTTGTGAATTTACTCTTAGCCAGGTTTATCACCAAGCCCACTTCTCAGAGTTAATCAAACAATTCCAATAGCTGCTACAAATGTCCCTTCCATGTACGACTAAAAACAACCAGATCACCAAGGTATGCCACATAACTGGGTAATCCAGAAATGACGTTATTGGTTAGTCTTTGAAATGTAGCTGGTGCATTTTTCATACCAAATGCCATGACTTTAAACTGGTACAGTTCATTCAGTGTCACAAAAGCTGAAATTTCCTTTGCTCTTTCAGATGAAGATACCTGCCAGAATCCTCTGGTTAAGTCCAAAATTTTTAAAGTATGTTCCTTGTCCAAACTTGTCAATACAGTCGTCCAAACATAGAATAGGATATGAATCAGATTTTGTAATTGCATTGACTTTGTTGTAGACCACACATAATCATTGGGTATCATCTGGTTTGGCGCCGTTATTATGGGTGAGCTCCATTCGCTGCAACTGACTTCAATTATATTGTCCATCAGCATGCGTTAGTTCTCTTTTTGAACCTCTGTCAACTTTGGAGAGTGAAATCTATTAGGATGTCGCTTAACTGGAACAGCATTCCTACATCTACGTCACGCATAATCAGATTAGTACTTCCCAGCTTATTCCCACATATCTCCCGATGTGATTGTAATAATTCTTTCTTTGCAATAATTTTCCTCCTGGCATACTTGAGTAAACAATACCCATGAAAATAAATCCTTGTAAGAGATCTGGCACCTTCTTCTTAACCAAACACTGATCAGGTTGTACATTCTTTTGCAGCTTTTTAGCTATCACTGTACCTTTCTTTACCACTTCAGCTAAACTCACTGGCTTATCTTGTTTTCCCACATCCATTTTCCCAATGCTTTTTCTAAATCAACAACACTGCGACTTCATGTGGCCGACTTTATTGCAGTGAAAACACCTGAGCTTTTCCACTTTTCTTTCCCTGTCATAGGTTTCCTTTTCACCCTGTGGTAAGGTGTCTTTGCTATCTTTGATAAGATCTACATTTCCCCTACCACCTGAGGATTTCTCTTTTCCCAAATTTCTATCCCTCACAGATTGAAATTGATTTTGGAAGACAAACTTTGATTTATGTACCAACTCATAATCATCTGCCATTTCCGCTGCTAATGTTGCAATCTTAAGTCTCTGCTCGTCCACGTCAATTCTCACTACTTCAGGAAGTGAATTTTTAAACTCCTCCAAAATAATTATCTCACCCTATGTTTGATTTATTTTCAAAGACCTTATCCACCTGTCAATATTGCTTTGTTTGATCCTTTCAAACACCATGCACATTTGACCAAGTTCTTGTCTCAGTTTCCTAAAACATTTTCTGTAGGCTTCTGGTACCAGCTCATATGCACTCAAGATGGAATTTTCCTCCTCATCATACTCCCCAGATACCTCCTCTAATAGTGCAAATACCTCACTAGGTCTACCTACCAACTTTTTTTGGATCAACAATACTCGCATGGTCACTGATAATACACCATGGAGCTGGAGGAACGCAGCAAGTCAGGCAGCATCAGAGGAGCAGGAAAGCCAACGTTTTGGGTTGGGACCCTTCTTCAGAAAGGTTTTCTTCCTAAAGAAGGGTCCCGACCCAAAATGTCAACTTTCCTGCTCCTCTGATGCTGCCTGGCCTGCTGTGCTCCTCCAGCTCCACACTGTGTTATCTCTGACTCCAGCATCGGCAGTTCTTACTATCTCCACATGGTCACTGGCCATTTCATTCATTTAGCCAGTTTCTCAAATGAAATGAAAAAGACTTCTATAACTTCTAGTCAAACAAGGACAATGCTTGGACGTATTTAAACAGATCCCCACCTTGGCTTTGGCTACAATGGGATTGCCCTCCATTACTGTCTTCATCGCAGCTCCTACCCTTCACCACCATGACCCCAGCTATTTAAGCTGCCTTTGAGTTTTCAGTTCCAACCTCTGAAGTTCCAAAGGTCTCTCTTTCACTCTTTCTCCTTTTCTTCTGCTCAGCTATCTTTTCCTTTCCAGTTTTCTTCAATTTTAATTGTAATTCAAACAGGTTCATTTCTTTTTCTCTTTCTTTTTGTTCTGCTAGGGCTATTCTTTCTTTTTCTTTTCCCTTTGTCATTGCCTCTATTTCAAACTGCTCCATTGGCAATTGAATTTTAACAATCTCCAATGATGCTGATTGAATTTCTGGCAATTGTAAATAGAGATCAATTGCTCCAATTATTTCCCCTTTCCTCACAGGAAAAAGTAACTCCAACTTCAACTTCAGGAATAAAAACAGAAATTGCTGGAAAAGCTCAGCAGGTCTGGTAGCATCTGTGAAGAAAAAGTCAGAATTAATGTTTCGGGTCCAATGACCTTGGTCCCTTGGGTCACCAGACCCAAAACATTAACTCTGATTTTTTTTCTTCACAGATGCTACCAGACCTGCTGAGCTTTTCCAGCAACTATTGTTTTTGTTCCTGATTTACACCATCCGCAGTTCTTTCGGTTTTTATCCAACTTCAACTTGTTTGAAAATTCCAAAAGCTTTGCCTTGCTCACTTTCTGTAAAACTCCAAAGATGACTTCTTCTACCCCCAGGAAACACTTTTTTTATTTATTCACGGGATGAGGGCGTCACTGGCTAGGCAGAATTTATTGCCCATCCCTAATTGCCCAGAGGGCAGTTAAGATGCAACCACATTGCTGTAGGTCTGGAGTCCCATGTAGGCCTGACCAGGTAAGGATGGAAGTATTCTCCCTTAAGGACATTAGTGAAACAGATGTGTATTTCCTGACGATTGGTAATAGATTCAAGATCATCATTAAATTCTTAAATCTGGATATTTATTGAGTTCAAATTCCACCATCTGCCATGGTGAGATTCGAACCTGGGTCCCCAGAAGATTATCTGGGTCTCTGGATTAACAGTCCAGCGATAATACCACTCGGCTATCACCTCCCCCGATAGTGACTGAAAGTGCTGTTACTCCACAAAACAACTGAAATCAAAAACACCAACACTCACCAATAGAGATAGTAGGAACTGCTGATGCTGAGAATCTGAGATAACAAGAGCTGGATGAACACAGCAGGCCAAGCGGCATCAGAGGAGCAGAAGGAGGATCCAGACCCGAAACATCAGCTTTCCCATTTCTAAAGAAGAGTCCAGACCTGAAACGTCAGCTTTCCTGCTCGTCTAATGCTGCTTGGCCTGCTGTGTTCATCCAGCCCTACACCTTATTATCTCTAACACTCACCACTAACTGCCTTTGAGTTCAACAATCCTAAACTTAAGCTGTATACTTTATTGGCATGAAGCAGATTTCTGTCTACCTCTATCTCAACCTCTCTTCATTAAAGATAAAAATGGGATAAATACATCTCTTAACAGCATAGCATCATCACAGAATCTATGTCCAGGACCTAAACAGTATATAGTACTGCAGCCTCACAAACATCCCGTGTAGTTGTAACTCCAAACCCCGAGAAATAAAGGAAACATTCCATTTTCCTTCTTAATTACTTGCTGTGCCTGCATAATAAAACTTTCATGTTTCATGGAATAGAATGTTCAAATCCCACTCTGCCACACGTTTTGGGAGTCTCTCTCCTTTTAAATGACAGTCTGCCTTTTGACTCTTCCAACCAAAGAGCATGACTTCACACTTTCCAACTTTAAACTTTATCTGCCAAGTTTTTACCAACTTGCTCACCCTCCCTATATTCCCTTCCATATTCCTTATGTCATCGTTACAATATTCCCTCCCGCCTTTTCTTGTACCAGCACCAAATGTAAGTAATCTCTACCTCTACTTTTCACTCATTAATATAGTAGATAGTAGATATTAAATAGTAAAGCAGTAAATACTAGAGGCCCTAGGATTGATCCTTGTGGCACTCGAAGATTACATATTTTCAAAGAGAAGAAGATCGTGGCAGATCATCTACCTCAATACCATTTTCCCTTTTATTCCAATATCCCTCGCATTCATCAGTAAGTAGAAACCTGTCAATCTCTGTCTTGCACCTACTTAACTTCCTGGATAGAGAATTCCAAAGTATAATTATCTTTTTATATGAAGGAAATTCCTCCTCTCAGTCTTTAAAGGTTTGTCTCTTATTCTGAGACTTACCCAGTTCTAGACCAGGGGAAACATACTTTCTAGATTCACACTGTAAATCCCTTTAAATGTCTTGTAGGTTTTTACGCGATCTCCTGTCATTCTTCTAAACTCTAGAGAATAGAGGTCCAGCCACCTCAATTGCTCCTCATAGGACATCCCCATTGTCCCAGGAATTCATAGAACATAGAACATTACAGCGCAGTACAGGTCCTTCGGCCCCCGATGTTGCGCCGACCTGTGAAACCAATCTGAAGCCCGTCTAACCTACACTATTCCATTATCATCCATATGTTTATCCAGTGACCATTTAAATGCCCTTAAAGTTGGTGAGTCTACTACTGTTGCAGGCAGGGCATTCCACACCTTTATTACTCTCTGAGTAAAGAACCTACCTCTGACATCTGTCCTATATCTATCATCCCTCAATTTAAGGCTATGTCCCCTCGTGCTAGCCATCACCATCCGAGGAAAAAGGCTCTCACAGTCCACCCTATCTAATCCTCTGATCATCTTGTATGTCTCTATTAAGTCACCTCTTAACCTTCTTCTCTCTAACGAAAACAGTCTCAAGTCCCTCAGCCTTTCCTCATAAGACCTTCTCTCCATACCAGGCAACATCCTGGTAAATCTCCTCTGCACCCTTTCCAATGCTTTCACATCCTTCCTATAATGGGGTGACCAGAACTGTATGCAATATTCCAAGTGCGGCCGCACCAGAGTTTTGTACAGCTGCAACATGACCTCATGGCTCCGAAACTCAGTCCCTCTACCAATAAAACCTAGCACACCGTCCCCCTTCCTAACCTTTACTCCACTCTCTCTATGGCAAATATATCATTCCTTAAGCAAGAGGACCAAAACTGCACACAATGGTCCCAGAGTGATCAAGAGGAAATTCCTCAGAATTCCTCCCAACCTTCTGTCTACCATGCGAGACTTCACTCCACTGTGCTTGCATATGATATCCTGACTTAAACCTTAAGAACTACTTAAATGTAGCACAGTTTGATGTTGGTGTACTGCCTCTTCGACTTCTGTATTTCTTAGCTGTCAATTGCTCATGTAACATGCAGATGCTTGAAAGTGAGACGACCCTAGGATGTTAAGTGTAAGATGGAGGGGTCTTGCAGCTATGTGGTAGTGTCTCCACCTCTGGGCCAGAATGGCCTGATTCAAGTTTCATCTGTTCAAGAGACATGTCGTATAAGGTTGACTAAATATACCTTAACTCATTAGACATTGTTACTAAAACTATGTGCTGAATCTTATCAGAAATTGTCTCAGTGTCATTGTTGTTCAACAGGAAAAAGTCAAGGACTGCAACAGCTAGAGTCTAACATCCGTCTTGTACTAGGCAAGGGCTGCTTGACAAGCTACCATCAGAATTGTTAACAATTGAATAAAGTCTAAACCCACCTCATTCATGTTGGAAACAGGTCTCAATTAGGCTGTCTCTGGCCTCTTACGTTTGACAACATATTGCTTTGTCAAGTTGTCTTAAGATAGGCCTCCTGGTAAATGTCCTGATCTTCACTCTCAGAAGATTGTTGTCAATTCCCCATTTTGTCTTCATCCAGACATCTCCCCTTTGGCAGCTCCAGTGGTGAAGGGCATTACATGCCACATGCCAAGATGATGCAGAACACCTTTTTTTGGGCTGTACTGCAAAGTTCAGATCCAGGTTCCTTTTAAATGAGTTGAGACTTTTCGCCTCAACCATGAAACCTGACAGTGAATTCTAGGAAATGGTTGTCCTCATGCCCTTTTTAATCCTTCTGCCAATCACTTGAATTTTGAACCTTCTAGTCATTGACCTAGGGAAACCAGGTCTTCACTATTTTGTACACATCAATTAAGTTGCTGCTGAGCCTCCCTTGTTCTAAGAAAAACACCCCTACCCTAACCAATCTTTCCCCACGCCTACAATTTTCAAACTATGGAAACATTCTTGTAAATCTTTACCGGCCTAAAGCGATCTTTTCTTTCTGGAATGCAGTGATTAAAACTGTACATAAAACATCAACTGTTGCCAAATCAATGTCTTACATAGTTCCAGCACTGCATCACATCTCTTGTGTTTAACCCCGCACCCAATGATGGAAAATGTCCAATATCACTTCTTCACCACCTCATCCTCTTGTTTTGCCACTTTCAGGGACTTGAGAACATGTACTCCAAGGTCTTTCATTTCTTCAACCCTTCTAAGTACACCCCCACCCCCCCATCCCCCGCTCCCCTGCCTCGGTTATTGCATATTCTTTCGCTTTTTTTGCCCTTCTCAAAAGCATAACCTGACACTTCTCTGGATTGAAATCCATTTGCCACTTTTCTACCCACTCAACAAAGCCAATGATATCTTCCTACAGTTGACAGTCATCCCCTTCACTATCAACTACCTGTCCAATGTTTGTGTCATCAACAAATTCCAAATCAGGAATCTGACATTTATGCCTAAACCATTAACATATACCACAAACATCAGGAGACCCAAAACTGAACCCGATCAAACATTTCTGAAAACTGAGCTCTACACACTGAAACATCCATCAATTATGATCCTTTGTTCCTTGTTACTCAGCCAATTTTGGATCAAATTTAAAATAGTCTCTATATTTTGTAGGCTTTAATTTTTCTTAACCTTTTGCTATGAGGGACCGAGTCAAATTCCTGACTAAAATCCATACAGACAACATCCAAAATATTCAATTGAGTATAACATTGCATTCCCTTCACAAAACTATGCTGACTGTTGCAAATTAATCCGTGCTTTTCTGAATAACAACTAATATCCTATCTCTCAATACTGATTCCAAAATCTTGCCCACTGTTGAGGTCAGATTGTTTGGCTTATTTGGCAATTATTTGGTTTATTCTTTGCACCCTTTTTGAATAATGGTACACCATTTGCAGACATTGTATCCTCTTAACACTGCTGCCTCACAGTGCCAGGGACCTGGGTTCAATTCCAGCCTCTGGCGACTGTCTGTGTGGAGTTTGCACATTCTCGCCGTGTCTGCATGGGTTTCCTCCTGGTGCTCTGGTTTCCTCCCACAGTCCAAAGATGTGCAGGCTAGGTGGATTGGCTGCGCTAAATTGCCCATAGTGCCCAGGGATGTTTAGGTTAGGTGGGTTATACAAGGGAAATACAGGGGTAAGGAAAAGGGTTTGGGTAGGATGCTCTTCTAAGGGGTGGTGTGGACTTGTTGGGTCAAATGGCCTGTTTCCATACTGTAGGGATTCTGATTCTATGCCTGAATCTGGTGAGGATTGGAAAATGATCCTCAGATCTGTTATTTCCTCAATAGCTTCCTTTAACAGCTTAGCATCCAATTCACCCCATTAAGCCCACTAAGGATTGCTCCTCTTTGACTTTCAGGTATGGCTATTTGCTTGAAGTTTGAAGCACATGTAGCAGAAATGTGTTTTGTGCATCAATGGCTTTTGAGTACTGAATGTGTGAAGTTGATGTAGCACAATGTCATATAATGACATGTTCACCCCTTAACTGTCATTGTTCTTCACCATGTAAAGCTGCTTGCCTTGTCCCCTGAGTTAAAAAGAAATGGAAGCCATGGAGGCTGGTAGCCCATATCTGAACACTGAAGACCCTGTGTGCTGAAAAATACTGCAAGACGCAGAGGTTGGCAGCCTCCAAGTAATCACAAAATGAGTAAGTGATAGGAGACAAAATTATAAGCCATAATAGGTATCTTGTGAAGATGCAAATGATGAGTGTCTGTCCACATGTGCAAACCAACCTGACAGAAACATGGAAGTCATTGGCATCCCTGAGCTGCTAGGTACAGTATTGTAGGCCTGATGTGAGAGATGGCCCATGAGCAGGCATGATGATATGGTGAGGCTGGTAGTTTGTCACTGCCAACTTGCTATGGATGAAAGCATAAGGAAGATGGAAGCCCTGGAGCATGTGGAGACATTGTGGGGAAGGCACTGTTGGATGATGGCTGGGGAAAGCATTTGGTTAACTTCAGCTGCCACCTATGTTCTCTTATTTACGTGTCGGGAATTTATGTTATCTAATTTTTCTTGGAAGGAGAGGAGAATTGGAAATGGCTTACAAATAAGGCGAGGTGGGATAATAATGAGATGCGATTACATGGAAATAAGGTAATCAAGGATCTGTAGTGAAATTCTGAAGTCACCACTTAAAGCTTAAGGGGAAACTCACAACAATTTTCTCAACATCAAAATTCTGATTATTTAATGATCTCATATTTTCCCAAGCTTCTCGTCATTGTCCACACGACACCATGGAAGTGAAAATTCTGCCCTATCACTTGGTTGCAGATGGAATGCACTGCATATGAAATTTAGTCACTTTGCCCTACTCGGGATTATGCTAATTCTCAGGAAAATTCATTTTATTGTGTATTTATTATAACAAATTTCTTACAGAAAGCATATGGAAATGATATGACAATGACAAGAAAATATCAAGTATTTGCCACAGCATAATTTTATCCATCACAACAGTGACACCTCAAAAATATTTATTTGATGTAAAGCTCTTTGGAATGCCTTGAGGTTATGAAAAGTGCTCTGTAATGAGGTTCCTCAGGGCATTTCCATATATTATATTGTTATGGAGAACATGCAGAAGCAGGAAGAAGAGGAGGATACAGGGGAAAGGAGCACAGGAGGAAAGTTACGCCTATCAGGAAAAGCCTTTTTGTTGGCATCCATAAATAATTCTGGTCCTTTGAGATTCAAGCAGAAAAGTTTATTGAATGCAGCAATGGCTCAGAAAGGAAGTTGTGTAGGAATTTTATGCCGAATTGCAAGAACTTCAAAACTCTTTGAACAGACACATTTTTATTACAGTTATTAAGATATCTTATGGCATATATCAACATTAAAAGTGCTGTATAAATGTATGCTGTTATTATAAAGTCTGTAAAATCATTAAAGACATTAAGAGGGATGACAAGTTCAATAGAGAGTACTGGAAGACATGCATGGAGCAGCACCAGGCATACCTAAAAAATAGATTTCAACCTGGTGAAAACACAGCACAAGACTACTCGCATGCCAAACAGCAGGAGCAACAAGTGATTGACAGAGCCAAGTGAGTCATGGAGTCTTACAGCAAAATGAGTCCCTTCGGCCCATCGAGTCTGAGCTGACATGTCTACAGTAATCCCACTTTGCAGAACTTGCCCCATAGCCTTCAACGTTATGACACTTCAAGTATTCTTGCATGTGCATTTTAAAGATTATGAGGTTTCCTACCTATGCTGCCCTCCAAGGCAGTGCATTTCAGATTCTTACCGCTCTCTGGCTTAAAAGATTTTTTCTCAAATTCCTTCTGAGCCTTCTTCCCATCACCTCAGAATTATGGCTCACTCAATATTGACCCTTCAATTCGGAGAAACGGCTGCTTCCTATCCATCCTGTCCGATTCTGATAATCCTATACGCGTCAATCAGGTCTCCCCGCAGCCTTCTTTGCTCTAAAGAAAACAACCCAAGCCTATCCAGTCTCTCTTCTTAGCTAAATTGCTCCATTTCATGCAACATCCTGGTGAATCTCCTCTGCGCCCTTTCCAATGCAACCACAGCCCTCTTATTGTGAGATGACCAGAATTGCACACAGTACTCCAGCTGTGACCTAACCAAAGTCTAACACAACTCCAACATAACCTCCTTGGTCTCATAATCCATGCCATAACTGGTAAAGGCAAGTGTCCTATATGCCTTCTTAACAACCCTATTAACCTATACTGCCTCCTTCAGGGATCTATGGACAAATTCTCCAAGATCCCTATTTCTATGAACTCCATAATGTCCAGCTATTCATTGAGTAGTCCTGTGTCTCATTACTTCTTCCAAAGTGTATCACCTCACACTTCTCAGGGTTAAATTCCAAATGCCACTGACCTGCCCATCTGACCAACTCATCTATATCTTCCTGCAATCTAAGGCCTTCTTCCTCACTTTTAACTACCCAACCAATCTTCGAGACATCTGCCAGCAATGAACTAGATCTATGCTACGCAGTCTTGCCACATCTAGTCAAGTATGCTTTTCTAGCAAAAGGCTTGAAAGAAATTAATATAAACCAATTGCAATTGCATGTAATTCTACGCATCCATGCATTTACTTTGAGATATTTTAAAAGAAATAACTGTACAAATGCAAGTATTAAGAGTACATTTTCGAAAAAATTCTAAAGGAAAATTTACAAATCTAATCTATGAGCGGTTTGCAACAACGATGTCCTTGAAGAATGCAGCATAGAAATCAACCCTCTGTGTAAGTTGACAATTTTTCTTGTACCAAAGTGCATGTTTAGGTCTATGTTTGACATATAAACTGGCCTACCACCTACTTTTCTGCTAATAAATGTATGTTTAGGGCAATTAGTTGTTGGCCTCAATTATTCATATCAAAGGTTGATGTATTGTACATATCTTATAAGTCAGAACATGGGGTCAAGCAAGCAATACAGGCCATGTTACCAAGAAGTAACACTGACATACTCACACTGAGGGACTTTATGTGATGACAGATTGACAGCAATGGATACCACTGAACCAGCACCAGCAGTTCACATTTTATACTTGACACATCTGTCAAGCTTTTTGTGGAAGATATTAGATTTTGCTGTAAAGAGATGTGAACTAATTAGCAAGAACAAATTGCATGTAAGTATTCCAAGGGACACATTCATGGCTGCACTGAAGAGTTATGGATCAATAGTACTTTGGCCTAAGGCAGTCTTCTTACTGAGCAGCCTGAAAAGCTGTATTAATGAAAACAACCAGAAAACATGAAATGATTGCAGTAAATTCTGTCTACAAAGCATTTTGAATCAATTTAATACCAACAGCTATAATAAGGGGGACAGCAGATAACACTGCTGCCTCACAATACCAGGGGCCCGGGTTCGATTTCACCCTTGGGTGACCGTCTATGTGAAATTTGACCATTCTCCCCATGCTTACATGGATCTCCTCTGTATGCTTTGGTTTCCTCCCTAAGTCCTAAGATGTGCAGGTTAGGTGGATTGGCCAGGCTAAATTGTGCATTGTGTCCAGGGATGTGCAGGCCAAGTGGGTTAACTACGATAAATGTGGTGTTAGAGGGACAGAGTAGTCTGGGTGGGATGCTGTTCAGAGGGTCACTTCAGACTCAAATGGCTGAATGGACTCTATCTGTAGTGTAGGAATTCGGATCTGGCGGTGGCGGTGGCGGAGAGGTGACACAAAAGCATCACAGTGGCACTGACGAGGTGGTGAGGCAGTGACAGAGGGGAATCAGACCAGCGGTAAAAGATGGCACCTGAAAAGTGGCGATGCCAACATTGGTTGGCTCCACGGTAGACGGTGATGAGGTGGTGGAGGATGGATGGCAGCGCAGGCTGCCAGTTGATGATGAGCTGGCTCAGAATCGATGAACTCCCCTTAAGCTATATCCTTCTATTTCTTTCTTATTTTTACAACTATTCAAAATGGCACTGGATTGAGGCAACAGTGGAAAAGCTTTTTGCTCTAATTTACTGTTTTTCTCAATGTAAAATACACATGACAATAAAATCATTCATTCTATGATTCTATAACACAAATTAATGCCAGAGAGAAAGACAGACGGAGAGAAAGAAAGAAAACAGAGTCCATCAGAAAAAAAGTAACAACAAATTGTCACACAGCGCAAGAATGACTGCATAGCAACAGCACAAAATGAAATGGAAAGCTGCTAATGTTATAGAAACATTTGAAAATTTTCAACAAAAGAGCAGATCGGCATTCAGTAGTTTGCTAAAAAGGAACATAGGAGTGACAGTAGGCTTCTTAAGCCTGTTCTGCTGTTCAAGGAGATCATGGCTGATCTGTAGCCTAACTCCATATACCTGCCTTTGGCCCAAATCGCTTAGTACCTTTGCTTAACAAAAACTATCTATCTCAGATTTTAAAAGTAAAATCTGATCTAGCATCAATGGCCATTTGTGGAAGAGAGTTCCAAACCTCTACCACCTTTTGTATGT
The DNA here is from genome assembly GCA_024137785.1 of Ginglymostoma cirratum. Taxonomy (NCBI): domain Eukaryota; kingdom Metazoa; phylum Chordata; class Chondrichthyes; order Orectolobiformes; family Ginglymostomatidae; genus Ginglymostoma; species Ginglymostoma cirratum. The sequence goes on from JAHRHZ010000012.1 coordinate 41,701,990, forward strand.
AGAAGTGGTTCCTAACAATATCTCCTAAACAGTCTAGCCCTAATTCTCAAACTATGTCCCCTAGTTCTAGAACTTCCAGCCATTGGAAATATTAATCTTTACCTATTCTATCCTGTCCTGTTTAATTTTGAAGATATTGATCAAATCACCATTAACCTTCTAAATCCTAGAAAAAAAAGGCCTTGTCCGTATAATCTCTCCTCATAATTTAATTCTGAGGTCCAGTTATCACTCTTGTAAACCCACGTTGTACTCCCTCCAAGGCCAATATATCCTTCCTAAGGTCTGGCACCCAGATTTGCTTATAGCAATGAAGAGAGGGTCAGTTATATCCTTTTATGGTTAGAAGACAAATGATTAAATTTATTTAACAACTCAGAGCAAAGAAGGAGGTAGAAATGCAAACAAAATTTTTGAAATATTCAGAATCCATGCCCAATCAAAATCAAATCATCTGAATCTACCAAATCAACTTCAAACAGGAGTTAGATGAGTCTTTTGACAAGTTTGTGACAAAATTTGAAAATGCAGCCTGAAAACGTAAGCTTAATGTTACAGATGAAAGGTTGACAGATCAATTAATTCAGGGTTCTATATTCCCTTTGATCTTCTGAAGGACAGAAAGAGCTAATCAGAAAGAACAAATTCACAATGTTATAGACTGTGGACACTGCCAGAACTCATGAATCAATGAGCAGACAGAAAAAGACATTGATTACTCAAATGGCTAACCTTCAGTTAAACCAAGTAAAAGTCAGCAAGATTGATACATTGAAACAACAACAAAACAAATTATATCAAATATAGAGAAAGACATGGAGTTGTTGGCAGTCATATGAATTTAGAGACATGAGGAAATATCTTACATATGGACCAAACTGCAAAGCTTGTGGAAAAATCAATCACTGGGAAAGATTTGCAGAACAAAGGAAGATATTTTATGGATTAGTCACCAGAGCAAGGACAACAGGGTGAATGGTTAGGAATAAAAACAAAATCATCCATACCCTGGAAGATGCTAATGAGTTTGATCACATGATAAACACAGGAATCAAACAACGGCATGAAACCTTTGGTTGTGACAGTTACCAGAGAGAGAGACAAAAATCAGAGAGACAAAAAAGATCACATAACTATTCAGGTCAGAAAGACAGTGAGAAATAAGCCCAACAGGAAAAGTCTGAAGATGAAGCTTAATATCGGTGCACAAGTAACATCATGTCATTCAAACGATATGAGAAGCCCTTTCCTGAACATTTTAGAGAAAATAGTTATCCAAGAGAACGTATCTGTTTGTGAACAACATCTTGCTTGCAGCATCCTCTTCTCATCAGCCAAGAACAGCCCAAAACAGAAGGACACACAAAGGAGAAGATGTTAACTGTATGATCTACATTAAAGTGTTGCGTGCCCTCTGATTGACCACAAAGTAGATCTGGTACAAATGTACCCACAGTGTTTCAATGAAATGATTTGATGGTTTGAAGATTTTGCATATCCCATCATCCTGATCCAACAAATGAAACTAGTGATTTATCTCCTACATGAACTAGCAATAAAAGTTAAATTATTGCTTGAAAGAGGGCTCCAAGAGATGAAACAAATCCTTAGATAAATAATCTCAAGATCATGAGACTTACACAGCCTATAAATTGGTTGAATTCCATCAGAATGAGACAGAAGCCAAATAGAAGACGAAGATTTTGTCCGGACCCCAAACACCTTAAGCAAGACATAATGAGCATTCACTAACCTGTTCCTAGATTGGAAGGGACAACAACAGTACTGGAAGAGGCAAACGCTTTCAGGACGCCAAAACGCTAGAAATTGATGCTAGAAATGGCTGGTGGAATTGCTACTATAATGTGAAGTTAGATGTCGAATTGTCATTGATAACAACATTCCACACATCTTTTGGACAGTACCAGCAACTACTTTGTGGCCCTAATGTAAGCACTCATCTTCCAATAGAATATGGGTGGGGCATACAAGAGACACAAAGGAACCGTTGAAAATGCAGATTACTGCCAGTGAAAAAGCTTATGGTAACCATTGACATGAAGCCATTGGAGAGAACCAGGAGAGGTAGGTTCAAGTTAAATGCAGAAAAATGTCTTGTGGAAGTCACAGATTGCAAGTTCTTTGGAATGGTATCACAATTGACAGAATCAAGCTGAGTCCTGTGGAATCTTGACTCTCTCTGGGATGGAAGCCCCAAGAGATAAGAGAGAGTGCTAAAATTTGCTCGGCTTGATCCAATGAACTCTGAGATTTTGCATATGTCAGAACACACAACAAACCTATAGGAACTAATGTGATCAAAGTCACTTTACAAGCAACTTCAACAAACTCAATGCAGCAACATGCAAGGGGACAAATCTGTCATCCTATAACACTGTCAGTCTGTAAGTAGAAGCTTCTATAAAAGGATTAGGCGCATTCAGTACAGGAGGAAAAGCCAGTAGCATTTGCATCCAAAACTCTAATTTCAGCTGAGTCCAGACACACCAACGAAGAAGTTTTTGGCAGTCATGAACAGATGTGAGAAGTTCAATTCATATTCTGATGGGAGAAAGTTCACTGTGGAAAGTCCTCATTGTCCATTAAAGCAGACCCACAAGAAGAATCTGTGTAAAGCACCAGCCTGACTGGAAAGATTACTGCTGAAGTCTCAGAGCTACAATTGCATTTCTGAAATACAAACCAGGAAAAGAAATGTTGCTGGCAAATTCAAGATCTGGGTATAAAGATTCATCACTGAGTGAACATAGCCCCCATGAAACTGAGTCAAATTAGAGATAAGGCCAACAAAGATGAGGCGTGAGCGGTGTTTCTCAGCATGTGGATCCAGGGATAGTCTGATAAGATGCAATAATCACTTAGATTACAAATCACTCGAAGATGGTGTTCTGCTGGCCAGATCCAGAATAATAATGTCCAAAGTAATACTCTTCCAGAAGATACAGGAAGCCCAAATGAGAATGGAGAGATTTAAGCTCAGAGCTGTATCAACTCTCTATTAGTTAAGCATATAGGAAGATGTTTAAAATATGTTATCCCCATTGCAAAAGATGTCACAGTATAAAAATATACAGCAGGAAAAGGAAATGATAGATATTGAAGTACAATCCAGACAGTGGAATGCTGTGGGAACTGATTGATTCATACACAGTCAGGAATGGTATTTGATAATTGCAGACTGCTGCTCAAAGTTTCTTTTTGTCTGGGCATGAGGATGTGAAAGTCACAAACATTATGAGTTATATATCAAGGACAAAAACAAAGTTGCTGGAAAAGCTCAGCAGGCCTGGCAGCATGTGTGAAGGAATTGCATACCATTAGCAAAATGTTTCAGTGACACCCAATTCACACCCAGAGAATGTCAGGAATTCATTGAACAGCATGGGTTTAAGAGTTGTACAAGCTTTCGTTTGTTCCTCATTGAGGTATTAAACAGATCTGTTTATGTCCATTTTGGGCCCTATGGGGGAAAAAAAAACTTTGCTTTTAGATCTAAGAGCCTTGTCAAACCTGAACAGACCAGAGTTACTGGCACATAAATTATCTAACTAAATTACCAAATCCTACATCAATCCCTGTGTCATTTCTGCATATACACAATTATTTGACCAACACCTAAGATGGAGAAACAGAGAAGACCATTAACAACACCAGAAATAATCACTATGCCAGAAATTAACATGAGCACCAACAAACATAACTCCTGTAATATCAGAAACAACACATATAACATTCTTTGCTTCTGTATTGTGCCCACTCACCTCTGAGAACAAAATATATTAAATCTACAAGATGAAAGCACAGCATTTTAGCACCTGATCAATACCATGATTCATATTTTTTTGAAAAGAACACATGCTTTAAAGTGCTGATACCACAAAAAGGACAGGGAGAACAGTTGCAATGTTGGGGGCATTATGTTTTATAGAAAGTAGGTTGGCGTCGTCTGGATTTTTGCCTTCCATTAAATTCCCAAAATGTGCCACTAACAGCAAAGTTGTGGGTCCGATAGCTGGAAGTCATCCAGGTTTCACAATTATATAATGGGGTACTGATAACACAGATTCCACAAACCAGCTTCTTAGTCCTCAGCATCATTTTAATATTTTTCCATCCATTGTTAAAGAATGGGAGCTGCTTGCTCTATTTTGTACACATGTATTGAATTCCATGTCGAGAGAGACAGATTCTTGTCTTGTGGATCCCTGGAAGCAGAATTTCTGAACCATTTCCAGTAGAGAGCTGTTTTGATTGATCAAGAGTGGTGATGTGACAACTTATCTCACAGCCATGGGTTTCCAAATAAAACCAAAAGAACTGCAGATGCTGGAAATTAGAAATAAAAACAGAAATTGCTGGAAAGGCTCAGCAGGTCTGACAGCATCTGTGAAGAGAAATCAGAGTTAGTGTTTCGGGTTCAGTGAGCCTTCCTCAGAACTATGTGTCATAGATTTCTTAATATTTGTAGTAAGAGAGAGCACATTATAGGGCTATTAGAAGCTGAGATAAACTTTTAAAAGGTAAGGACATTTTTGATTCCGAGTAGAAAATGTTGAGGTTACTCATACATTAAGTTAGTTTTCCAGTCAGGTTCTTCAGAATTAATTATGACATTCTACCCTGTTAAAAACCCAGTTCTATCCCATTAGCAAGGCATTACTTCTGGGGTTTGCAATATTCATATTGCCTTTAACTGTGTATGTGGGAAGGCCAGAAACTGCTGTCAATTTAAATTGATAGTAAATTCCTAAAGCTTTACTATCATTCAACTGCAAATTCCAGGTTATAAAGAGAGCGGAATATCATGAAATATATATCATGATATTCCTTATCATTTTCAAGCAAAGGAAGGCAAGAATACCATTAGGATATACCTTTCATACAGCAAAGGGAAGGGACCCAATTTAAATTGAAAGGCTGATTTTGTGGGAATGTCACAATTACAGAGCCATGTCTGAGCACTCTAAAGCATTGATATCATAGCTGACAATAACCCACTGGCTATGGTACTCATGCAATGTTTTTGCCAATGGTCTCCTACATTGATCCTGGAAGAATTTGCAGTGTCAGGTGGAAACCATTTTGTTCTTGTCAAGCATTTGAGTATGGGGGTATATCTGCAATGCCTGCTTATCAGATTCCAGAATCAACTATTTATTCATGACAGAGAGCAGAGTCCCAGAAACCACATTCCACTGTTTCCAGAAGGGGATGGAGGGTCAGTATGAATGATTAAAATATTGTCATTTATGAGAGTTCTTGATCTTTCCCAATTCCGTGCAATTGTGGGGCCCATTTCAGCCCTTCTGATTATACTCACTTACCAGGTTCTGATTGAAATAAGGATTTTGGAGACTTCCATTATTTGGAATCCTAGTTCCTCACTATGGTTGTGACCAGATCTGCTCCGCTGCTCTACTTCTTGTAGAGCAGCTCAATTCTTACCAAAACCCAGCATGTAGTTGCTCTAGACAGCTTCATTGCGCTCCTCCCATAGTTGCAGTGAGAATCTGACAAAATGGCTGAGTGAATGAGGCTCGATTGAATATAGTTACTTGAGGCATTCTTGACAACTCGGCCTCCAAAGACTTGGAGTCACCCTGAACACAATTATTTGATTCTTTTCAAATGAATTCTCTCCTGTTGAAGTGAAGTAGAAAAAAATTGATGTCATTCTCCAGATTTGGCCTCACTATGATCTTTATCATTTTAATTTCCTATTTTAATTTCAACCTTTCTTGTTTCCCCTTTTTTTTCCATGTATGATTCCTTTCTACAAGTTAACCATTTCCACCTTGCTTCCCTGTTCCTTTTTTATGAGCTTTTTTTATTTACTCCCAGTATTTACATGCATATATACCAACATTAGGAGCAGGAGTAGGACACTCGAATCTGCTCCACCATTCAGTAAAATCTTGTCTGATCTGATTACTCCACAATCCCATCGACCCACAATTACATCTCCATTCCTTGCTTATCAAGAAACTATCTATCTCTGTCTCAAAAATATTTTTAAAAATTCTGTTTACACCATCTTTTGTGAGTTCAGAAGACAATGGAATTAAAATCTCTCATATTTCAGTCTTAAATGGGCAACCCCACATACTTAAACTATTACCTCAAGTTCTAGATTCTTCCACAAGAGGAAGCATCCTTCCTACAGCCATTCTGCCTTGACCTCCCAGGATTAGATGGGTTTCCCTGGGCTGGAGAACCTGAGACATGAAGAAAGATTGAATAGGCTGGGGGTTGTTTTCTTTGGAGCAGTAAAGGTTGAGAGGGGAATAAATAGATCACTACTGTGCACAGCACTTGAGGTGTATTATCATCAATACCTTCCACAACTAAAGTATAACTTCCATATTTTAGTATTCATTTCTCCTTGTAGTAACTGATGACATTCCATAAGCTTTCCAAATCACTTGCTGTATCTGCATACAATTTTGTGATTCATCCAGGAGGACATGCAGATCCTTCTTCATCTCAGAGCTCTGCTATCTCTCACCAGTTAGATAATATATTTCTTGTATACTGCAAGTTCTGAGGAAGGGTCACTGGATCCGAAACTTTAACTCTGATTATGCTGCCAGACCTGCTGAGCTTTTAAGAACATAAGATCTAGGAGCAGGAGTAGGCCATCTGGCCCCTTGAGCCTGCCCCGCCATTTAATAAGATCATGGCTGATCTTTTTGAGACTCAGCTCCACTTACCCGCCCACTCACCATAACCCTTAATTCCTTTACTGTTCAAAAATTTATCTAGCCTTGCTTTAAACACATTCAGCGAGGTAGCTTCAACCGCTTCACTGGGCAGGGAATTCCACAGATTCACAACCCTTTGAGTCAAGAAGTTCCTCCTGACCTCAACCGTACATCTGCTTCCCTTTATTTTGAGTCTATGCCCCCTAGTCCGAGTTTCACCTGCTAGCGGAAACAACCTCCCTGCCTCCACCTTATCTATTCCCTTCACAATCTTATATGTTTCTATAACATCTCCCCTCATTCTTCTGAATTCCAATGAGTATAATCCCAGTCTACTCAGTCTCTCCTCACAATCCAACCCTCTCAACTCTGGAATCAACCGAGTGAATCTCCTCTGCACCCCCTCCAGTGCTAGTATATCCCTTCTCAAGCAAGGAAACCAAAACTGCACACAGTACTCCAGGTGTGCCCTCACCAGGACCCTATACAGCTGCAGCACAGACTCCCTGTTTTTAAACTCCATCCCTCTAGCAATGACAGACAAAATTCCATTTGCCTTTTTAATTACCTGCTGCACCTGCAATCCTACTTTTAGCGATTCGTGCACAAGGACACTCAAGTCTCTCTGCACAGCAGCATGCTGCAATTTTTTTACCATTTAAAATATAGTTCATTTTCCTGCTATTCCTACCAAAATGGATGACCTCACACTTCTCAATATTGTAGGCCATCTGCCAGACCTTTGCCCACTCATTTAGACTATCTATATCCCTCTGCTTTCAGACACTTTCAGTGTCTTCTGCACACTTTGCTCTATCACTCATCTTAGTGTCATCTGCAAATTTTGACACACCACACTTAGTCCCCAACTCCAAATCATCTATGTAAATTGTAAACAATTGCGGTCTCAACACTGATCCCTGAGGCACACCACCAGCCACTGACCACCAACCAGAAAAACACCCATTTACCCATACTCTTTAATTTCTACTGGTCAACCAATCCTCTATCCATGCTAACACATTACCTGTAATACCGTGCAACTTTATCTTATGTAGCAGCCTTTGGTGTGGCACCTTGTCAAATGCCTTCTCAAAATCCAGATACACTACATCCACAGGTTCCTCATTGTCCACCATGCAAGTACTGTCCTCAAAGAATTCCACCAAATTAGTTAAACATGACCTACCCTTCATGAACCCATGCTGGGTGTTCTCAATGGGAGAATTTGTATCCAGATGTCTTGCTATTTATTCCTTAATGGTAGATTCAAGCATTTTCCCCACTACCGAAGTTAAGCCAACTGGCCTATAGTTAGGGATAAATGGTACTGCAGATGCTGGAGAATCCGAGATAACGAGGCGTGGGGCTGAATGAACACAGCAGGCTAAGCAGCATCATAGGAGCAGGAAAACTTGACGTTTCGGGCCTAGACCCTTCATCAGAAATGGGGGAGGGGAAGAGGGTTCTGAAATAAATAGGGAGAGAGGTGGAGGCGGACAGAGGATGGATAGAGGAGAGGCTAGGTGGAGAACCTGCTTTTTGTCTACTTCCTTTTTTAAACAGTGGCGTCACATTGGCTGTTTTCCAATCTGCGGGAACCACTCCAGAGTCCATCCTGGTACATAATTACTAGTGCATTTGTTATTTCCCCCATCACCTCTTTTAGTACCCTGGGATGCATTTCATCAGGGCCAGGAGACCTGATAAATTTTCCAGCAACTTCTGTTTTTGTTCCTGATTTAAAGCATCCTCGGTTCTTTCATTTTTTATACTTGATTTTTGTTCTTCTTTGAACTGAATAATTTCACATCCTCTCACATTACACTCCATTTTTCAGATCTTTGCTGACATGCCTAACCTAGCTATATCCCTTTATGTCTTCCTAATATACCCTTCATAACTTTTTTTGCTACAGACCTTTGCATCATTAGCAAATGCAGCAATTATATCTTTGGTCCTTTCATCCAAGTCACTTACATAAATTGTAAAAAGTTGAAGCCACAGCCCTGATCCTTGTGGCACACCATTCGTTATATCTTGGCAACTAAAACTGATCCAACTACTTTCTATTCCATAACTTATATTTTCCACAATAGTCTTGAAATCCAAGTACAGTATAGCCAGCAGCTCCCCTTTACCACAGCATATGCTACTTCCTTAAAAATGCTCCAAGAAATTTGTTAACCACAATTCTCTTTGTATAAAACCATGTTGACTTTGCCTGATTAGTTCGAATATTTCTAACAGCCTTGCTATCATGTCATAAATATTAGTTTCCAACATCTTCCCAATGACAGATATTAAGTTGACACATCTGTATTTTCCTACTTTCAATCTTCCTCCCTTTTTGAAGAAAGCAATTATATGTTATTTTTCATTCTATTGGAATGTTCTCTAATCTAGGAAGTTTTGGGAAATTAAAACTAGATATCAACTATCTTACTCGCCACATCTTTTAAGTCCCTGGGATAATGTGCATCAAGACCCAAAGATTTTTCAGACCACTTCTCCAACATTTTGCTTAACACCACTTCCCCAGTGATTGAAACTTTCTCAGTTCGTGCACTCTTTACATTTCCTGATTTATAGTTACTTCTAGGGTGTTATTTGTATCCTCTACATGGAAGAAACATGCAAAATACGTGAGATAATAGGTACTGCAGATGCTGGAGAATCCGAGATAACAAGGTGTGGAGCTGAATGAACACAGCAGACCAAGCAGCATCTTAGGAGCAGGAAAGCTTGACATTTCGGGCCTAGACCCTTCAGGGGTCAAGCTTTCCTGCTCCTATGATGCTGCTTGGCCTGTTGTGTTCATCCAGACAAAATTATGCTGCTGTGATTTCTCTGGACTGGCATTACTAATGCAATAATTATATCCTTACTGGGACTTCAATTCAAACGCCATCTCCGCATTTCCATTATTAATTCCCAGACGCATTTTCTATTGGACCAATGTTCACGTTGTTTAATCTCATACTCTAATTTTGCCTCCTTACTTAACACTTAGTCCTTTTTTTGATATTCTGGCCAATTTTCACATCTCATTTGTTTCTTTTTCTTTGTCTTTTCCTCATTGTCCCTTAACTCTCAGTTCTGTCTTTCTATTTTCCTCCTTATTTTTCTTCATGCCTGTTTATTCAGGGTTTGGAATTTGAACAATGATTCAATTTGACAAAAAAAAACAAGCAAAAGATCAAGATATTTGACATGTGAATCCTTCTCTGGTGCTGTTGAGCTGCTGGCTGAAAATAGCATTGCAACAATCTGGCTGATCTGTTGCTTTCCGTCTTTGACATGCTTATTGCGTATTGAATCTTAGGGGTCAATTGTAACAAATACAGTTCGGCAATATATGTATTTTACTTTTTGAAATTACTTGTCATTTTCTGTGTGTTTATCCTTGATGAGATTCTGACACAAAAATCTCTCTGAACTCTGACTGCCAAGCAACTTTGGCTCAACTGCTTTCACCCACCACCATGTCACTTCTGAACAAAATGCTGCTTTTGTTATTTTTGGGCTGTTTTGTAACTTTTTTACCCTAGAGATTAGAAAAAAAAATCTGTAAGCTACTGCTGCACCACTCTGTGTCCGTGGATAATTAGGTGGGAAAACCACAGCTACAAATTAATTTTCACACATGATTGGATTTTCAAATAAATAGGCAAGATCTGGCAGATTTTCTATTCTCTCTTAAATCAGAAAAATAGGCAAAATTAGAACACAACAATAAAAATCAGATGCATTTAAAAAAAATGGACCGTGTGGTTAAAAAGTAAAAAGATGGCAACACTATTTTAGTTATTGATACATTTGTCATGTTTATGCATCGAGCATATTTAATCATGGCCAACATTGGGAACAACTATTAGGTGATGGTCAATCTATTCAGGTTATCCATGACATATTTACAATGTCAGTTTATGGGAAAGGCCTCAATGTTCAAACGTCATGGCTCAACATTCAGGTCCTGCCATTACTGGAGAGAATTCTTACTCCTTTTACTCTCATACATAAAAATACAATAATAGAGATATTTTATTGAAAGGGAAACATATTTTTGAGAAAATATTGCTTTTTCATTTTAGAAAAGTATAGAAAATGATTAACATAAAATTAGATCATAATTTATTTGCCAAAAGCTATGTTCTTTGAAGGACATTCTCAAAAGAGGTTATTCAATTCTTTGCATTTATGTGGACAGCTCTTAACCTTGAACCTCAAAATTGCAATGGTTTTTACAATGGCTACACTCAGTTTTTCACTAAACAACTTCAATTTAGAGGTGACTCTTAATTACCTATCAATGTATCTTGAGCCATTCAAAGAGGAGTATCCTTCTTCCATCAAGCTAGCAAGGATGCAATAATAGGATGTACAAAAGACTTTTAGTGACTTAACTGGCTGGACCACATCTCAGCTTTCCAGCCTTTTTCAGACATTATCTTTAGTCCTTAATTTCATGCTTCATGTGTTTCTTTGAGAATAATCGTTCTGTTAATCAAAGCTAGCACTGATCAAAAGAGGAAACCTATGCAATATTTTCTGCCTGCCTGCTTGCCTTAATATACTATATCTTAATCTGAGAGGGTGGTGTAGTCGAGGTTGGGCACTTTTCTATGCACAGAATCAATCCAATTTTACTTTTGCTAAGAAGAGGCAGTGGTTACCTTAACAGGATAGATTACTGCAATAAATTTATTTGCCTCTGGAATATCTTGCACCATGAACTACACAAACTGTGAACAATCACCATCACTCATTTATAAAGTTGAACTGCCTCATCATGGTGGAGACTTAGAGCCATTGAGACTGATAGTTATACAGCACAGAAACAGACCCTTCGGTCCAACTTGTCCATGCCGACTAGACGTTCCAATGTAACCTAGTCCCATTTGCTAACATTTAACCCATATTCCTCTAAACTTTTCCCATTCAAGTGCCCACCCAGATGCCTTTAAATGTTGAAATTGTACCAGCCACTACCACTTCCTCTGGCAGGTTCATTCCAGATACACACAGCCCTCTGTGTGAAAAAGTTGCCCCTTAGGTCCTTTTAAAATCTTTCCCCTCTCACCTTAAACCTATGCCCAGAAATAGTAAGAACTGCAGTTGCTGGAGTCAGAGACGACCCTTCTTCACAAAAGCCCCTGATCCGAAACATCAACTTTCCTGCTCCTCTGATGCTGCCTGACCTGCTGTTTTCCTCCAGCTCCACACTGTATTGTCTTAATCCTATGCCCTTTAGTTTTAGACTCCACCATGCTAAGAAAAAGACCTTGACTATTCACCACATCCATAACCCTCATGATTTTGTAAACCTCTATAAGGTCACCCCTCAGCCTACAATGGTCTAGCCTTTCCCAAAAACTCAAATCCTCCAGCCCTGGCAACTCAGATGTAAATCTTTTCTGCACCCTCTCAAGTTTAAAAACATCCTTCCTATAAAAGGACAACCAGAAATATATGCAGTATTCTAAAAGTAGCCTCACCAATATCCTGTACAGCCACAACATGACATCCCAAATCCTATACTCAATGTTCTGACCAATGAAAGCAAACATGCCAAATGCCTTCTTCGCCACCCTACTTAAGTGACTCCACTTTCAAGGAACTATACACCTTAAACCAAGATTTTTCATTCAATAAGCATCCACTATTCCATTAAAAAAAATCTGTCATGTAATCCTAACTCATTAGACTGACAACAACTAAATTAATAAAGACATTCACATTTTTTCACTTAAATTTATATAATGACATATTTACATATTTGTAATTTTACAGTAATTGACTCATCAGGACAATACAGAAGTAACATCCAAGTGAAGAAAAACAATGTGTGGAATCTTCCCAGCATCTGAACAATATGGACAATGGTAGGTCAGTTGGGAAAAGATGGTGACATTGGAAGAAACAAAATTCTCAGCATCAAAAAAGAAATCTGACTCTGTCAACACGTTTTCAATGGCAAGGTAGGAATCTCGCTAATGGACAAAGAGAGAGGCCTATTTCCATGGATTTGCATGCCATTAATATCCAATCTTGCCTCATTGACATGAATTTTCCTATTCTTCCGTGCACTGGAGAAAAATTAGACAGTGACAGTTTGTGACATATAAGTCAGAGAATACTTGGAGACTTTGCATTGCTGCTTGTCCATTCGGGCCTCCATGGTGAACAGCAGTCCTCAGCATCTTAGGGTAAGCTCAATGGATGGTGTCTGCCAGCATCCTGCACTCTCTTTGTCCATGGAGGTAGACACTGCACATCTACCAGCATCTCTTTATCCTCACGGCATATCTCCAATTCCCTTGCAACACAGTCCTTCTCTGCAAAGCTGCACTTTGAAGTGTATTGACTCCTTGTATTTTAATGCTGCTACTAGGACACTTTGTGTGCAGCAACACGCACCTCTCTCATGGCTTCAACCACGATGCATCACAGAGCTTCGGGCTTGTTTTCTGAATGCTCACTTATTTTGTGCTTACTCAGATGCTCACAGCATCTTGGCCTTGTTTTGCTTTGCCTTTTTGTCCTTTTCCCTGTAGGAGAATAGTTCATTGTCAAGTCAAGGGAAACAATCTTCAGTCAGGGGGTCCTGGTGCAATGAGTCAAGCTCAGCATCCAGTATCAGTCCAGAGGCTTGGACTCAATGAGTCAGCCACTTGAGGTAGTCAGGGGTTTGGTAATTCTACAGTTCTGGGGGAGGTTCACAATCAAACCTGCAGTCAATCAGTCTAGGGAGTCACAGCAAGCCAGTGGGTGAACTGCATAAAATGCAGTCCAGGATTTGGGCTCAAAATCAGATAGAGCTGTTGGTCCAAGTTGTTGAGCAGGGAGTAGGCCATGGCCTGTTCTGTGTCTGCTTAATTAAGGACAAAGGGGTTTACTCGGGTCCATTGTTTTGGTGGGGAAGTTGGGGTAGTCTATTCTGGGAATTGGAAGAGGTATGCTGGGTTAAAGACAAGATAATAATTGTGAAGGAGGGGCAACTTACCATATTAAGGGGAGGGAGACAACAGAAAATTGGAGGACTTGGGTTAGAGCAGAACCGGGATGCCATCAATAGTGGCAACCACTCTAGCTCTGACAGGGGACCACTGCAGAACCCTGGTTGTTATGACTAACTTATAAAGCCAGGGTTCAGGGGGTAATGTTAGGAGATAAAGTCATAGTTCAAGGATGTGTGTGGAAACATGTGGATGCTCAGTGCTGATGTTGTTGACAGGGAGTGCAAGAAAAATGGAGCATAGAGGTTCAGAACTTCCATATGATTACCAGAATAGGCCTGCTAGTCTCTGTGCCAAGTGTGACCTACATTGCCTTCCACAGACAAGCAAATTATAAATACCCAATAGCATTTGTGGTATGGTGGCTCAGTGATTAGCACTGCTGCCTCACATAGCCAGGGGCCCAGATTCAATTCCAGCCTTGAGCGACTGCTTGTGTGATGTTTGCAAATTTTCCCCGTGTGGGTTTCTTCTGGGTGCTCCATTTTCCTCCCACAGTCCAAAGATGTGCAGGTTAGGTGGATCGGCCACATTAAAACTTGCTCTGTCATGTCCAGGGATGTGCAGGCTTTGTTGGTTAGCCATGGTTAAAAATCCCACGTGGTTTCATGCGGGTTGGGATTGATGCTCTTCAGAAGGTCAGTGTAGACTCAATGGACCAAATGGCCTCCCTCTGCAAAGCAGAGATTCTATGAAATGGAAGATGGCTACAGCCACACTCAGAGTGGGCATAGTAAGTTTTCTGATGAAGGGTTTAGGCCTGAAACGTCAAGTTTTCCTGCTCCTATGATGCTGCTTGACCTGCTGTGTTCATCCAGCCCCATGCTTGTTATCTCGGATTCTCCAGCATCTGCAGTACCTTTTATTTCTGGGCATAGTAAGTATTTTTCTTTCTGTTTGTGAGTATGTAAACTCTACTTGTGAGTGATTTTGGACCCTTCAAAGAGCAATTGCATTCATCAAACACTGTCACAGTATAGTCTGGCAAGATCTGCAATCATAGTATCCTGATTTCACTTCACAGATGCTGCCAGACCTGCTGAGCTTTTCCAGCAATTTCTGTTTGTGTTTCTGATTTACAACATCTGCAGTTCTTTTGGTTTTTATTCAGTAAACAGGTACATTGGAAAACCGTCACCTGCAAGTTGTCTTCCAAGTGACCCACCATCCAGATAGGCAAAAATAGATGCTGTTCCGATCAGGTTCTGAAACTATCTACTTAATAGTATTGTGCGCCTACCCACAGAACATGGACTACAGTGATTCAAGAAGGCAGCTCACCACCACCTTCTCGAGAGCAACTGTATATTGGCAATAAATGGTGGCCCAGCCAGTGGTGCCCATATCTCATGAGTGAATGAATAAAAAGCAGACACGGGACTATAACACTAAACATATATTCAGTACAATGGTTGCCTATAGGATAGTACATACCACCATGTCCCATCAAAAATAGAAAAGAGTACAGGTTTATAGCAGTTTAGCTTTTTAACCCGTTAAATTGCATAATTGCTTTCATTTTCTGCTTAAATATAAATTTCATTAAATTAACGAAGGTTTCTGCAATCATACTGTGTGAACTACATTTCTGTAGCCGGGGAGTCCATGGCAATCTCTTTGATGTTGGATTGGAGAGGAGTGAAACTTCTAACCAAACGAAGCCTGCATCCCTGGCTCATTGTCAAATCCCAGGTTATTTGCATGCTGTTGGCAGCTGTTGGCAATGTCTGGAAGCTAGCTTCCTAAACACAATTGATTGCTTTTCAGGAAATCATCCTTTTTTAATGGTTTAAAGCCTACGCAAAGCCCTTAAAATTGGTAGGGAGAAGATGGTGGATGATAGGTTGAATATCATGTTTTCCTGATGCAGGTGGCATCATATAATCATTGAAATGGTGGTTCAGAATACCACCGTTCACTCTGTTGTACCTGAGTTTGCTGTAAATAGCTATTCAGCCTGTAGCCCTGTTGGATATAGCACTTCAGTGAATATCTAAGTAGGTTTTAAAATGAAATGTGTTGCTGTTTCTACCATCCTCTCATGCAATGAGTTCCAACAAAGATTTCTGAAAACTCCCTTAATTCTGCTTCCCATTACTTCGAGCTGTAACAAGTTTACTGAATTATCTGCAGTCACAAAACATTCCTAAATTGTGAGTGTTTGAATGATTCAGTAGAGGAAGTTTAAAACTAGAGTAGCTTAAATTTTATAGATTCACGAATTGATATGTTTCTAAATTCATAGTAAACCAAATGATTCCAGATTACTCCAACAGTAATGCCATCTGTGCTTTGTTAGTTACTAGTTATCTTTTGTGTTCCAGATGTGGAATAATATGGATGAGTGTATGTTCTGTTCAATAAAAAAGAAATGTTTGAAAGTGCAACACACCATTTATTATGCCAAACATTGGGGGATTCATAGATCCCAATAGAGAGTAAAGCAATCCATCTCCCTCAAATGGGTCAGTGAGGTCACTTATAGACAGAAGTCGAAGTTCCTTTGCAAGCACAGTTGAGGATATCGTATGTGTGCAGAAGTGATGGGTGATTGGTTCATATTCATAATCTTTCAAAACTGCAGAGAAAATCAGCAAAATAAGATACATTGAAGATGGGCGTAAAAATTCAGTTAAAAGAAATATGTCCGCTGTTGCACATTACCTGCCTCTCTCTTTTGTAATTTTACATAAATTTATGAATTAAACATTTTCAAATGTTTGGCAGTTAAATTTTATGGCAATGGTAAACAAGTTATAGCTCATAATGATGTATAGCACGGAAACAGACCTTCAGTCGAACGCATCCATGTTAACCAGATATCCTAAATAAATCTAGTCCCATTTGCCAGCATTTGGTCCATATCCCTTTAAACCCGTCCAATTCATATACCCATCTAGATGCCTTTTAAATGTTGTAATTATACCAGCGTCCACTATTTGCTCTGGCAGTTCATTCCATACACACACAGCCCTCTGTGTGAAAAAGTTGCCCCTTAGGTCCCTTTTAAATTTTTCCCCTCTCACCTTAAACCTACACCCCCTAGTTTTGGACTCCCGCACCTCAGGGAAAAGTCCTTGTCTATTTACGCTATCCATGACTCTCATGATTTTATAAACCTCTATATGGTCACCACTCAGCCTCCAACGCTCCAGGAAAAATTGCTTGAGTCTATTCAGCTTCTTTTGTATAACTGAAACCCTCCAACCCTGGCAACATTCTTGTAAATCTAATTAATGACATTTCCTGCAAAAAAAGTTGATACATAATTTCCAAATTATTTAAGCTCAGTCTAATCATCTAGAAGTGATCAAACATGATAACATCTAATGATTGCCATGAGCTCCCAATCTCAGGTTGTGAGGCTAGAAATGACATAATCTGATATTAACACAAGTGCTTAATGTATTTGCTTGAAATAATATTACCTTGCATTTCACAAAAGTATTTACTTATTTATTTTAAATTGGTTTAATATTTTATTGAAAACATCAGACAAAACATATCCATGTGGAACAACGCTGTAGTAATACGGTCTAATTTCTAGGGTATTATGTTTCAGTTTTACCAATTACAAAATTTACCCTAGATTGGAGTGTCTTTATTGATTGTGCATTTAATTACTACCTTCCTGCATTTCTGTTTTGAACAATTCATATTTAAGCGTTGACTAATACAGTTCATAAAAGAAGGAACTGAAATATGGGTTTCTCTGATAAGAAAAGGTAAGCATGTCCTTGAATCCTCCTTCAAAGCACGAAAATTAGGTGAGAAATTGGATCATTCAATATGATCATGGCTGATCAAACATTTCAGTGCTCTTTTTTCAGCCCATTCCCATAGAGTCATGGATAATTATAAATCCATCAAGCTCTATTTTTAAATATACTTAAAGACTGAGCTTCTACAGCTCATTGTGGTAGACAATTCCCAAAAGTTCACAAGCTTCCGCGGAAAAAAAAATTCTCCTTATGTCAGACCTAAGTGGCATTGTTGCCCAAAAGCAATCAACATGATTTCTACAGGATCTCCCTTATTTTTAAAATTGTGCCTATTTGATCTAGGTTCTGAAACCAAGGGAAACATCCTACCTGCATCTTCCTTGTATTCTGTAAGTTTCAATGAGATCACTTCTCATTCTCGGAAGCTCTAGACAATGCAGACCCAGTTTTACCAAATATCTTTTCATAGAATAGTCCTTGTATCCAGGCCCAAGCCTGGTGAACCTATGGTGTACACCTTCTATGATAATGATATCTTTCCTGAAATAAGGAGACCAAACTGCACACAGTACTCCAAATATGATCTAACTAACCTCCTAACAACTGAAGCAAGACATCATACTTCTATACTCACATTCTCTTGCAATGTGGCAAACATTCTATTAGCCTTCCTAATAATTTGTCGTACCCACTTGTTAGCCTTCAGTGATTTATCAGCAAGAACACCGAAGGGACTTTGTGCGTCTAACTTTCCAAACTTTTTCCAGCTTCGAAATACACTTCACAACTTCTTCTCATATTAAACTGAACAACCTCACATTTTTTCCACAGTAAGTTTCATTTGACATCTTCTTTCCCATTCACAAAGCCTGTCCAAATCTTCCAGAAGCCATCTTACATATTTCTCATAACATGCATTCACACTAAACTTTGTATTGTCTGAAAAATTGGACTACATTTGCTCCTCAACTCCACCTCATTGATATCTATCATTGTGTTGATGCTGTAGCTTCAAGAGGTTATTTTGTCCGGGTTTCCTCAAGATCAAGATTGAATGATGAAATGCCTCCATGACGCTAAAGTAAACAATATCCCAAAGAGGGTGCAGGATATTCTGTAGGGAAACCAGAGTGAGCTCGAAGTTGTGGCTCACTTTAGCACCAGTAGCATAGGTCAGAAAATAGAATGACAGGAAAATAGAAAGAATTGGTACGTGACTTGAAGAATGATGCAGGTCATCGGACTTATGACTTCTGGGAAATTGGGACCAGTTTTGGAGACGCCAAAAGGATGGGTTGCTCCTCAGTCGGACTTAGAACAGTATCTTTATAGAAAGTAGCTCACCAGTGTGTTTGGGCAGAACGTTTACTGAATTGACCACAACATATATAAATATGAAAGAGGAATAAGGGGATTCAAGGAATGGGAGTATGAGATAGTACTAGGAAAGGAATTAGTTCTGTATTAGATAGCAGTGAGCTAAGAAAGACTACAAGGAATACAAGAATAGGTTTAGCATTCATGGATGTAAATGTGCCAAGTGTACTGAGTAAGACTGGTGTGCCATAAATACATATAACCATGTAGGAATGTGATGTAGTGGTAGTAAGAAAGCACAATGGTTACTGCTGCTGCCTCACATTACCAGGGACCTGGGTTCCGTTCCAGTCCTAGGTGACTGTATGTGTGGAGTTTGCACATTCTCCATTTGTCTGTGTGGGTTTCCTTTGGGTGCTCTGGTTTCCTCCCACAGTCCAAAGATGTGCAGGTTAGGTGGCTTGGCCATGATAAATTGCCTGTAGTGTATAGGCTATGTGGATTAGCAATGGGAAACACAAGGATCGGGTGGGGGATGGGGGGAACAAGTCTGAGTGGGATGCTCTTCAGAGACTCAGTGTGGTCTTGTTGGGCTGATTGACATTACTGATTAAGAAAGAGCTGGAAAGAATAGATTCCCTTGAGGGGCCAAGGACAAATCCATTTTGTTCAAGTCAAGAATGAAGAAAGGATTGATAATTTTGCTGAGGTTGTTCTATTGGGCTTCAAATAACCGGAGAGGGGAGAGAACCAAAGAAAGATAAAGGAGAAAAGCTGGGGAATTATTGAAATGTGAAGGACTAATATTGGGAGGCTTAAACTACCCAGGATCAATAGGGATTGAACTGAGACTATTTGGGACAATGAAGGTTAAGATTGATATTCGAATGCACACCAGTAGTTAGAATTGATGTAGTCTGCTATGAGCACTTTCTTTAAGTATGATGGGAAACACAACCAAAACTGTAGGAATGATTAAATATGCTTCTATTCCAATGGGAATTTAATCTTGATAGGTGTGAGGTGATGCGGTTGGACAGGACAAACAAGGCAAGGGAATAAATGATGAATGCTAGGACACTGGGAGAGACCCCGGCATGCATGTCGAACATTCTATTAAGGTAGCGAGACAGGTAGAAAAAAAATGCTTAAAAAGGCATATTGATGTTACCAAGGCAAAGAGTTGAAGAGCACGAAGGTGATGAGCTATATAAATCTTTGTTTAGGCCACAGGTAGAGTATTGTGTGCAGTTCTGGAATCCACGTTTTAGGAAGGATGTGATTGCACTGGAAAGGGTGCATTGGAGATTTACCAGAATGGTGCCTGGCCTGGAGAGTCTTAGTTATAAAAAGAAATTGGATAGACTGGCGTTATTTTCCTCAGAGCAAAGGATACTAAGGGAGACATGATTGAGATGTATAAAATTATGAGGGGACATCGACAGGGTAGATAGGAAGAAATTTTTCTTCTTGGTGGAGGGATCAATGACCAGGGGAGATAGGTTTAAGGCAAAGTGCAGGAAGTTTAGAGGGTACTCGAGGCAAAATGTTTTCACCCAGAGGGTGATAGGAATTCAGAACTCACTGCCTGTAAGGGTGGTAGAGGCAGAAAGCCTCATAACATTTCAGAAGTATTTAGATGTACACTTGTGATGCCATGACATACAAGGCTTTGGGCCAAGTGGTGGGAAATAGGATTAGTATAGTTAGGTGATTGTTTTTGACCCGTGCAAACTCAATGGATCGAAGAGCCCTTACCTGTGCTGCAGACCTCTGTGACTCTATGACTGTATGACACTATCTTACAAAATCCACCTCATCAAACAGCTCCCCTGCCCTAATGGTGTCCCTCATGTCCGAATCTGGCCTTAATGTACCATATGTTGTCCAGAGAACTTATCCGTCGACGGATGTCCCGGAATAATTGGTATCACTTGTCCCCACACAAAAACCCTTTAAAGCCCTTTGATCATGCAGATAAGAAATATCAGTCTACAGTTGCTGAGCACAGTTCCTGACATTTGCCCCAGACATTGCAGAAAGGGGGATATCAACACCCCACCCCACTGGAGATCATGCCAGACATAGTCTTCATGAGAACAACTAATAGAAAGTTGAAGCTTTTTCCATATTAAGAAATCTTAATCTAATCTCAGAAGGTATATTAATATCGAGATCTAAAGTTACATAAATAGCGATTTTAAGGCAGCATATCTTGAGTTCTTTCCGATTTAAAAATTTCCAATAAGAGACAAGGTTTTTCTCCCAGGTTTGCATTAATGCTCAAGTAGGGAGTTTGTGTATGAATCCTAAAACAAACTTTGAATTACCAAAAGATGAAAATATGTAAATACACATTTATTTTCTCAGGATGATAAAGCAGAAAATGTATGCAGTGAGAAGAAACTTCAGTTGTTAAATTGATGCAAAACTATTATAGATCATAGAAGCTCTACAGTGTGGAAGCGTGCCAGTTGGCCCATTGAGTCCACACTGATCCTTTGAACAGCATCCCAGCTAGACCCATCCCTCTCCCTATAACCTTGCATTTCCCATGACTGAATTCCCAACTTACACATCCATGGAACTACGGGCAATTTGGAATGTCCAATCCACCTAACCTGCACATCTTTGACTCTGGGAAGAAACCAGAGCACCCAGAGGAAACACACACAGACAGAGGGACAATGTGTAAACTCCACACAGACAGACAGCCAAATGTGGAATTGAACCCAGGTCCTTATGAAGCAGCAGTAATAACCACTAAGCTACTATGCCACTCCAACCAGTTGGTCAAGAAACTTGGGGAAAGGCAGAAGTGGAAAGAAGTAAAAATGGTTTCTTCCTGATAATGTTAAATTTGACAAAGAGCAGTAATTTTTTATCACATAAATGGGTTATTTTTGAGACATTTTGAATGTGAGACATTTAAATCCATGGATCGATTTGTAACAACTGTTCAGTCCTCAGAAACATGAAAAAATATTTTTGTGATATTTGTGTTTTAAACAAGTCAATCGTAAAAATGCAATTTATCATTTTTTGTTTTTGGCTTGAATTTCTGTCTTTTCAAAATTGAGACAATTAATGAGGCAGTCGAATACTTTCCAGCTGGAAATCTATTTTCTAAAATGTCTGGATTTAACTCTTGTAGTTTCACCCAGCTTTCAAATTTGGTTCAGAGTACACAAAAGGTTTCAGTTAGCAGTTGCAGAAGTTTACAACCTTGCAAAACATTAATTACAGTTGCTTAAACAATTTAGTGAGAGGGTGAAGCAGAAAGATCAAGGTAAGTGTGGTGTTCTTATTGCTTTTTTGTTTTAAATTATCAATTTCTCTTTGATTTAACTGTTTCAAAATTATTAAATAATATTAAGAGTTTACCATCCGACTATGTCTGTTTCTTTATATTTTTTCCATCGTACTAGTTCGCCTGAAATTTCCAAAGGCAAAGATTATATTTTGCTGTGACTAACAAATTAGCATGCTGATCAGGCATAAGCTCTCGTATATTTTGAATATGACATCAACCCTTTGGGTAATAAAGAGTGACATAGCTTTACCAATATTTTAGCTGATATGTTCATGGTTCTATTGATGGTTTAAGGATTGCACCTGCAGGTCACTGATCTTAATTAAAAGCTCAAGGAAGAGCCATGTTATATTGACTAGATTCAAGTTTATTTCCAGGCTTGCATCAAATTTCAAAGTGACAACACCTAAACCCAAATATAAAAGGTCGACGAAAAATGAAGAGGATCATCAAAACTACATAATCGAAGCAGGTAGGTCTTTTCAGTCACAGAAAATGCTTTCCTCAGGGAGCTTTACTCAATTTCATAATGCAGCCAAAAGAAATATCCTGCAGGAAACATTTTCCATTACAGAAAAGGCTTTAACCACCTTGACAATACAGGTCTTTCAAACATAAGATCAAACATTAGCTGAACACACTATTGATGTTTCAATATTAGTTTTGCATGAATGAAGGTAAAGCAAATGCATCAAATACACAAAAGAAAGCAAAGCTGTGTCCTGATACATAGTTTTATTCCATTCCCCAATATAAGTCTCTCTAAGTTACAGCATCATTTTATTATGTGCTGCATTTACTATGGTATTTCCATCTAATAGGTGCTTCAATTGAATTTGTTTCTTCCTATGCAGTTAATTGCCGTTTCCTTTGTAATTCCCATTTGCTCTTCACTTCTTAGGCCACCTTTCTACAGGTGTCTTGCTATTTTTTGCCATCTGCTGTTACTATTTCTTTATTTTCTTTTACTTTGAGGGAAGTGGTGGCATAGTAATAACATCACTGGTTTAATAATCCAGGGACCCAGGCTGATGGTCTGGCGGCGTCATGTGTCTACCTTGTATATGTGGGTAAATATGAGAAGGGCTGCACTGGCATCCTAGACTTGAATTCCACTTGGAGTTCGGGGATAGTTTCTTTTCCTCACAAATGTATACTTAATACATAATATTTGTAAAAGTACATTGTGTAGCAGATTGAATTTGACATTACGTAAAAGTGCAGGACAGTTTATTTTTTATCTAAACAGTATGTAGCACTCTCGATGTTTCCTCACTCAACTTGCAATTACTACTTATATTTATGATATATATTTTATGCCAGATGTGCAACTGAGAGGTTTTTACATGTCCTACAGCTTTTATCTATACTAATACAGGTGGGCCTTATATGCTTTGTGTAGGCTTTTCCAACAAAGCTTTGTGGCTATAGCATAACCCTCAGTGTATCCTGCACCTTGTGTGTGTCAGTCTGTAAACTTGGTCAAGGGCAATACTTCACATTAAGAAACCAGCTGAATTACCTGACAGACCAAAGAAAGACTTTTCCAGGTTTGATTGTCCTCCAGAAGCAATTAATCCCTGTACTGGTATGTGCACCTGGAAGGAGCCTGTGACACCGACTTAACAAGTTAATGTGTTTTTTTCATTTGGTTCATTTTCTTTGCGTCATCAGTATTTTCTGGGTTATAAAGTCACTCTCCTGAATGTGATAGTTTCTACTCAAGCAAGGTTCTATGGAATTTCTGAGGAAGGGTCACCAGACCCGAAGCGTTAACTCTGTTTTCTCCTTCACAGATGCCACCAGACCTGCTGAGCTTTTCCTGCAACTTTGTTTTTGTTCCTGATTTACAGCATCTGCAGTTTGTTCGTTTTTTTTTAAGGTCCTATGGCGGCTGATGATTCCTGACACCCTCATCTCTCCTTGTGTGAGACAAAATGTTATGCTTTACCAATAATTCCCCTTAGAGAGCAGAAGACTAAGAGGAGATTTGATGAAGGTTTTCAAAATTATGAGAGATTTAGACAGGACTGATGTATCCTGTCTCACCAGAGGTGGTGGTACAGTGGTATACAGTTGGAAGGGAGATGTCATAGGAGTCCTCTGCATTGACACTGGACTACATGAAGACCATGGTATCAAGTCCAACATGGGCAAGAAAACCTCCAGCTTATTGCCATCTAGCACCACCAATATAATCCCACCCTCATCGACCTACGTTTTTGAGTCAGTACTTCTGTATAATGAGGACCAACTTGAGAAATATGGCAGATGCAAGGGCCCATAATGTATTCTGGATGGGGAGTTTAATGTCCAACCGTGAGAGTGGCTCAAGAGCATCACCGCTGAGAAAGCTATCCAAAACCTAAAGAACATCACTGCTAGCTACAGCTGGTCAGAGGATTAATAAAAAGGAAAAATGTTCTCAACCTCATCTTTACTAATCTACCTTCTGCAAATGCATCTGTCCATTGGACTATGGACATTGAATGGAGCCCTGCACAAGTTTTGCGGAGATGAAGTCCCATCATTGAGCATATCAATTATTGTACACCAAGTTAAATGAGACAAACTTTGACTAGATGTAGCAAGTCAAAAGTGGGCATCCATGTGATACTGTGGGCCATCAGCAGCTGCAGAATTGTACTTAACCACAACGTGTAATCCCATGGCCCAAAATATAACTCATTCTACCATTACCCCATCAAGCAAAGGGACCAACATTTGTTCAATGAAGGGTGCAGATGTCTAGCCAAAAGCAGAGCAGCCAAATCTAAAAATGAGGTGCCAGTTTAGTGAAGCTACAATACAAAATTAAATGCTTACCAAATGTGTAGAATACAGCAGAATGTGCATGCGATAGACAGGGCTAAGCAATCTTTCAGCCAAAAGATTAGGTCTAAACTCTGCAGTGTTGCCACTTTGTAGTGTAAGGGCATGCAGACAATTAAACAACTAACTACAGGGGGAGATTCTATGAGTGGCAAGCCTGGAACATCAGTCCAAAAGACATGAATGAATCATTGCATCCATTCTGATCATTTTGTACACCTCTATCAAGTCAACTCTCACTCTTCGTCGTCCTAAAGAGAAAAGCCCTAGCTTTCTCAACCTTTCCTCGTAAGACCATCCTTCCATTCCAGGGCAACATCCTGGTAAATCTCCTCTGCACCTTTTCCAACGCTTCCACATCTTTCCTGTAATGAGGCAACCAGAACTGGACGCAATACTTCAGATGTGGCCGAACCAGGCTTTTGTTTGACTTATCTTGCAAGTTGCCTGGTGCCAGGTTTGACTATAGCTAATGTTAATTCCAACTGCAGTGAGATGAGGCTCTTGTGATTCTTAATTGGCTACCAAAGGGCCTCAATTAGCAGTGATGTGCAATGGTCCATCATGAGCCACCCTGCCCAGAATTTAATTTTGATTTAGGTGGGAATCTGATAGATATGAGAATGTCACCTGCCAAATTAAATGCCCTTGCTGTCTCCAAACTTGCGACATTCATGAACAGGATATTTGCCTAGTTACCCAGCCTCATCAGACATTGGCATTCTGCACGGGTTAGCTACTGAGCCAGAAGAATCTACACACAGTGAAATGCCCCGCAGGAGATTTTATTATTCATTCATGAAATGAGGGCATCAGTGGCCAGGCCAGCATTTATTGCCAGGAGCAGGTTAAGTGTCAGCCACATTGCTATAGAAGTCACGTGTAAGCCAGACCAGGTACGGATGGCAGTTTCCTTCTCTAAAGGGCATTAGTAAACCAGATGGGCTTTTTCCAACAATTAACAATGGATTTAGGGTCATCATTAGACTCCTAAATCCAGACATTTAAAAAAAAATGAACTCAAATTCCATCATCTGCCAAGTTGGATTTGAATGCACGTCCCCAGGACATTCCTGGGTCTCTAGATTAACAGTCTGGCAATAATACTACTAGACCATTGCCACCCTAGCAGCAAACCACAGCAGGTACTAGTGACAAAGCTTGTGTTGGCGATAGCTCACTGAGCAATAAAAACTTGTCCAAGCTTTGCAGTAGAGAAGCTTGAAGGATCCAACTGTAAAAATAAAACTACTCACACAAGCAGTTAACCAATTATTAAAAGGTCTGTCAAGAGCTTACACTCTATGGTTATAACCATAGAACAGTTCACAACGCGATGTCATCCCAAATGTTATCAGCACTCTAGCCTACTTAATGTGTATGGCCACATCAAGGAACACTAGATCTAGTTTCTTATAGAGGAGATCAATGTCACTCATCTTTAATCTTTTGTTAAAGCCCTAACAAATTAGTAAACCATTCTGATACTCTATTCGTACGGTAACGAGAGATGACCTTGTTCTAAAGTTAAAGATGTAGAATCAGTTTGGGTGGAACTAAGAAACAGCAAGGGCACAGAAAACATTGGTGAGAATTATCTGGATGCCACCAAACAGCAATAGTATTGTCAATCACAGACTACAGGAAACTAGAGGTGCATGAAACATAGGTAATAGTGTAATCATCAGGGATTTCCATCTTCAAATACATTGGGTAAATATAATCAATACTAATGTTGACCAGGATAAATGTTTGAGGTGTTTGTCAAATGGCTTTCTCAAACTGAATGTTGAGGAATTGACCAGAGAAAGGGTATTTCAGTTTCAGTGTTCTGTAATGAAAAATGGTTAAGAAATAATCACATTGTAAAGGAGCCTTGAGGAGAAAATGACCAACATTTGATAGCACTTTAAGTGTGAATGTGATGTAATTCAATCAGAAACTAGGTTTTTAAAGCTAAACAATGCAATTCATGAAGATATATGGGCAAAATAGCTTTGGTAGATTGGGAATCCACACTAAAGATATGATGGTCAATAAGTAATGGCTAACATTTTAAAGAATTAACTCATAGTTTACAATAAAAGTACATTCCCTTAATGCACATAAAACCTAGCAAAGAAAGTGTTCAAAATGTGCTGAATAAAAGAAATCAAATTTTCTATTCGATCACAGGAAGAGATGTATAAAACTGCCAAAAAAAGTAGGCTGAAGGATTAGGACCATGTTAGAATTTTGTGAAGGAGGACCAATAATAAATGATAAGGAAAAGAAAACAAGATGAAATAGTGTAAAAGGAGAAGATCAAGTACCGGAGTCTGGAAAATCCATGATGGAAAATAAAAAAACCCAAAAAAACTGCATAAGTACTTCAGATCCTTTTTCATTGAAAAGAATACTAAAAAATTACCATAAATACTGAAGAATTAAGGGAAAAACATAAAAAAAATTGCAAACTCTTAATATTTGTATCAGGAAAATTTGGGTATGAATCGAGTTAACCTGTAAGTCCTCATGAATTTACAGATAAGATTAGAATGAAATAGATAGTTTTAATTAACGTCACCAGCAATAGTCATATAAATCATTTAAGATATATCTGCATTTATTTGAGTTAAGAAAGTAACCATATTAAACGAAAAATCAATTAAATCGCATAAACATGTTCAGATCTGATGCGGCAGACGGAGTTTCTGTGAAAATGCAACATGGCTGAACCAGCACAAACCTTAAGGCCTTATTTGGAAATGGAACATGAGGACAACCCCGTTCCATACCAAGAAAAACAAAGCAATGGAGTTTAGTCAAGGTTGGGAACAATGCACAGACTTAGAGAACAGAGAGCATGGTACTTGGGAAGATAGGGAGTGGTGAGACCAGGGATAAGAGGCACCTTGCCACTTTTGGAATGTGTGAGAAACAAGATGTTTGTCTAAAACAGACCATTTCAAAATTAAGTCTACGTGACTTAAAATGTATAAATATCTGAAGAATCCTCGTTGAGTCAGAGTCCTACCTCGGAATCTTTTCTGGAGTAAACTTTCCCAATGTTCGTTCAAAATAAATAATCATTGAAATGTACCTTGAGGCTTCAGAGATTATTTCATAAAATAATCCACCACAACAGAGGTAAGAAAAAGAAAGAGTACCAGAGAAATTAATGGGATTTAAAGTTTAAAAATCCCCAGGACCTGATGACAACATCACAGAGTGTTAAAAAAAAGTTGTTGGAAAAGTAATAGATGCTTTGGTGATCACCTTTCCATGTTTTTTTAAGTTCTGAAATGGTTCCTGAAGATTAGTGGGTAGCAAATGTAACCCCATTATTTAAGAAAGGAGGAAGAGGGAAAAAAGGTAACTACAAATCAAGTAACATGAGTCACAGGAAAGGGGCCAGATAATACAGGATAGGATGTGATAACTGAAAACTTAGAAAATAATAGTAATAAAGTGAAAAATCAACATGGATATTTGGTGATAGAGATTCGATGGGCTGAAGGGCCTCTTTGTACTCTATATTTTTATGATTTTTTGAAATGATTAATAAACATGTTGGAATTTTCTTAAAAGTGCAAGTAGTAAAATAGAGAAGAGGAATATGGTGAATGTTGTATATTTAGATTTTCAGAAAACATTTAATAAGGTTCCACATGAGGTTAGTAAAAATATTGGAGAACATGGGATTGCAGGAAATATAGAGGTTTAGAACTATTTAATAGGAATAACTAACTCATTTTCAGGTATTCAAGTTGTGATGAGTGGAGTATGCCAAGGACAAGTGTTTGGGCTTACCTATTCATAAAGTGTTGATGATTTGATTTTGTGGATAAAGTGTGGCATTTCCAAATGTGCAAATGTCACAAAACTAAGCACGAATAATATTGCATAAAGCTGTTAGTACCTGAAACCGTTAACTGATATCACTAGATAAGTCCACGCATCAGGATGTAAATGTCTGTTCTTTGGAGGAGATAGCAAGTTGTTCAATTGTGTACCAGAATGCTTCAGTAGCAATAATAAATATTTACACTTAAGTATAGCCTGGTGTCGCTTAGGAGATGATCATGTTACTTCAGAAATAATGTTATTAACTATTAAGTACTGTGCAAAGAATCTATTCTGCTTATCAAGATTAAGTCCATCATGGTATTGTATTAGAATCCTTCCTCACTTGCTATCAGATACTTAAATGAATGCAATGGAGTGCTGGCAATGAATCCACCAAATGCATAGAGACTCGTAGAGACTGAGTGAGTAGGTAAAAATTTGGCAGATGAAATATAATTTGGAAAAATGTGAGATTATCCATTTTGGGAGGGAAGACAGAAATACTGTGTATTTCTTAAATGATGAGAAGAAAGCATTGAACTTCAAAGGAACTTGGCTATTCTTCTCTGTGAGTCTTTGAAAGTTAACATGGAGGCAAGGCAAGCAATTCAGAAAGCAAATTGTATGTTGGCCTTTATAACAAGAAGATTTATATGTAAAAGTAAAGATGTCTGACTGAAATTATTAGAGCCTTGGTGAGACCACACCTGGATTATTATATACAGTTATGGTCTTCTTACCAACGAAAAGACATATTTGTCACAGAGGGAGTGTAACAAAGGTTTGTCAAACTAATTGCTGGGATGTAGGGATCATCCTATGATATTTAGAAGAATGAGGGATAATTTCATTCAAATTGTCAAATTTCTTACAGAGCTGGGAAGCAACGCGCAGGAAGGATGTTTCCTCCAGCCAGGGATTTGGATCCAGGGTACACAGTTTCAGGATAAGGAGACAGCTATTTAGAACTGAAAGAAGGAAGGATTTCTTTACTCAGAGGCTGGTGAATCTTTGGAATTCTCTATTTTAGAGCATTGTGGAGGCTCTGTAGCTGAGTATCTTCAAGACTGAGATTGCTAGATTGCCATCTATTGAACATATCAAGGGATATAGGGATATGCAGGAAAATAGCATTGAGGTAGTAGGTCAGCCATGATCTCATTGAACGGTGGAGCAGACTCAAGGGACTGAATGACCAACACATGCTTTGGCTTGTCGGGTCATCCATTTCATCATTGATTGTTGCCTCCATATGCAACAGCAATTAACATTTCCTTACATAAAAACAAAGTGCTTGAAGAACACCATTTACAATTTTTTAGTATCTTCTATGTAGTAAGATGTCCCAAGCCACTTCTTGGTCGAGACCAAGTGATGGCATTGCATTGATGGAAAACAGTTAAAAGGATACTTTTAGAGGCTCTTAAAGTCAGAGAGAGAGAAACATTTCTAAGATACTTAAGGCAGTAGTTCAGACATTGGATCTAGATGCCTGCAGATTTTGCCTTTAAGTGAGAAAAGAAATGAGAGAGGTGATCAACAAATGACTATTACAGAATCTCAAGATTAAATGTAGAAATGGAGTGTGGTGAGGCTGGAAATGGTTTTATATAGATGGACAATGATTTAAATGTGAGACCCAGTGGAAAATGGAATCTGCAAGTGGCACTAGTTAAATAAGAGCTTTCTGGGGCACAAAGAGTAGACAGTGCAGGTTTGGACAAGTTTGGGTTTGTAAAGCAAGGAACTGAAACCTGCCATTTGACAATTATTCATTAAACAAGAGTTAGTAACACTGTCCCAGCACAGTGGTGATGTGTGCTCATGAGGTAAAGTAATTGACCTCATGCCATAGTATGAAAGTACCTTGTTTAAAGTATTTTTTTCAAAGCACACAACACATAGGGACAAATTGAAAAGGACTGCAAAATTGGGAACCAGTATTCTATCAATAGGCTGCTGGCCAACCTTCTTGGGAAATGGCTACAAATGACAGGTTATTCATGACTTAATGTGTATCTTTCTCATATTTTTTGACAATTTCTGTTGCATGTCAACATGATTGAATTAATGATTAATCAACAAATGGGCAAAGAATTTTATACTGAATACTCTTATCTGATTTATGTAAGTTCAATTTAAATAGCCTCCAATTAGCTGAATTGTTCTTTAGTCATTCTTTCCTCTGCATATATCCATTTCATTCCTTTGTAGTTGTCAAGCAAAATATTCAAACACTCCCAGGTTTGAATAACCAGTTGACGGTTTACAAAAAGTCCAAAAAAAATGAGCTAATTCTAAACAGAGGAGTCTAAAATGAGATGGCAAATTATGTTCATCAATTACCAATTTCAACTTAAGCCATTAGACCACTCTGGCCTTTCGGCAGAAGAACTCTCAATGAGCTGCTTAGGTTGTTAACCTGTGTGGTGTCAGCAGTTTTGACATATCAAGTGAGGAGTCATTGAAGCAGTTTAATACAGCTTGAAACTTTGCAACAAAGCGGCTTTTTTATTAGGATGGGATTGCCAATTGCCTTTTGCATTCCTAAACTATGACTATCTGTAATCTGACCTTATTAAATCCATCTGACATACACAAAAGACCAATCTAGAGTGGCTAAACTTTATCCAGCCCTTGAGGAAAGCTATTAATACCTCCCAAGTTGTACCCAACAAAAGCATTTACGGTAGAGCATTTCGTATGCATTTGAACAAAAAAGATTCTCAGAACACTTGGCCAGTGTTCTAACTGTTTGAGGAACTTGAGGAGATAAAGAAAATAATCAAAAAGCTTCACTCTTTTGTCAAGGATATGCCAAAAAATAATTTTCAATTGGCAGTAATGTCATTGCTAATTGTGCTGTCTGGTGCAAGAAGCAGATTTTTATGAATCAGCCAGAGATAGCTGTAACATTAGATATGTGCAATAAAAAGCATTTTATACGGCTTTACCTTTTGGTTATATCTAGGATGGCAAACTTTAATATATTTCTCTAAGATTTAAAATATTATTGTAGCTGAAAAAATGTAAGTTCGTACTGAGTGCATTTGGAATAGTATCAGATGGAATCTGACATGGTTTGTCGAGAGCTTCTGCATGTCAACAAAATAACTAATTTCAAAAGTGTTTGCTTTATAACGTTTGCAATTTTCTCTGGCCCTTAAAACCTTGCACATTGGTAGCAGGGAACATTTTGGCGATGGTTAACAGCCCTTCTTCTGACTAGAAGTATAATGCAGATCCAAAGATAAAACTTTACAATGTTGTTTGTGTGATATCGGTAAACTTATTGTTTGACTGGACGATAATTGAAAAATGACTACTGAAGGAAATAATGTAAAGCTTGCCACCATCACCACCTGCGGGCTATAGTGATTGTATTACAGGCAGACAATTCAATTACGTACTCTTTGGTCCGTGTATAATCTGGAATCATGGAAATAATGCAGCTGGGGAGTTCAACCTTCCCTTTGACTGTTCACTGTGAATGTTGAATGTGAGCTTCTGCTTTGTGAATAAACAGGGTCCATGACTTACTGAGGAGAACTTCGTGAGCTTCTTAACATGCTGTTTCTGGAGAGTTGAATTAATTGATGTGAGTTCAGGAGACTTTGTGGCCACCTAATTTAATAAGGATTTCCCCTGGTTTCTATGGTGAATATAAATTTATGAGAATTAAAAAGTAATTAACAAATTCAATTCATCTAAATCTGCTATACTCCACATTAAACTTTGCCATGCGATCATGATCTATCATCTCATGAATACCATGATTTTCATTGCAAACATTTTTGTGGGGTGCAAATGTAGCCACATTATAACAGAATATTTTGCAATCTAAACAACATTTTTTATTTAAATTGCAACAGTTTTCAGTAAGAATTAGATTGTGATGTTTTGTTGCTTCAGATAATGTCTCATTGAAGAGGCTGGGCCTTTTTTTCCCTGGAGTTGCCTGGGGTTTTTTTCCCCGGAGTGTCGAAGGTTGAGGGGTGACTTTATAGAGGTTTACAAAATCATGAGGGGCATGGATAGGGTGAATAGCCGAGGTCTTTTTTCTAGGGTGGGGGAGTCCAAAACCAAAGGCATAAATTTAAGGTGAGAAGGGTAACTTTTTTCACACAGAAGGTGGTGCATGCATGGAAGGAGGTGCCAAAAGAAGTAGTGGAGATAGGTACAGTTACAACATTTAAAAGGCATCTGGATGGGTATATGAATAGGAAGGGCTAAGAGGGATATGGGCCAAATGGAACTAAGTCAGATTGGGATGTCTGGTGGATGGGTTGGACAGACACGTCTGGTTCCATGCTATATAACTCTCTGACTCCATAACTCTATAAAGATTTACTGAATTGTCTCCGCTCCTGTGTAAACTACTCCTGAATTAAAAAGACAGTTCGGAAATCTATTCCTTTCTTCTGATAATAACACTCTTGAAATGGGTAACTGTGGACCAGTGAGTCACATTTATTCAATTATTTTCACTAGCTGCCTGCAATAAACACTAGAGCATCTGCTTACAGAATTAGAATGTGAATTCACAATTTGGGAACCGCAGAACTAAACCCACATTCTATGACTCTACTCAAGTTTTTACTCAAGTAAAACCAAAGTGATTCTTTGTTCTACAAGATTCAGAACTCTGCACAACTAGAAAAAAAATGAAGACATCGAAGACTTTGATCTGTTTACCTGTGAAATCCAATATGTTTAAAACAGACTGTTCATATTGCTTGGAAATTCACCATCTAAAAATCTGTTGTTAGAGAATTAATCATTTTACTACTGATTGTGGGAGTATACCATCTCAGTGAAATATCTATCTTAATTGTAGTATCTTTGAACTTAAAATGTCAATGTGTGAATTCTGCCTCAAGACAAGTAAACAAACAATCAGTCAATACCAAAAGGTTGGAAAGTTGCAGTGTGTAAAATGTACTGTGATAAATGGGTTTGTTTAGAATGCCTTACAGGTAATTGAAATTTCAATCTTCTGGCACCTTGAAGAAACAGTTGGGCTGATTTTTTGGTCACAATGGCTGACGGTTCTACAGTGATGATTGGGGCTAGAAGATTAGATGGATTTTACTCTTGTATGGCTGCCCAAAAATTGGGGAAGGAGGGCAGTATCAATGATGATAAAAGACACTATCATGCCTGTTGAAATATTTTTTACTTCCTCTCATTGAAGTCTGTTCTATGAAAACACACAATGATGGTAATATGTGTTTTACCAGTGAAACCCTTCTTTAGACTTTAATTGGTCCTGTGCAATGCCATCTAGTGAGAGCAATAAAATGGAGGTAGATTTTCCATGAGGTTCCCTGATCACCTGTCATAACATCAGCAGAAGGTTTGCCGAAAAAAAAAGAAAGGTAAGTGACAGTTTACAATTGATCTCTGCAGTTGCTTCTGATTTTATGTCAAAGTTAAGGCAGGAGGTCTGGAGAGCTCCTGGATAACTTAACATATTTAAATATTAGAAATGCAAGGAGCCCGTGTACAGTATATAACATCTACACAGCGGGCCAGCCATAATCAATAGTGACTATGAATCATGCAGGCAGTTTACTCACACTGGGACACACAGCCCTTGAAGGATAAGAGTATAAGCATCTTTCAGTCCTGTCATACTTTTTGAAGGCATCCTACGGAGGAAGAGATGTCAGCAGGTAGAATAAAATAAGCTGTCAAGTTTTGGTGAACTGTGTTGACAGCAATATTGTTCCTTCTATCGCTGCCAGATTCATTAAAGTTTTCAATTATCATCAGTATCTATTCTGCAGGTGTCATCATCGCCCTCTGAGGTGATACCAACAACAGCCTACCTTGGGCATTGGAATTTCCATTTGCGTTGTATTCCTCCCCAGTTGGTTTATATTTTGGATGTATTCAACACTGGCAACATATTGTCAGAGTTATTGAATCAACTAGGGTTGTAGGGATGGCAGGTTTTCATTGCTGGGTGCCATTCATGAACCAGGTGAACTTTTAACAACAATCTGACAGCTTCTATGGTTCATGAATTATTAGATTTATTGAATTCAATATCATAGCTTGCCATGATGAAATTTCAGCTCACTATCTGGGTGTGCCAAATTGAGTGCCATTACTGCAAAGCAAACATTGGTTTACTTTCACTTAGTATTTGCATGACAAATGCAAAATATACTGGTTAGACTTCCACCCCAGCAGTGAGAAGGAAAAGCCTGGAATGGAACATTGGTGTCTAGAGTGTTGTTAAATAATTTACCAGTTACCACTACTGAGCACATGAAGGTCATAGATCATAGAAGATCATAGAATCCCTACAACTTGGAAACAGGTCCTTCAGCCCTACAAGTCCACACTGACCCTTGGAGCATCCCACCCAGACCCATCCCCCTATAACCCACCTAATCTACACATCCCTGAACACTTGGGGCAATTTAGCATGGCCAATCCACCTAATCTGCTCATCTTTGGCTGTGGGAGGAAACCGGAGCACCCAGAGGAAACCCACGCAGATGCAGGGAGAATGTGGAAACTCCACACAGACAGTTGCCTGAGGTGGAATCCAACCAAGGTCCCTGGCGCTGTGAGGCAGCAGTGCTAACCACTGAGCAACCATGCCGCAACATGCCAATTACGAACCAAGTCTCAGTCATTCTTAATTCCAGATGTAATCAGAATGAATTTGCAATGGCATATGCAGCTGTTAGAACAAAGAACAAAGAACAAAGAAAACTTACAGCCCGGGAACAGGCCTTTCGGCCCTCCAAGCCTGTGCCGATCCAAATCCACTGTCTAAACCTATCGCCCAATTCCTAAGGATCTGTATCCCTCTGCTCCCCACCTACTCATGCATCTGTCCAGACGCACCTTAAATGAATCTACCATGCCTGCCTCTACTACCTCTGCTGGCAACACGTTCCAGGCACCTACCACCCTCTGTGTAAAGTACTTTCCGCGTGTATCCCCCTTAAACTTTTCTCCTCTCACCTTGAACGCATGACCCCTCGTTATTGAATCCCTCACCCTGGGAAAAAGCTTATCTCTATCAACCCTGTCTATACCCTTCATGATTTTGAAGACCTCAATCAGGTCCCCCCTCAATTTCCTTTTTTCTAATGAAAACAATCCTAACCTACTCAACCTCTCTTCATAGCTAGCACCTTCCATACCAGGCAACATCCTCGTAAACCTTCTCTGTACCCTCTCCAAAGCTTCCACATCCTTTTGGTAATGTGACGACCAGAACTGTACACAGTATTCTACATGCGGCCGAACCAAAGTCTTGTACAATTTTAACATGACCTGCCAGCTCTTATACTCAATACCCCGTCCGATGAAGGCAAGCATACCATATGACTTCTTGACCACTCTATCCACCTGTGCAGCCACCTTCAGGGTACAATGGACCTGAACTCCCAGATCTCTCTGCTCATCAACTTTTCCCAAGGCTCTTCCGTTTACAGTATAGATAGCTCTAGAATTAGACCTCCCAAAATGCATCACCTCACACTTGCCCGGATTGAACTCCATCTGCCACTTCTCCGCTCAACTCTCCAGTCTATCTATATTCTCCTGTATTCTTTGGCAATCCCCTATGCTTTCTGCTACTCCCCCAATCTTCGTGTCATCTGCAAACTTACTGATCAGACCACTTATGCCCTCTTTAGCATTGGTAGATTTTATATTCGACTGCTGGCATGTTTGAAGGAGGGTACCAGTGGGTGGGTGGCCTTCCCACCACGATGACCAACCTTCAGAAATTTCTATGCAGAGGGTACAGGCTACCCAGCCACTGTTGACCCTATTGAAGCCATTAAGTGACAAATGAGTAGCCCTTGACCTTGCTCCTGCCCCCACCAATACTTTATCTGTAGAGGGAGAGGTACATGCTATGCAGATTTAGCTACATAGGATGAAGTCAGACATGGTGGGAGCTTCCTTCGTAGATCCACTGGGTGGTAGGAATGCTTGTGACCTTAGCACTAGCTAGCACTCCTAAGTAGTGTTGCTGTGATTGCAGAGCTCTCAGCCATCAAATTGGCCAGCAGCATTCAAAGACAAGACTTCCTCCTGAGTTGGGGCAGAAGTCTTGCTTTAAATCAAGTAGCAGGATTCCCAGTGTAACATTGCTGTTGGGCAACCATCTGAATCATTTTTGAGCTCTTAACACATCCTTCATCAATGGGATGCATCTTCAAAATGCGGCACAATATTCAAAAACTTTCACATTCTCTCTTCCAATAACAATACTATCCATTGTAAATAAGTTGCCTAGATGATTCATAGCCATTATTGATTGAGCCTGGCTTGCATGTTGTTGAGTTGTATTGTGTACATGGGGTCCTTCAGCTTTCAACATTTAAGACTATTACAGTAAGAGTTCTTCAGACCTCCTGCCTTAACTTTGATAGAAGATCTGCAGCAACTGCAGAAAAATAGGCCAAATATCATTTAAGTTGTTTTCTAGTGTTTCTGCCAAATCTTCTGTAAGTTTTGATAAGCTGAATTGACAGCAATGTTTGGCCATCTACTCTTTCCAAATTCCTTAAATTTTCCCATCACTATCAGAACCTATTCTCTGGTACTGTAAGTGCTATCATCAGAGGGAAGAATCTATGACATCCATAAAATTCAGTCCAATGAATTCAAGTTTTGCTATAGTTTAGAATCGTATCTCAGACAGTGGCACTTCACTTTCACATACCACTTCAAAGGACTATTAAGAAAAATCAGCTTATATTCATTTGCAAAATCAGTAAGGGAAGACTAAGAACTGTAACCAAACTGCTGTATAGGTAACAATTGAAACATTTATGTCAACCACCAGTAGAAATAAATCAGTTTCCTATCCCATAAGATACATTAAAATTTTGAGATCTATTGTACTTTGTTACTCCACTATTTCTCACTGTATGACATTCAAATTTTGTAAAATTTATAAAATTGTACAAAATATAGTAATTGCAGTACACAACAGATTTTGAAAATCTTAATCAAAACACAGAATAATGGAGAAATTCAGCAGGTTTGGCAGAATTTTTGAAGAGAGAAACAGTTAAAATTTCAAGTCAGGTGTGCATGTCCTTCAATTTCTAAAATGCTGCCAAACCTGCTGAGTTCTCCAGCCATCTCTGTGTTCATTGCATAATAGCATATTATTGTACATGGTCTTCAAAGGGATAACCAATAAGAGAATTTTCCATCAAGTTCAATTTCGGATGCAACTATTTATGATGATTGTATTGAAGAACAATTCCGTATACTGACAAAAGAGACACACTACTGAAGTTATTCACCTTGTAATCACCAGAAAAGATACAAGAGTGCCAAATGGCAAAAGAAACTACTATTTATATTGCAGGATCATTTGTACTCCTTTATAAATTCGTAGAATTTGTAAATTGTTACTCCTTTTGAAATTTAGCATCCTTATGTCTGTCCTAATGGCTGCAATGCAAAAAGGCATGTTGTACTGCTGAGTGATCAATTCTGTACACAGGTCAAATTTACAACATGTCAGACAAAATTGTGCTGCTGTGGTTTCTATGGACTAGCATTACTAATGCAATAATTATATCCTTACTGGGACTTCAATGTACATATTTATGCCAAATATGATTCCCAGTATAAGGATGTTGATTTCACAATTAGCCCTTCCTTTGTGTACAAACATGATAGTGTGGATGGGACTTTAAACTTCAGCGAAGACATTAAACATCGAGTAAAGGATCAATTAAAAGGAGAGTTGGAGAAAGTGTATAACAAGCTGCAGATCTGCTCTTGCCCACTTTATTCTGACGCCAAATTTGTAGGTTCTGCACATGACTATCAAGACATATTACCCAGACAACTCTTCAAATTAAATTGTAGAACTGTAGACAGGAAACCGAACTCAGGTGTTACTTCTGAGGAATGTGTCCATTGTATGTAGGAATTTTCTAAAGAGGAACTGAAGGTTTCTGTTTGTTAAATGTGAACAGATTTAATTCACTTGCAAATGGGTTTTCCATCTTCTGCTGAAATCAGCAAGGCCAACAATAGCTTAGGTCTCATTTTTGCTGCAAAACAGTTTGAAAGTGATAATGTCTGTAAGCAGGAGAAGGAATGTGACATCCAGGTCTATAGATTTTATATCGTAAGCCAAACAACAGAAGAATTCATTTATTTTCTTTATTGTATTCCCGCATTGCAGAATATTGCAAAACTAACCAACATTCAATTTATTGTGTCTGATGTCTGCATATGTCTTCTCCAGCTCAGGCTGTTGTAAGAGTCCCCACAGATGCTCTGTAACAGCACAGAAATCTTGATCTGTTGACCAGTTCCTGTGACATCTCTGTTGCTATTGTGGATGATTGAATGTTCTGTTCATTCTCACTGATACCATCAGGCTGCTCTTTATCTTTGCCAACTTCTGTGAGCTCTTCCACTGTTGGTTTGCCAGCCTACTCAATATTGCTGTCAACATTGGTATCTGAAACTCATTAAGTATTTTTTCTTTTGCCAATCCAACTAAATTTACTTGTGCAAGCTCAAATAAATGTTCTTCATGAAGGACAGATTTCTTAAACCATGATTCCATAGTAGTCATTTCAGGTAGGTACCATCATGTGTATTGTGTGTGTGCATATAAAAATATATGTAAACTGATATTGTTACACATGTTTAAGCAAATGAGTGACTTACATTTTTCCAAGTCTTCCATTAACATTTATTTAGGCTCACAATTTTTAATACCTTATTTGATATTATCCCTTTGAGACCATAATATCATGAAACTTAATTGTGATAGCTGCACTTTGCATGTGAAAATTTAATTCTCTCCAGTGTTTGATTAGATTATAATACATTCTTGTGGTGTATGATACAAGGAAATTGACGGAAAGCAGGAAATTGCCCAATTCTTAATTACAAGTGATTAGAATGTCAAACAAGAAAGACCTTACTTTCCATTTGTCTTAGGGTAATACTATTTAGGTGTTGTACTGAAACTAAATTTATGTCAAATAAGTCCGGTGTTTAAGGCTGAATGCACTCAAAAGGGACCTGGTGTAAAATTCCATTCCTTCGGTTAATGCCAAATTGCTTCACTCTGGTGTTAAATTAGATCTTGTCTGTGGCAGCATTACCAATGTAGCTGCTCTGGAACTCCATAGGTCTCTGATTTTGTCTGATAGGTTCTGGTGAAGGTCTTTGTGATATTTTGCGACACTAATGACCTATATAAGTGCAATTTGTGATTGTTAACAAATATGCCTTACATTGACAGACATATTTTGTGTAAATACACCACATTTAGTCAAAAATGGGAAGTTTCAAGGTCTGCTGACGGAAAATGTCACCAATTTACTTTGGTTTCAAAATAATACTTTTCAATCCATAGTTGAAAACACATTGTCTGGATCATTTCCTATTCTCAACACCATGCTACATCTGCACTGCTGACTTGCACTTTTTATGTATCTAATAAGATACCACTGAAGCAGTTAGAATTTGAACCTTGGCTTCCTGGCTCATACACATTTGATATGAAAATCCCCTAATTGAACCACAGGGAGGCCTAGCACCCAATTAGTAGCGTGGGGTGCTGCATGGAGGCAAAAACTGGCTCTGAAGGGCAACAGCATGACTAATGCCATTTCTTTGCAGATTGGAGTAAGCAGGAGAGCAGGAGGACAGCAGCATCTTGGTGTGTTTATGTGGCTAATCCATTATTCACAAGGTACTTGTCCAAGTGATGACAATTTCACGTACTGCTTGATCACCTCAATTTCAATAAACCATTTTTTGTATCTTAATTCAGCAGCGATAGTATCTTATGACATGCTGCAGTGTGACCCACGGCAGTGTGTGAATGAACACCAGACTATTCACTGTTTACCTAACAACACTTTGAAAATCTCCTGCTTGCCTCCAGACCATTGATAAGCTTTCCAACAAGCTTAACAGGCAATTAACTGGAGGAAAGTGAGTTGCTGATTCTCCTCCCACCCTCTTGCTTTGAAAATTGTAATATGTTCCAAAGGTGTTGGAAGATTGACACATCAGCCATGAATCCAAACAACACACACACCTGACTTCATCTCTACAATTTTTTGAAAATCTGGCCTTTGTTTACAGTTGAATTTAGTTCTCTGTGAGCAATATAGTCAAAATATACTGCAGCATTATTTGTAGTTTGCAGTGGAAAATATTACTAGAAGAAGGTTCACATTTTTCTGTCCATTAATGTTGGCACATAACACGGCTGAAAGGCTATCATTCCTGGCTGCAAACGATTCCTGCTTATGCACTAAGCTGCTATCAGGAGCTGCTCCATAATAAACCCCATCTCATCACAGAAGATAATGTTCTGGGGGCTGTAATCCTTCAACAGATTTGGCATTTGTGTCTTCATGCAGGCAACAGCCTCAGGGTGGCCTGTATCAAAAACAATGCTGTGCAGTACAGATTAAAATTCAACTGTTTGCCTGAAATTCTAAGTGCTTCAAGGAATTGGCAGAAATTTTTTTTTTCCTTGGCTGTAAGTGTCATTCCTGTGATTGCTGCATTTCTCTCACTGCTCATCTGGATCCATTGGTAAAGCACTTCATCCACATCATGTTGGACTTGCGCTGTCTTTATCTGTCTGACTTCTCATTAACTTCCAATCCAAAAGAATTCCATCCGTGTTTTTTGGCTGTTATTGAAAAATCAATGCTTGTGACACTCTAAATGAATCTGATTTGTACCTCACAGACAAAAGTGTTTTTTTTAACTGTTTGGAGCTGAATCTCCTGATTACCTGTTCTGATCAAATCAATTTCTTTTTCCTTGCATTGTTCTTCATATTGGTATATAGGATCTGGAAGGTTGAGAAGTTATTGACTCTTAGCCAGCTCTATCCGATAATGCTGTCTTAATTTTAGATACGGACAGGATTTTCTGCGTGCCTTCTGAACTTCACTGTCAAGCTCAAAAAAGGGCTCATAAAGTTTTCCACAAATAGGCACTTCATGGCCAGAGAAGTGGGTTCACCCTCTATTTAAAAGCAGGGAATGGCCTGTCAAAGCTGGAGGGCCAATAAGGGGACCTGTAGCTTGAAAGTAGCAGCAGAATGCTATGGCAGGACTTCTTTAATGATAAAATAACAATAGATTCAGCAGTTGGGCTGCCACTAGTGGAGTTAACCCCTCCATGAGGCATCTATGACTGCCTGGACCACTATCGCCATGGTCTGCCACAAGGAGCTAAACTGTCCACTGTCACCTCTGGAGATCAGAAAGACACTTGGAAATCACAGTCAGCCTACAGCAAAAGACCTGAATAAACCTTTAATTCATTCAATTGACAATCCACCACTTATGGACAAGTATTCCTGCCACTTTCCCTCATCTATTCCTGGGAAAATGATATGAGACAGGATGAAACCAGCTACCTGCTATGTTGGCTAGCCACATTATTTGTTTTTTTTTTAGTAGAATCCCTACAGTGTGGAAACAGGCCCTTCGGCCCATCAAGTCCACTCTGACCCTCAGAGCATTTCACCCAGACCGATCCCCCTATAACTTGCCTAATCTACACATCCCTGAATACAACTGGCAATTTAGTGTGGCCAATACACCTAGCCTGCACATCTTTGAACTGTGGGAGGAAACTAGAGCACCTGGAGGAAACCCATGCAGACATGGGGAGAACGTGCAAACTCCACACAGACAATTGTCTGAGGGTGGAATTGAACCTGCTGTGAGGCAGCAGTGCTGACCATTGAGCCACAGTGCCACCCCACCTTCTGTCTCCCACCTCTATTCCCAGTGTTGGATTCTGTGGCAGACGTCAGGCTCATAAGATGAGGTTTGAAGCACAGTAGTCAATTATGCGGCCAGCATCTCTTGACAGTTTCAGTCACATTTTCTGCAGATGAAGACAGTGAGCAAAGAAGACACACAATTGACTTGCCTCTTTTCTCAATGGCTGTCTTCTCAACCAGCTGAGCTTTTCTTTCCGCTCAGCTCATTTCAGTCTCATCCAAGCAGTTAGAATCCAGGAGCCATGAGACTCTCTCCCAGTTGTCAGTGTCCATTTATCTCACTTGGGGTGTTCTTGTGGAAGAGAAATGGTTGTCTGGGAGGTACTGACCTTGGCCAATTCATTATACCAACTATACTTTGGTCATCCATGTCTGTTATCTATCCAACGATCATGGCCAAGGCAGCAAAGACATTAACAACAAACAAAACACAGAAATTACTGGGAAAACTCAGCTGATCTGGCATCATCTGTGGAAAGAAAGCAGGGCTAACCTTTTAGTTCCAGTGACCTTTCTTCAGAATGGAAGTATTGAACAGCAGAGGTTTTGTCGAGCATGATGATTGTATTAGTATGTCCAGGACTCTGAGTTACTGACCGTGCTCTTATCAGAAAATGATCAGCCTTTTGTCCTTTCTAGCATATGTTGTCCAGCTCTCACCACTATAGAATACTGAGGACATAGTCTTGGTAAACTTGCATTTAATTTCTCAGTGAGATTTCTTTTGTTAAATAGTCTTTCATCTACCTTTAGCATAACATTTGAAGCTTTGGGATGCATCCGTGGATTGCAGGCTGAAGTGAGAGGTTGCTGATGACTGTGAAGCCTGGGTTAAGCTATCAACAACATTTATTGTCAATGCTAATGAATTATGGTAAGGCAACAACCTGAACTGTGATATTGTTTACCTAATGCTGGTGATTAAACAAAATTCTTCACAGGCTTGAATCTGACCATTGGACATATGTTTATGTTACATTCTTGACTAACAGGGGCTCAGGCAGAGGCAGGGAAGTGTAGTTGAGGCCATGATCAAATCAGCCATGATGTTTTCAAGTGGCAGAACAGGATTGAAGAATGTAATAAGCTACTCTTACTTTGAATTTGTATATTTCTATAAAGGTGTATCCCAGTATTGAACACTGGCCAAGAATCATAGAATCCTTACAGTGTGGAAACAGGCCATTCAGCCCAACAAGTCCACACCGCCCCTCCGAAGAGCATCCCACCCAGACCCATTCCCCTAGTCTAACCCACCTAACTCAAGCATCCCTGGGCACTATGGGCAATTTAGCATAGCCAATCCACCTACCCTGCACATCTTTGGACTGTGGGAGGAAACCGGAACACCTGGAGGAATCCCACACAGACACGGGGAGAACGTGCAAACTCCACACAGACAGCCGCCCGAGGCTGGAATCAAACCTGGGTTGCTGGCGCTGTGAGGCAGCAGTGCTAACCGCTGAGCCACTGTGCTGCCAAATCATCAGCATAGAAACACGCTTCGATGAAGCAAAAACAAAGTTGCTGGAAAAGCCCAACAGGTCTGATAGCATCTGTGAAGGAAAAAACAAAGTTTACTTTTCGGGTCCGGTGACCCCTC
Organism: Ginglymostoma cirratum; assembly: GCA_024137785.1. Taxonomy (NCBI): domain Eukaryota; kingdom Metazoa; phylum Chordata; class Chondrichthyes; order Orectolobiformes; family Ginglymostomatidae; genus Ginglymostoma; species Ginglymostoma cirratum. The sequence goes on from JAHRHZ010000012.1 coordinate 41,746,132, forward strand.
CAATTTACAGCATCCGCAGTTCTTTCGGTTTTTATTTTCGCTCCAATGAAAACTTGGTACATCCTTGACCTGGATTTCAGGCATGCAAGGCTGAACAGCTTTCAGTCAGTTCGTAGAGTCATAATGTCATGAAGTATAGAAACAGGACCTTCGGCTCACCAGGTCTATGCTGACCAAAGAACACCAAACTACACTAATCCTATTTACCTGCACATTGTCCATAACTTGCCATGCCCCAGCATTTTACATTCTCATCCTGCTTCTCCCACCCTCTCACGCAGCATGTTCCATATTTCTGCCACTCTCTGGATGAAAAAAAACCTTTTCTCACATCTTTTTAAATCCACTTACTTCTCATCTTAAACCTATGCCCTCTTGATGTTAGACACATCTGCCGTGGGGAGAATATTCTCGTGATCTACTCTGTCTATGCCTCTCATAACTTTGTATATGTCATTCAGATCCCCTGCTAGCCTCCTTTTCTCCAAGGAAAACAAACCCAGCCCATCTTGTCTCTCCTCATAACTCAGACTTTTCATCCCTGGTATCATCCAGGTGAATCTCTTCTGCACTCTCTCCAGTGCAATCACATCCTTCCAACAATTTGGTAACTAGAACCGCACACAGTATTCCATCTGTGGCTTAACCAATGTTGTAACAAGACTCCCCTACTGCTATGTTCTAAGCCCTGGCTAATGAAGGAAAGCTTCCTTATGACTTCTTTACCATTGTTTTTACCTGTGCTGGCACCTCCAATGATCTATGGACTTGTACAGCCAGGTTGCTTTGTTCCAAAGTACTCCCTAGGGACCTACCATTCATTGTGTATATTCTTCCGCTATTGGATCTCCCAAAATGCATCAACTCAGATTAAATTCCATCTGTCATTGCTCTCCTCAATTTGCCAGCTGATCAATATCAGGCTGTAGCCTGACCACACTTCCCAGTATCAACAATGGTGTGTCATCTGCAAACTTATTAATTTCACTTTCACATCCGAGTCATTAATGTACATAACAAACATCAATCCCCGTGGTACACTGCTAGTCACGGACTTCCAATCACAGAAACAACCCTCCACCATCACCCTTTGCCTCCTATTTACAATTCAACTTTGAATCCAGTTTGCCAACTTCCCTTTGGTCCCACTGACTACCTTTTGGACCAGGCTTCCATGTGGCACCTTATCAAACGTCTTACTAAAGTCCATGTGAACCACATCAGCTGTATGACCCTCATCAATAAATTTAATCACCTTTTCAAAAATCACAATTAAGTTAGCCAGACAGGATCCCTGTGATCAATCCCTGACTTTCCAAGTGTTGACTCAACTTGTTTCTCAGAATTTTTCCAATAATTTTCCTACCATTGATGTCAGGCTAAATGGTCAGCAATTACCTGGCCTATTCTTGCTGCCCTTCTTGAACAAAAGAACCACATTAGCTATCCTCCAGTCATCTGGCATTTTACTTGTTGCCAGGGAAGTATTAAGTATCTCTGCCAGCGGCCCAGCAAGTAGGTAAGTCTCCCTTGCTTCCCATAGCAGCCTAAGTCCTATCAGGCCCTGGAGATTTATGCATGTTTATGCCCACTAAAACATCTAATACCTCTTCCTTGTTGATCTTAACATGCTCTGGAATCTCACCATCCCAACTGAAATCCCTAGCTACATGCATTTCTCCTTTGTATATGCAGATGGAAATGTTCATTTAAGACTTCACCCACATCCAATGGCTCCATGCACAAGTTACCCGTTTGGTCTCTAATAGGCCCCACTCTTCCCAAATGATCCTCTTATTCTTAATATACTTATAAAAATCCTTAGGTTTTTCCTTGATCCATTTGCCAAAGGTATTTTGAGGCCCCTCTTTGCCCTTCTAATTTAATTTTTATGAAACCCCTTACACTGTCTATACTTTTGAAGGGCCTCCTTTGTTTTTAATGCAGTGTACCTAATATACACTTCCTTCTTTCTCTTTATCAAACCCTCAATATGCTTTAACATCCAGGGTTTCCTTGAAAAGCTGCCCTTGCCCTTCAGTCTTAAAGTAATATGCTGGCCCTGAATTCTCACTATTCTACTTTCAAAAATCTTCCACTTTCCAAATCCAGACTTAACTGAAAGTAGCTGCTGCCAGTTTACATTTGCCAGATCCTGTCTAACGATATTCAAATTGGCCTTCCCCTAATTTAGATATTTAACTTCTGCACTATCCTTATCCCTTTCCTTAATGACTTTTATATCCAAAACGCTTGCCCACTGGAACTTCAAAAACTTCACCGGCTTCATTCCCTCGGATTAGGTCCAGCGCTGTTCATCTCTGGTCAGACCTTCTATTTATTGCAACAAAATGCTTTCCTGGATGCATAAAAAATTCCATCCCATCCAAACCTTTCACTCTGAGACGATCCCAGTTAATGTTAGTGAAGTTGAAATTACCTGCAAACATAACTCTGTTTCTCTCAAACCTTTCTGTGATTTGCCTACAGATCTGGCCTTCTTCCTGTTGGGAGGTCTGTAGTACAATACAAAAAAAAATTAATTACCCCTTTTTTATTTCTAAGCTCTATCCAGATGGCCTGGTTTGAAGATATTTCTAGGACATCCTCCCTCATTACTGCGGTGATGGCTTTCTTTATCAATAATGCAATTCCCACACCTCTCTTACATACCTCCCTATCATGCCTGAAACATCTATATGCTGGAAGGTTGAGCTCCCCGTCCTGTTCTTCCTTCAGCCATGACTCAGTGATTGCAACAATGTCGCGTTCCCATGTGTTGATCAATGCTTTATGTTCACCTGTATTACCAGTCAAGCTCCTTGCATTAAAATAGATATAGTTTAGCTCTCTGGTCCTCCCTTGTGCATTTTTTTACATCTGATCGTATCTTGCTCCCAACTTTACATCTACTCTGTGCCACATCCTCCTGCCAAAGCAATTTAAAAACCTCCCCAAGCGTGCAGGCAAACCTCCCAGCTAGGATATTGGACCCATTCCAGTTCATGTGCAACCTGTCCAGTGTGTACAGGTCTCACCTACCCCAGAAACTCTCCCAAGTGATCCAAATATCTAAAACCCTCCCTCCTACACCAGCTTTTTCACCATGCATCTCACCAATCTTCCCATTCCTATACTCAGTGGTATGTGGCTCTGGAAGTAATCTGGAGATGACAACCTGAGGAGTCTCCCTCTTTAATCTAATGCCTAACTCTCCAAATTCCTGCTGCAGGACTCCTTTTTTTTAACCTATTTTGTTGTCACCAACACGTACCACGACTGTTGGATATTCACCTTCCCCCTTCAGGATGCCTTGCAGCTGCCCTGAGTCATCCCTGACCGTGGCACCAGGGAGGCATATATCATTCTAGAGTCTCATTTGCTGCCACAGAACTGCCTGTCAGTTCCTCTTACAACTGAGTCCCCTATTGCTAAAGCTTTCACAGTCTTTTTCCTCCCCTGCTGTCCAACAGAACCAACCATGATGCCACAAACTTGGCTGCTGCTTCTTTCTTCTGAGTGGCCATCCCCCCTAACCCCCACCAGTAGTATCCAGCATGGTATATCTGTTTGAGAGGGGGGTGGCCACAGGGACTTCCTGCATGACTTGCCCATAGCTACTAATTTCCTTGGTGGTCACCCAACACTTTTCTGTCCATGCATCCCTTACTTATAGTGTGACTAGCTCATAGAAAGTCCATCCATAGCTCCAGCCACTCCATGTAGTCAATCAGGAGCTGTAGCTGAACACACTTAATTTCTCACATATTACAGGATGAGCTTTTCACGAGGCCGAGTTTTCCTGCCATCGTGAACCTTATCAACTGCAAACCATAAGCTAGGAGCCAGTTACTCAACCTTACCCACTATTCACCAAATCATAAGTCTCTCTGTCTCTCTTCCTATTCTTAACAAGCTACAAACCATAAAAAATGACTTTACGTTCTGTCTCCTTCCTGGTACTACTCATTCAGTCTTTAAAGCAGGTTCCAATGTGTAAGAAAAGATCTAGGACATACAGTAAACACCCTCTAGAAATAGCCTGAAGAATATGTCAAAGAGTGATGATATCAGAACAGAACTCTGTTGAGCCTACTGTGAATCTCAAAGGATTCTGAACATCGCTCCATCATGCTGTCGTGGAAAGAGGAGATCACATTCAGCTGCTTTGACATGCATGTGACACCTATGTTCTTCTATGACTCAGATCATTGAATGCCTTGGTGATCTCAATGCTTAGACCAAGACATAATGGTCTCCCTTGTTTATGACATTTCTCTTGCGGCTGCTGAACTGAGAAGATCATGTCAATTCTAGATCTTCTAGTTCTGGATTTTGGAAATCAGTGCAATCTTCAATCTGATCTAGAGTAGCTTGGCAAAAGTTTTCCCCATGATATTCAGCAAAAGGATCGACGTCCCAGTAGTTGTTGCAACCTTTTTGGTCATCCTTGCACAGAGTCACAATCTGTGTGTCATGCATGTCCTGAAGAACTTTCTCTAACCTCCAGTAGAGATAGCAAAATCCTTACAGATGCTGCAGAAGTTCCAGTTTTCCATGTTTGATTAATTCCGTTCTACAGCATCATCACCTAGAACTTTGTCTATTCCAAGTAAGTCAATAGTTTTGCTCAGATCATCCACTACACTTTAGGTTAGTTATCCAGCTCTACCATCACAGGAAGACTTTCTGTTGTGTCACAGACTCAACATCCTGCCCTTGATCGGTAAAGTTACGTTTGCTTCTCAAGGACTATGTTCTTACTCTGTGTCTTATTTGATGTAGCCTGAAAAATGGGGGATTTCCTAATAGTTTTCCATTGCTTTTGTCATGGCAATGCCTTCGCCAATCAGGATTTACTTCCAACCAATCAGCATCCCTGGTCTCCTTTTGTATAAATTGTTCTGATTGGTTGAAATTTGTCATTCTTGCATTTGTCCTGATGAGTGCATAACATAAAACTTCAACAACACATCTCTTTTTCAGCATTTGAAGTGTAAACACATTGGTTGGTTGGATCAAACAATATGCTCCTCTGGCTTTTCATGTTTAGCAGAATACAAATGTTGCATGTGTTGCAAAGCACAAAACAACCATCTACTGTTAGATGTAATTCCAAGATTGGCCAGCACTTGCAAAATAATCCTGAATGTATTACTTGCCGCACTAACAACAAATTTAAGAAAATCAGCCAAGTTTGCAACTTGGCTCATTTATGTTTGCAAGGAGCTTTAATGTTACCACCCTTTTCATTCAAAGGTGCGCAGCCTTTATAAAGGTAATATTAGAATAGAAAAATATATGGTATCTTGAAGTAAAACTGGCCTTTATAAGCCCAAGAACAGTTGGGAGTAGAATTTCCTGTTTCCATACACGATTATATTGGATCACCTGGCTATGAAAGAGCAGGCAGACTGGACAATGTTTGATTTTCAGTTTAAGTGCTGCTGTCTATGATCTGATGAAGGGAGTCCCACCTTTTTGGGAAACAGGAGGGATGATTCAAGGCTACAAATCGAGCTGTCTGTAGCACTATCCACATGCTTCCAGGCGATTATTTAGAGAGAGCCTTAATGCACTTGACTTCTTTCTTAAAAGGGAAATGATACATCCCAAAACAAGTTGGACTTCCACTTACCCTAAACTTTTATATTGCGATGAAACAGTGGTGACTATTAACTCACAAAGGATTTTGAAGAAAGAAATCCACTAACTAAATCGGATAGGCAGCGGTGAAAACAACTTGATTCCTTCCTGTCTAAATTTAATATCATTACTTTTGTGGGAAAACTAACCATCTTATTATAACAGCATGATGTGTTTCTGTGCCTTTTACATAACTTCTGTAAAGAAAGCTTGAAAAAAAACACTTCTCTTTGTAGATTTTCTAACCCAGACATTGTGCTGGTACAAAGGCTGTTGAAGCCTACACAGATGAGAAGGGGAAAAGGACCTGATTCTCTGAGAGATGTACAACAGCAGGGTTGAGGATAAACATGCAGGAAATTTTAAACTGTTGGAGAGATCTCACGATAGTGCTGTTTTAGATAAGAACTGCTGAGATAGGAATGATTTTTTTCTTCTTCCACGGTGATTTTAGGGACGTTTGATTGCGGGTGATCAACAATTAACACCACTAGTATTCCCAAAAGGAGGAGATTCCACAAGTGAAACCAGTAAAAAGATTTTGAGGTCAAAAACTCATGTAATTGCAGAATTCTTACTTGATTGCCCATTGGCATTGGCATCTGTAATTAGTTATGAATATTTTTCACACATAGCCAGAAGCTGAATGATTCTTTGCAATCACTTGCAAATGCTAAATTAACTGCTTTACTCACGTGGTGGAATCTTGCCTGAATGATATGGGCAATGACAAGTCAGTTGGGGAAAAATGATGAAATTGGAAAAATGACAACAGAATTTATAGGGGTCTAAACAATGTGGACTATGGTGAGAAATGTGACAGTCAAGGCCTTCAAATGGGACTCCTCAAAGCCAGTCCACCATCGACAAGGCACAAGTCAGGAGTGTGATGTAATACTCCCCATTTGCCTGGATGACTGCAGCCCCAACAACACTCAAGAAGCTTGACATCGTCCAGGACAAAACAGCCCGTTTGATTGGCACCACATCCACAAACATCCACTCCCTTTATCACTGATGCTCAGTAGCAGCAGTGTATACTATCTGCAAGATGCACTGCAGAAATTCACCAAATATCCTCAGACAGCATCTTCCAAACCCACGACAATTTCTATCTAGAAGGACAAGGGCAGCAGATATATGGAACACCACCACCTTCAACTTCCCTTCCTGATTGGAAGTATATCGCCATTGCTTCACTATTGATGGATCAAAATCCTGGAATTCCCTCCCTAATGACATTGTGGGTCAACCCACAGCAGGTGCACTGCAACTGTGCAAGAAGGCAGCTCACCACCACCTTCTCAAGGGCAACTAGGGATGGGCATTAAATGCTGGCTAGCCAGTGACTCCCACATCCCACTCATGAATTTTAGAAAAGCACACGGGAAGTTTCCATGAGCACAAACGTTGACATCCAACATCTCCAAACCAGTTGCTTCTGCACTTCAGTGCTGCACCTTGAGACACATGGTAACCATCATTGTTATTTTGCAGCAAGGACACTTTTGGAATCAATGTCATGTATCCTGACTAGACCATTACTAGGGACCATGTTGCATCTACAGGCTATTTGCTTGCCTTCCTCGTGCACACTCACCTTTGTTGTGAAGTTGGGTAGAGTACTTGTGGATTGGGAGGCAGAACGTTAGAATTTGGTATTTGTAAATTGCTAAGCAGAAAAGCATCACATGGTCCCTCTGACAGATATTGTGCTTTTTCTATGCTTAGACATGTAAAATGGCTGTCTGTGAGCAGCAGATTGAAGGTTTGCAAGTACACAGAGAGTGCTTGAATTGAAACATTTGCATCGAGAGGACAAACAATTAGCAGGTCAAGCAGCAATTTTATTTTGTTACTAAGGCAGCATGTTTTTAATTTAGCCAGTCAATTTGAATCTTAGATACAAAAATCACTTAAATTTAAATCTGTTGGTTTTTACAACATAGGACCAATCATATTGCAAGAAATTGATATGTAATCAAGGGTATAAAAGAAGGGGACTGTTGGACAAACAGCAGAGAGCTAGCTGCCATCTGGCAGAGCTAACAGCCCTCAGCTCTCAAGAGAGAAATGTTGATTCACAGCCTCCTCTATGTCTTAGATAAAGCATTATCTAAATATAAAATGTAACAACTAGTTAGTATTCCTGACAGAAGAATTGACAGAGAAGGTGTTCTGAACAGAACATTCTGGAAGACATGTAAGCCCGGCTGTAATTTTGAGACACTACATCCTATGTCTTCTTTATTTTATATAAGTGGGACCCGTATTTATTGGAATAGCATACCATTAAAATCTTGTTTTATTCGGGAATAGTTAGTAGTTAGAAGGGGTTTATTCAGTTTGTTAGTAGTTTAGTCAATTTGTTCACTATTAGAGTTAGATAAAATAAATTGCTACTTGTTGATTGTAAAGTGAGTGTCAGGGATTTGTTTTATTTGACGACTAGAAGTTTCTGAAAGGCAGGTCATAGCACTTTTCACACTCCTTTTACAGACAATTGGACGAAGTGGTCGTCTTTGGGTGTTCGGGTGTTCAGGTGTTAAGGTGTTAGTCCTCGTGGGGGGAGGGTGTCATCCTCCACTTTATAACACTTTGAACCTACCTGGATGCTCACGGTATCCGTCCATTGCCTTGCCTGTTTGCACCTTGCTCCTCAGCCACAGATACCAGCTTCGCAGTCATACTGCATTGCTTTGTCTTTTAGCACTGACACAAAGCCAGGAAACTTGTCACTGTTGTTAGTAATCTTTAGAACAGTCATAGGGTAAAGTCTTCAGTCAGGAGATCTTGGCTTGGCTGCAGTCAGTCAGCAGTTCAAGATGATCAGAGTCAGGAAACTAAGCTCCGTAGATCCTGCCATATCCAGTCATGGTGGATATTTCAACAAGTCACTGGAACAGGAGGATTCACAAATATCCCTATCTTTAATTGCAGAAGAACCCAATATATCATCACAAAAGATAAGGCTGAAGCACTCGCGATCGCATTCAGCCAAAAATGCTGAGTGGATGATCCACCTCAGCGTCCTTGAGAGGTCCCCAGCATCCCAGGTATCAGTCGTCAACCAGTTGATTCACTCCATGCAATCAAAATCATTTTGGAGGCACTGGATACCACAAGGTCAATGGGCCCTGACAACATTCCAGCATTAGTGCAGTAAACTTGTACTCAAGAACTTGCTACACCCCTGGTTAAGCTTTTCCAGTACAGCTAAAATACTGACATCTACCTGGCAACGCTGTCCTAGCAAATGATGACCAAATTCTGGAAAAACTCAACTGTGAAGGGGTGAACAGCCAAATGTCAGACACCCCATCACTGTCTTAGCTCGCTCTGCCCATTTTGGGCTTTTTCCCTCTGGAATGACAAAGAGACAGGTATTATAGAAGGTGAAAGTAGGTGGTACAACTATTTCCTTTGGTACAGGTGGGACGAGGTGACCCAGAGTGAATAAGCAGAGGGTGCAGAGGTAATGCAGGATTAGTGGGTTTGGGATTTGAGCTGTGTGAGAACGAGTGAGCGATGTTGCAGGCAAAAGTGAGAATGGTACAACATGAGGTCAGCTCGGCAGTGGGTACAGTAGCAGAGATAGAATGAGTGAGTTATCAGAAAGAAGGCACAGGCACTTAAGATGGAAAAGTGGAGAAGGTCATAGACTTTCTTCCTACATTTCTGTGCATTTATCCAGATGGCTGATACGACGCTGACCTGAGTGACAAACTCGGACCAGACTGGTGTGGTCATTATTGTGCACTCTTCTGCTGATCTTAGAGGATAAGGACATCCCAACTGTGCAACGCCCCGTACACCAGGACCTCCAGGTGTCTGACTGTAAAAAAGACACCGATGTTCCCTTCTCTGCCATGTCCAGGGCAAGTGTCAGGAACTAGGTACGGCTGCTCCAATCTGACTGTACTTGTTCAGGTGAACAACAGCCTTTTAAAAATGAGGTCAGTGCAAGCAATGCCAGTTCATTCCAGGACATCCCAGCAGTGGTAGGCTGTTCTTGGAATTGCGAGTGATAGAATGCAGCTGGTATGGGACAAGTGGAGCACAATATGGGTGGAGTAGGTCATTAATGAAGTGAATTTGTTAAGATGCAGCGAAAAAACTCACATGGGCTTGAAAGCAGAAACCCTCCAAATAATTCAACAAAACTAACACAGCCTAAAAAACATAAGTTTCACCTTTGTGATTTTTGATGTCACAAACGAAAAGACTGATTTTACACTCAAGGTTTCAACGGTGTTAATAAAGCAAACACACCGAAATTTTTTTTCAAGTAAATGACCTTATCTTAAACTCTAAGGGGACGGGTCCTCAGTTCAAATTAAGAAACACTGTCATCAATCAGAGGGCCCACCAAGTCAGGCAACAGCAATTTGGGTCTTAGTCCCTAGATAGGGATTCAAAAGTCCTACCGGAGAGACAATTTACTTTTTTTATCATTCATTTGTAATAAGTGAGTGTTGCTGGCTGACTAGCACTTATTGCATGTCCCCAGTTGCCCTTGAGAAGCTGGTAGTGAGCTGCCTTCTTGAACCGCTGCAGTTTATGTGCTGTAGGTTGACCTATAATGCCCCGAGGTAGAAAATTCCAGGAACTTTCCCTGGTGATTTTGAAGCAATGGCAATACATTTCCAAGCCAGGATGGTGTGTGGTTTGGAGATGAACTTGCAGATGGTGATGTTCCCATGTATCTGCTGCACTAATCTTCCTAGATGGGAGTAATTGTGGTTTGAGAAGGTACTGTTTAAGGATCTTTGGTGAAGTTCTACAGTGCATCTTGTAGATAGTACACAGGGCTGCTTCTGATCATCAGTGGTACATTTTTGCGGATGTGGTGCCAATCAAGTGAGCTGCTTTGTCCTGAATGGTGTTAAGCTTCTTGAATGCTAATGGAGATGCACCCATCTTGGCAAGAGGGGAGTATTCCACCATACTCCTGACTTGTGCCTTGTAGATTGTGGACAGGATTTGGGGAGTCAGGAAGTGAGTTAGTTGCCACAGCATTCTTAGCCTCTGAGATAACAAGGTGTAGAGCTGGATGAACACAACAGGCCAAGCAGCATCATAGGAGCAGGAAAGCTTGACGTTTCGGCCCTAGACCCTTCATCAGAAATGGGGGAGGGGAAGAGGGTTCTGAAATAAATAGGGAGAGAGGGGGAGGCGTATAGAAGATGGACGGAGGAGAGGATAGATGGAGAGGAGACAGACAAGTCAAAGAGGCAGGGATGGAGCCAGTAAAGGTGAGTGTAGGTGGGGAGGTAGGGAAGAGATAGGTCAGTCCAGGGAGGACGGACAGGTCAAGGGGGTGGGATCAGGTTAGTAGGTAGGAAATGGGGGTGCGGCTTGGGGTGGGAGGAGGGGTTAGGTGAGAGGAAGAACAGGTTAGGGAGGTGGGGGCGAGCTGGGCTGGATTTGGGATGCGGTAGGGGGAGGGGAGATTTTGAAGCTTGTGAAATCCACATTGATACCATTGGGCTGCAGGGTTACCAAGCTGAGTATGAGTTGCTGTTCCTGCAACCTTCGGGTGGCATTGTTGTGGCACTGCAGGAGACCCAGGATGGATATGTCGTCTGAGGAATGGGAGGGGGAGGGGAGTTGAAATGGTTTGTGACTGGGAGGTGCAGTTGTTTATTGCGAACCGAGCACAGGTGTTCTGCAAAGCAGTCCCCAAGCCTCCGCTTGGTTTCCCCACTGTAGAGGAGGCCACAACGGGTACAGTGGATGCAGTATACCACATTGGCAGATGTGCATGTGAACATCTGCTTGATGTGGAAAGTCTTCTTGGGGCCTGGGATTGGGGTGAGGGAGGAGGTGTGGGGGCAAGTATAGCACTTCCTGCGGTTGCAGGGAAAAGTGCTGGGTGTGGTGGGGCTGGAGGGGAGTGTGGAGCAGACAAGGGAGTCACGGAGAGAGTGGTCCCTCCGGAAAGCAGACAAGGGTGGGGAGGGAAAAATGTCTTTGGTGGTGGGATCGGATTGCAGATGGCGGAAGTTTCGGAGCATGATGCGTTGTATCCGGAGGTTGGTACGTGAGGATGAGGGGGATTCTTTTTTAGTTGTTATTGCGGGGACGGAGTGTGAGGGATGAGTTGCGGGAAATGCGGGAGACACGGTCGAGGGCGTTCTCGACTACTGCGGGGAGGAAGTTGCGGTTCTTGAAGAACGAGGACTTCTGAGATGTATGGGAGTGGAATGCCTCATCCTGGGAGCAGATGCGGCGGGGTGAAGGAATTAGGAATGGGGATGGCATTTTTGCAGGAAGGTGGGTGGGAGGAGGTGTATTCTAGGTAGCTGTGGGAGTCAGTGGGCTTGAAATGGACATCGGTTTCTAGGTGGTTGCCGGAGATGGAGACAGAGAGGTGGAGGAAGGTGAGAGAGGTGTTGGAAATGGTCCAGGTGAACTTAAGGTTGGGGTGGAAGGTGTTGGTGAAGTGGATGAACTGTTCAAGCTCCTCGTGGGAGCACGAGGCGGCGCCGATACAGTCATCAATGTAACGGAGGAAGAGGTGGGGTTTAGGGCCAGTGTGGGTACGGAAGAGGGATTGTTCCACGTAACCTACAAAGAGGCAGGCATAGCTTGGGCCCATGCAGGTACCCATGGCCACCCCCTTTGTCTGTAGGAAGTGGGAGGAATTGAAAGAGAAGTTGTTGAAGGTGATGACGAGTTCGGCTAAGCGGATGAAGGTGTCAGTGGAGGGGGACTGGTCAGGCCTGCGGGACAGGAAGAAGTGGAGGGCCTTTAGGCTATCTGCATGGGGGATGCAGGTGTATAGGGAATGGATGTCCATAGTAAAAATGAGGTGTTGGGGACCGGGGAATTGGAAGTTCTGGAGGAGGTGGAGGCCGTGGGTGGTGTCTCGGACGTAGGTGGGGAGTTCCTGGACCAAGGGGGAGAAAATGGAGTCGAGATAGGTGGAGATAAGTTCAGTGGGGCAGGAGCAGGCGGAGACAATGGGTCAACCAGGGCAGGCGGGTTTGTGGATTTTGGGAAGGAGATAGAAGCGGGCGGTGCGGGGCTGGAGAACGATGAGGTTGGAGGCTGTGGGTGGGAGGTCACCTGAGGTGATGAAGTTGTGGATGGTTTGGGAGATGATGGTTTGGTGCTTGGGGGTGGGGTCATGATCCAGGCAGCGGTAAGAGGAGGTGTCAGAGAGTTGGCGCCTGGCCTCAGCGATGTAGAGGTCAGTGCGCCATACTACACTGCGCCTCCGTTGTTCGTGGGTTTTATGGTGAGGTTGGGATTGGAACGGAGCGGGCGGAGGACTGCACATTCTGCGGGGGAAATGTTGGAGTGGGTGAGAGGGGCAGAGAGGTTGAGGCGATTGATGTCTCGATGGCAGTTGGAGATGAAGAGGTCGAGGGAGGGTCGGAGGCCTTGGGGTGGTGTCCAGGAGGACGGCTTGTGTTGGGGGCGGGAGAAGGGGTCAGTAGAGGGAGGATTAAGCTTACTGTTGAAGAAGTAAGCGTGGAGGCGGAGGCGGCAGAAAAACTGCTCAATGTCCAAACGTGACCGGTATTCGTTGATATGTGGGTGGAGGGGGACAAAGGTGAGCCCTTTACTGAGGACTGACCGTTAGTCCTCAGTCCGGGGGAGGTCTGGGGGGGATGGTGAAGACTCGGCAGGGCTCAGTGTTGCTGTCTCCTCTGGAGCTGCTGGCTGTGGAGGGGGTGAGCGGAGCAATGTCGGCGTCGGCTGTGGGCGGGGTTGCGCGGTGGTGGGTGGAGTTGCGTCGGCGTCAGCGGTGGGCGGAGTTGTGTCAGCGGTGGGTGGAATCCAGGCGCCAACACTCCGACAGCTCCTCCTACCGCTGCCTGGATCATGACCCCACCCCCGAGCACCAAACCATCATCTCCCAAACCATCCACAACTTCATCACCTCAGGTGACCTCCCACCCACAGCCTCCAACCTCATCGTTCTCCAGCCCCGCACCGTCCGCTTCTATCTCCTTCCCACAATCCACAAACCTGATTGCCCTGGTCAACCCATTGCCTCCATTTGCTCCTGTCCCACCGAACTCATCTCCACTTACCTCAACTCCATTTTCTCCCCCTTGGTCCAGGAACTCCCCACCTACGTCCGAGACACCACCCACGGCCTCCACCTCCTCCAGAACTTCCAATTCCCCGGTCCCCAACACCTCATTTTTACTATGGACATCCATTCCCTATACACCTGCATCCCCCATGCAGATGGCCTAAAGGCCCTCCACTTCTTCCTGTCCCGCAGGCCTGACCAGTCCCCCTCCACTGACACCTTCATCCGCTCAGCCGAACTTGTCATCACCTTCAACAACTTCTCTTTCAATTCCTCCCACTTCCTACAGACAAAGGGGGGTGGCCATGGGTACCCGCATGGGCCCAAGCTATGCCTGCCTCTTTGTAGGTTACGTGGAACAATCCCTCTTCGTACCTACACTGGCCCTAAACCCCACCTCTTCCTCCGTTACATTGATGACTGTATTGGCGCCACCTCGTGCTCCCACGAGGAGCTTGAACAGTTCATCCACTTCACCAACACCTTCCACCCCAACCTTAAGTTCACCTGGACCATATCCAACACCTCTCTCACCTTCCTCCACCTCTCTGTCTCCATCTCCGGCAACCACCTAGAAACCGATATCCATTTCAAGCCCACCGACTCCTATAGCTACCTAGAATACACCTCCTCCCACCCACCTTCCTGCAAAAATGCCATCCCCATTCCCAATTAGTTCACCCCGCCGCATCTGCTCCCAGGATGAGGCATTCCACTCCCATACATCTCAGATGTCCTCGTTCTTCAAGGACCGCAACTTCCTCCCTGCAGTGGTCGAGAACGCCCTCGACCGTGTCTCCCGCATTTCCCGCAACTCATCCCTCACACTCCGTCCCCGCAATAACAACTTAAAACGAATCCCCCTCATCCTCACGTACCAACCTCCGGATACAATGCATCATGCTCCGAAACTTCCGCCATCTGCAATCCGATCCCACCACCAAAGACATTTTTCCCTCCCCACCCTTGTCTGCTTTCCGGAGGGACCAGTCTCTCCGTGACTCCCTTGTCTGCTCCACACTCTCCTCCAGCCCCACCACACCCGGCACTTTTCCCTGCAACCGCAGGAAGTGCTATACTTGCCCCCACACCTCCTCCCTCACCCCCATCCCAGGCCCCAAGAAGACTTTCCACATCAAGCAGATGTTCACATGCACATCTGCTAATGTGGTATACTGCATCCGCTGTACCCATTGTGGCCTCTTCTACAGTGGGGAAACCAAGCGGAGGCTTGGGGACTGCTTTGCAGAACACCTACGCTCGGTTCGCAATAAACAACTGCACCTCCCAGTCACGAACCAATTCAACTCCTCTCCCCCTCCCATTCCTCAGACGACATGTCCATCCTGGGCCTCCTGCAGTGCCACAACAATGCCACCCGAAGGTTGCAGGAACAGCAACTCACACTCAGCTTGGTAACCCTGCAGCCCAATGGTATCAATGTGGATTTCACAAGCTTCAAAATCTCCCCTCCCCCTACCGCATCCCAAAACCAGCCCAGCTCATCCCCACCTCCCTAACCTGTTCGTTCTCTCACCTATTCCCTCCTCCCACCTCAAGCCTCACCCCTATTTCCTACCTACTAACCTGATCCCACCCCCTTGACCTGTCCGTCCTCCCTGGACTGACCTATCTCTTCCCTACCTCCCCACCTACACTCACCTTTACTGGCTCCATCCCTGCCTCTTTGACTTGTCTGTCTCCTCTCCATCTATCCTCTCCTCTGTCCATCTTCTATCCGTCTTCCCCTGTCTCCCTATTTATTTCAGAACCCTCTTCCCCTCCCCCATTTCTGATGAAGGGTCTAGGCCCGAAACATCAAGCTTTCCTGCTCCTATGGTGCTGCTTGGCCTGCTGTGTTCATCCAGCTCTACACCTTGTTATCTCGGATTCTCCAGCATCTGCATTTCCTTTTATCTCTGATACAATTCTTAGCCTCTGACCTGCTCTTGTTGCCACTGTGTTCATGTAGTGAGTGCAATTGAGTTTGTGCAGGACTTGCGGACTGAAGGGGTGGGTGGCCATCCTATCTCTGTGGCCATCAAGTTTACAGCTGCATTAAATTTTTATGCAGCTGTTTGCTTCCAAGGAGCCGACTGGGGATCTGTCTGGCATTTCACAATGCTCACTCACAAATCTATTAAGTCTGGTAGTGATGCAATTTAGAGGCATAGAGTCATACAATCACTGCCATAGCGGTGTATGACTCAGAAAAAGGCTCTTTGGACCATCAAGTTTGCACTTGTCACAAACAAACACCTAATTATTCGAATCCCATTTTCCATCACTTGGTCCATGGCCTTGTGTGCTTTGGCATCACAAGTATATCCCTAAGTTCATTTTAAATGTTATGAGGGTTTCTGCTTCTACTCCTCTTGTAGGCAGTAGTTTCCAAATTCCCTCCACCTCTGTGGTGAAAACATATTTCCTTATATCATCTCTTAACCTCCTGCTCCTTAATTTAATTCTATCCTCCTCGTCATTTATCCCTCCACTAAGAGGAAAAGTCTCTTCTTATTTACCTTAGCTATTTCCTGGGGTTAAGTTAACTCAGTTGGCTGGATTGCTGGTTTGTGATGCAGAGTGATTCCAACAGTGTGGGTTAAATTCCTACAACAGCTTAGGCTACCATGAAGGAATCTTCTGCTCAGTCTTGGCCCTTGCCTGAGGTGTGATGACCCTCAGATTAAACCACCACCAGTTGTCCCTCATCTAAAGAGAGAGCAGCCGTATTGTCTGGTAAGACTATGTTGACTTTACCTTTAAATTTATTTATGTCCCCCATAATTTTATAGATCGCAATCATGTACTCCCTCATCCCCCTCTGATCCAAGGATGACAACCCCAGTCTATCCAATCTCTCTTCAATAACTAAAAATTCTCCAGCACAGCAACATCCTGTTAAATCTCCTCTATACCATCTCCAGTGCAATCACATCCCTCCCATAATGTGGATTCCAGAACTGCACACAATATTCTAGCTGTGGCCTAACCAACATTTCAGACAGTTCTAGCATAACCTCCCTGTCTTAAACGCTATGCCTTAGCCAATAAAGGCAAGTATTTGATATGTGTTCTAAACCACTCTATTTATTTGTCCCACTGCATTAAGTGAGGGTTGGGTAAGCACACGAAGGTCCCTCTGATCTACAGTGCTCCTCAGGGTCCTACTGTTCATCATGTATTCCCTTGCCTTATCTGTCCTATCTGAGTACATCACCTCACATTTATACAGAGTGAATTCATTTGCAATTAATCAGCCCATTGACCAGGCCATCTATATCCTTCTGCAACCTAGGGCTTTCTTCCTTACTACTTACCACCCTACCAATTTTAGCATCATCTGCAAACTTACTGATTATACCATAAGACCATAAAACTATAAGACATAGAAGCAGAAATTAGGCCATTCAGTCCATTGAGTTTGCTCCACCATTCAATCATGGCTGATAAGTTTCTCAACATCATTCTCTCGCTTTCTCCTCGAAACCCTTGATCCCCTTGACAATCAAAACCTATCTTTCTCCGTCTTAAGTATACTCAATGACCTGGCCTCCACAGTCTTTTGTGGTGGTGAATTCCATAGATTCACCACTCTCTGGCTGAAGAAGTTTCTCCTTATCTCTGTTCTAAAAGGTCTTCCCTTTATTCTAAGTCTGTGCCCTCAGGTCCTAGTCTCCTACCAATGGAAACATCTTCCCAACATCCACTCTGTCCTGGCCATTCAGTATTCTGTAAGTTTCAATTAGATCCCCCCTCATCCTTCAGAACTCCATCGAGTATAGACCCAGAGTCCTCAAACATTCCTCATATGTTCAGCTTTCCATTCTTGGGACCATTCTCGTGAACATCCTCTGAACTCCCTCCAAGGCTAGTACATCTTTCCTGAGATATGTGGCCCAGAACTGTGCACAATACCCCAAATGTGGCCTAACCACAGCCTTATAGCGCCTCAGAAGTACATCACTGCTTTTATGTTCAAGTCTTCTCAGAATAAATGCCAACGTTGCATTTGCCTTCCTAAATACTGACTCAACCTGCAAGTTTACCTTGAGAGAATCCTGGACTAGAACTCCCAAGTCTCTTTGCACTTCAGACTTCTGAATTTTCTCCCCATTTAGAACATAGTCCATACCTCTATTCTTCTTTCGAAAGTGCATGACCTTACAATTTCCCACATAGTATTCCATCTGCCACTTCTTTGCCCATTCTCCTTACCTGTCCAAAACCTTCTGCAGCCTTTCCACCTCTGCAATACTACCTGTCCCTCAACCTATCTTTGTATCATCTGCAATCTTAGCCAGAATGCCCTCAGCTCCTTCATCTAGGTCATTAATGTATAAAGTGAAAAGTTGTGGTCCCAACACTGACCCTCACAGAACACTACCTGTCACCGGCTGCCATCCTGAGAAAGACCCTTTTATCCCCACTCTCTGCTCTCTGCCAGACAGCTGATCTTCTATCCATGCTAGCACCTTGCCTCTAACACCAGGGGCCCTTATCTTACTCAGCAGCCTCCTGTGCGGCACCTTGTCAAAGGCCTTCTTGAAGTCCAGGTAGATAACATCCATTGGCTCTCCTTGGTCTTACCTGTTTGTTTCTTCCTCAAAGAATTCTAACAGATTTGTCAGGCATGACCTCCCTTTGATGAAGCCATGCTGACTTTGCCCTATTTTACCATGTACTTCCAAGTATTCAGAAATCTTATTCTTCACAATGGACTCTAAAATCTTACCCACAAATGAGGTTGGGCTAATCAGCCTGTAATTTTCAGTCTGTTGCCTTACTCCCTTTTTAAACATTGGCGATTTTTCAGTGCTCTCGGACCCTCCCTGATTCTAGCGATTCCTGTAAGATCACCACTAACGCCTCCACTATCTCCTCATCTATCTCCTGAAGAACTCCAGAGTGTAGTCCATCTGGTCCAGGTTATTTATCCACTTTCAGGCCATTTAGTTTGTATGGCACCTTCTCCTTGATGATGGCCACCATACTCAGCTCTACCCCCGACTTTCGAATTTTTGGGATATTACTCGTGACTTCCACCGTGAAGACTGACGCAAAGTAATTATTCAATTCCTCAGTCATTTCCTTGTTCCCCACTACTATCTCTCCACCATCATTTTCCAGTGGCCCAATGTCTACTTTTGCTGTTTTGCCCTTTATATATCTACAGAAACTCTTACAGTCGTCCTTTATATTACTGGCTATCTTACCCTCATATTTAATCTGATCCCTTCTTATTTCTTTTTTTGTTGCCTTCTGTTGGTCTTTGTAAGCTTCTAAATCCTTTGGTTTCCCACTGCCCTTCACCACATTATATACTTTCTCTTTTGTTTTTGTGCTATTCCTGACTTCCCTAGTCAGCTGTAGTTGCCTCATCCTCCCTGTACTATGCTTCTTTTACCTAGGGATGAATTTTTGCTGTGTCCCCTGAATTACTCCCAGAAACTCCTGCCATTGCTGTTCCACTGACTTTCCTGCTAGGCTCCTGTCCCAGTCAATTCTGCCCAGCTCCTCCCTCATGCCTCTCTAGTCGCTTTTATTTAGATGTAATACCATTACCTCTGATTCCGTCTTCTCTCTCTCAAATTGCAGAGTAAATTCAATCAGATTATGATCACTGCCTCAAAAGGGTTTCTTCACCTTAAGCTCTCTTATCAAGTCTGCCTCATTGCACAACACTAAATCCAGTATTGCCTGCTCCCTAGTGGGGTCTGCCACAAGCTGCTCCAAAAAGCCAACCCATAGACATTCCATAGGTTTCTTTTCCACTACCAACCTGATTTTCCCAGTACACTTGCATATTGAAATCTCCCATGGTGACCGTAACTTTGCTTTTCTTACACACCTTTTCTATCTCCTGGTGCACCTTGCACCTCAGCTCCTGACTACTGTTTGGAGGCCTCACATAATTCCAACTATGTTTCTTTTAACCTCTGTGGTTCCTCACTGTATCCACACAGATTCTACACCATCTGACCCTACTTTGTTTCTTACTATTGACTTAATTTCATTTCTTACTAATAAGGCAACCCCACCCCCTCTGCCCACCTGCCTATCTTTTCGATAAGCTATAGATCCTTGGATATTCAGCTCCCAATCCTGATCCCCTTGCAGCCATGTCTCTGTGAAGCCCACCACATCATATCTGCCAATTTCAATCTGTGCCACAAGATCATTTACCTTCTTTCTTATACTGTGTGCATTCTGATATGACATATTCAGCCCTGTATTAACTGTTCCACTTCTCATTGTCACTCATTTATCCAGTGTGCTTGAAGTTTGCTTCCTAACCCTTTCCAAACACTGTCCTATTTGTGTCTGTGCTGGAGACTTTAATAATCTCTCCTGAGTTCTCCTTTCCAGTCAGTTTTTCATATTTTTCCATACTGTGGAATCTACCCCTACAGATGATTGCCTGCTGCTTTGTTCCCCAATGAGGGATGTTTTACCCTTCGCTTCCTCGTTCCTTTCTAGTTTAAAGTCCTGTTGACCAGCCTATTTACCCTTTTCGCTGGGACATTGGTCCCAGCTCAGTTCAGGTGGAGACCGTCCAGCGTTACAGATCCCTCCTGTTCCAATACTGATGATAGTGCCCCATGAAAAGGAACCCCTCTTTCCCACACCACTCTTTTAGTCATGTGTTTATTTCTCTTATTCTTGAGTCGCCAAGCCAATTTGCATGTGGTTTGGGCAATAATCCGGAAATTATAACCCTTGAGGTCCTGCTCTTTAATTTCATTCCTAGCTCCTGATAATCCCGGAACAGATCCTTTTTCTTAGACTTCCCAATGTCATTTGTTCTGACTTGGACCACAACAACTGGATCCTCCCCTCCCTCTCCAATATCCTTTCAAGCCGGTCAGAAATATCTCTTACCTTGGCACTGGGCAGGCAACATACCATGCGGGACTCTCAATCCTGCTTACAAAGGATACTATCTCTTCCCCTGGTTATAGAATCCCCCACAACTACCACTTGTCATTTTGCTTCCCCTCTTGAATAACCTTCCATGCCACAGTGCAGTGGTCAGTTGGCTCATTCTCCCTGCAGTTCTTTTCCTCATCTTCACAGGGAGCACATGCCTTATACCTGTTGGGCAAGGTCAAGAGCTGAGGCTCCTCTGTTCCTGATTGCAGGATCCCTCGACCTGCCTCACTTGCAGTCACCCTTTGCTGTCCCTGGCCAATGACCAATTTTGAAGTACTTAATCTACCAGGCATGACTGCCTCCTGAAACACAGTGTTCAGGTACTTCTTCCCCTCGCGGATGTGCCACAGTGTTTGAAGCTCAGTTTCCAGCTCATCAACCCTGAGTCAAAGTTCCTTGCCACCCTCTGCTGAACAGTTGTCTTCACTCAAACTTGGAGGGTGTCTTGCTGAGGGCCTCCTTCTGCTGCTGGTGACTGCGCCGATGCACATTTTCATCCCAGCCGCCAATTAGCATTGTCACCATCCTCTGCTCATGTCTTTTAAATTCAAGTCTAATTTGTGCCAATCATACTTCATCTTGGTCATCTGTGACATGGTTAGTGCTGCAGCTGGAAAGGAAGCTTTGCCAACCGAGCTGGCTTCTTCCAGGCTCAGGCACCAGGGACTGCAAGTGTATCATGTTGACAGCACCATGTCATAATGCAGCAGACTTTATCAGTAAAAAAAGTATCCCTTCAGTAAAGGTACAAGTCACGTGTGTTCATTGGTACCATATCTTAGAGGCCTGAGCCACATATCCTGGAAACTGCAAAGTTGGCTATGTTATTGTTAACTCTCAGGTCCCTGCTTCTTTTCAAGGGCCAGAAACATTACAAGGATGGCTCCAGGGAGAGAAGGAAGACTATCTGAGACCATGGCAGATGACACCATAACACAACCTTCCAACTGAGGCCAAGCATTGACACAATGCAGCCCATTCTTTCGCTGAGACCACTCTCAAGTGAATAATAGATCTGCTGAATATAAAGTGTCCTTGCAGTATACTCTAGATAGGTGTGTGGCATTACCATTGCATGCTGTTCCATGCATAACTGGAGCAGGGCATGAGGGAATGTAATGGATGCTGAAAAGATGGGAGAGTAGCAACAGTCTTCTGAGGAGGAAGATGAGGTCATTGAACAGGAAAAGCATCACCTTCAAATTGGATAATGTCATCATTCATTTACCATAAATTTGTCTTTGCTTGAAGGGCAAGTATCCCCTGTTTATTCCCAGAAGCAAATGCAGCTTTATTGTTTCTGTTTATGCACTTTTTCTGTTGTTCAATAAAAGTTAACATTACCAACTATTTGGAATCTTTACAACTTGTTGTCTTTATTGGTCAGTGCATTGAGTATAGCAATTTGGATTTCATGTTGCAGCTATATGGGACATTAGTTAGGCCACTTTTGGAATACTGCATTCAATTCTGGTCTCCCTGATATAGAAAAGATGTAGTTAAACTTGAAAAGGTTCAGAAAAGATTCACAAGGATGTTCTCAGGTTTGGAGGATTTGAGCTATGGGGACAGGCTGAATAGGCTGGGACTATTTTCCCTAGAGAGTCGGTGGCCGAGGGTGTGACCTTATAGTGGTTTATAACATTATGAGGTGCATGAATAGGGTGAATAGTCAAGGTCTTTTCCCAGAGTAGGGGAGTCCAAATATAGAGACCATAGGTTTAAGGTGTGAGGGGAAAGATTTAAAAGGGTCCTAAGGGGCAACTTTTTCATGCAGAGGGTGGTGAGTGTATGAAATGAACTACCAGAAGGAGTGGTGGTGGCTGGTACAATTATAACATTTGAAAGGCATCTGGATGGATACATGAACAGGTAGGGTTTGGAGGGTTATGGGCCAAATACTGGCGAATGAAAATCGGTTATTTAGGATATCTGGTTGGCATGGACAGTTGGACAGAAGGGCCTGTTTCCATGCTGTACATGTCTATGACTCTATGACTGTGTGTGGTGGTCCCATGTTGAACGATGACAAAATGCTCTACTCTGCTGGGCATTAGGGAAAGAGTAGCACTCCTTCAAACAGTGTTCCAAAATGATATGGCACTAAGGATGGGTGGCCTTTCAAGCTCCATTCTTGCAACTGCAGTTACTATTACAGTGGTTCGGATAAGTGATACTGTAAAAAAGGCAATGCTTTTATGGTAGTGAGATTCTCTTTCAATAAAGTGTCAACCATGCCACCTTTGTACCCACAGAGGTATTTCCTTTTCATTTCCCTCCCATTGAGTCAAAATCTTGGAAATACCTCCCCAAAGGTGCTATGGGTCTTCCTGCACAAAATGAACTGTAGCAGTTCAAGAAGACAGCTCCCCGCCACCTTCTCAAGGGCAACTACGGATGGACAATAATGTTGGTCCAGCCAGTTATGCCCAGATCCCATGAATGGATATA
>JAHRHZ010000012.1:41769611-41810194 GCA_024137785.1 Ginglymostoma cirratum
TGGCCTGCTGTGTTCATCCAGCTCTACACCTTGTTATCTCAGATTCTCCAGCATCTGCAGTTCCTACTATGTCTGAAAGCATGCAATAGAGACTTGGTACACAATTGGACTTAAAAATGGTGCCAGCAGACCAAATCCGAAAGATCATGGCAGCAGTGAGTACTTTCTCCACTAATGACCACACGATAGTGTGAGTGCAGTGTTGCAGAGACATGGTGCATGTACAATAAAGAGCCAACTCACCTGAACTCAAGCAGAAAAACCCTCCATGAAATTCTCCAAAATTGATACTTAGCCACATTTTTAGTAAAATTCAACCCATACTCATTGTTAATTTTTTGGTTTCACTGGTTCAAAAATTTGTAGTACTTTTGTGTGAGGTTGTATTCTTCAATAAACATATACAAGATTTGATTAAGGAAAGAATGAGTTTAGTTAATTCCTGAAATTATGATAAAGTCTTTGTTGAAGTAAGTAAATTCACAAAATTAAAATGCATTCCTAAATATTAATTGATAATGGCAGATCAGCTATACTGAGTGAGACAAAGCATTGCCATATAAATTCCAGGTTAATCACTGAGGATGTTTTGTTTGACATTTTTCCAACTATGTAGCAATATCCTTTTCATTTGATTGCCCAATCTACCAGTAGTTAAATGTAGTTCTCGTAAGTATAGATATCCTGGAACGAACAATGGCTGTATTTGAATCGCGCTGATTGTTGAGATAATCGCACCACTTTCCTTCTCAATGTGGATTTAAATTTTTGCCAATAAATGCTGCTGATGTTTTTAACATTCCCTACTACTTTTTTTTGTGAAGAACACCAGTCACGTTGATTTCTAGAATCATATTACTGCATTTAAGAACAACAGATTTAATGCAAATACTTTCTGTTTTTTGCTTTTTGTCTTTTTTTTACTGAAAATAAATACTGTACAGTTAACTTTTGATAATTTGCTAACAGCAATACAGGACAGAACATTATTAAACCTAACAATTGCTATTGCTGTCTTGGTGATTAACTGTGGATTTTTAGGATGTCAGTCTTAGCTCAGGAGTAAATCTCGCCTCAAGACAGATAGTTGTCAGTTCAAGGCACACTCTAGAGACTTGAGCACATAATCGAGGTTACATTGTTGGAGATACAGTCTTTAGGATAAGACATTAAATTGACGCCATGTCTGCCCTTTCCGGTAGATATTAAAGATCTCTGGACACAATTCAACGGAAAGGAAGGATTTCCTCCTGGGGTTTTGACCAACAGCGACTCTTCAATCAAAACAACTAAAACAAATTAAATCTGACTATTTATTTTATTGATATTCATAGGGCTATAGATACAAAATAACTATATTAGTTGCCATGTTTTCCTATATTGCAGTAATGATTATATTTTCAAAGTATTTCATTAGCTATAAGATATTTTCAAAAGTCCTGATGATTTGAGAGGCATTATTTAAATGCAAGTCTTTGCTTAACTAGAAGCTTTTTAAAAAATAGTGTTCATGGGATTGGGGTATCAGTGTAAAGTAGCATTTGTTGCCCATCCCTAAGTGCCTTGGGAAAGTGCCAGTGAACCACTTTCTTGAATTGCAGCAGTCTGCCTGGCATAGGTGCACCCACAGTGCTGTTAGGGGTGAGAGTTCCAGGATTTTGATCCAACTGCAGAGAAGGAACAGCAACATAGTTCCAAGTCAGGATGGTGTATGGCCCAGAAGGGAGCTTGCAGGTGGTGGTTTTTCACATGCATTTGCTGCCCTTACCCTGTATCATGCATTTGGAAGATGCTGTTGCTGCGGTACAGACATCTTGTATATTTAACACACTACTACCATGTGTTTTGGTGGTGAGGACTGTCATATTAGCCTGATTGTCACTGCCGGCACTTTGTGGTATCTGCCACATCTATCAGAATCATGTTTGATAGTAAGGGTTGTTTGAGGTAGTTTGTTGTGATCAACCCTCCTTTGTCTATATTTTGTCCAGGACATGTCTAATGATGACTAGTAATGGATTCACCACTGTAGAAACTTTACACAAGCGACACTGTTCTTAGTTAACAGGATGGTTTATTGCATAATAGCAATAAAGGCAACCAGATTACAAAGCAGGTATAATTACTTGCTCTCTCAGGAAGTGTATAGAATATATCTGCTCTCTATGAAGGTTAATCTAGAACTCACTATCTCCACCCACCAAATGTGTGACATCGGCAGAACGGGTGGAATTCATCCAACTTCAGCAATAGCTCTTTGCGAAAAATTATAATATATTACAAAGACAACAAACTACCGGACAGAAACAGGCTCCTGGTATCATCTGAGATTGAAGAATGCTGCATGTGACTTAAGTTTCTACTTAGTTTTCAAGTATTATCCAAAAGTGTTCAATGGGATGTCAATCAAGTGAGCTGCTTTGTTCTGGATGGTATTAAAGTTCTTGATTGTTGGAGCTGCACAGATCCAGATGAGGAGACAGGATGCCATTATACTCCTAACTAATGCCATATAGTTAGCAGACAGATTGTGGGTAGACAGTAAATGAGTTACTTGCTGCAGAATTCCTAATTATTACTACGCTTGCACCACAGTGGTGAACACGCCAGTTAAATTTCTGGTCAAAAGAATTTTGATAGTGGAGTATTCAGCAATTGCAATGCTACTGAGTGTCAAGGGGAGATAGTTAGATTCTCTCTTGTTTCGGAGATTGGCATTGCCTGGCATTTGTGAAGTACAGACTGCTTCAGTATTTCAGGTGTCACAAACTCCCACAGCTATAGGCTGGGAACAAGTCAATTGTCTTCCAATACGCACATCCCTTGTGCTATGCATGATAACAATCAGTGAACAATTTCCCCTGATTGTAACTGTCCTCAGTTCTGCAAGGGTTTCTTCATGGTACACCTACTTAATTGTTGACTTGAACTCAAAGGCATTCATCCTGACATTACCTCTTAGGTTCAGACCTTTTGTTTGTATTTGAATCAAAGCTATAATCAGGTCAGATGCTAAGTGACCCTGATGGAATCTTAACTAGGCACCAGTGAGTGAGTTATTGCTCTTGATAGCACTGTCTGTAACACCTTCCATCACATTACAGATGATTAAGAATCAACTGATTGGACAGTAATTAGCCAGGTTGGATTCATCCTATTTTTCTCATGTACACAATATACCTGGGTGATGTTTTCACATTTCCGGGTGGAGACCATAATTGTAACAATGTTGGAACAGTTGGCTAGGATGTGGTTAGTTCTGTAGCGCAGCCTTTACTACTGCTGTTGCAATGTCGACAGAGTCCTGATGTTTTACTCAGTTTGCTGTTTTTAATTTATGAGCTTCGCTGTGGAATAACTCTCCTGCTCAGTGGGCCAGACAAGGAAAATAGACAAGCGTTAGCACTTGATATTATGCCACATCTATTCTGATGAGCATCGCTGCAAACCTTCAACTGATTTAACTTTGTAAATCAGTTTTGTCACTTTCACTGCAATTAACAACATAGAAAAATCAAAAGAAAATTTTAATCTCTTTCTCTTTTAATGAAGATATAATTTGCTTCCTGCAGCATTTTCCTTTTCGCAGATTTGAACTGAGTGAGTTAAGAATGTGGTACTGTCACATTAGATGGTGGGAAAGTTACGATTAACTATTTAATATAGTTTGCTGGTTGCTGTGAACCCTCATGATTGCACTCTGCCAACTTGTTCCTTGCTCTCCAGTAATGTCCTTAGCATTGGGGAACATTGTCAGAAACAGCATATTCTTAACATTTTTTTGTCCCATATCATTGAATTGCCATTATTGATATACCTTGTTGTGCCAATGGCAATTTCTACTCTTTTATTAAAAACATATGTATTTTCAGGCCCTCCATGTATAATTGTTATTATTATTTCACTGGTCATACTGCTCTGATGATAAGCTGTTCAAGAAAATGAAAACATGTAAAGTTGGAATGAGTTATTTTTAATTTTTTTTACATCTCAAAATACATATGTATTTCACAGCAGTCCATGTTATTTAGTAAAATAAGTCTGTTCCTTGTAATTAGGGAGCAGAGTTAGCATAGCGGTAATGGGCGAGATTTTCCCAGGAACAGCAATCACAGTCAGACTGTCACTGCTACTTATTTTCTATTAAGACAGATCTCTGCATTTTTGGCAATGGATTTCAATTACACTTCCTTCAGAAATGCAGAATATACCTGCAATTTAACAGGTATAGTGCAGGTTAGTTGGGGATGACAAACCACATTCCCTTTTTACCGCAGAATTTCCATATTCTATGACTTAAACATCCAACAGCACAGACAGCCATTTTGACAGCTGATATGAATGCATGTAAGGTAAATGTGGGGTGATAGTGCCATGTGTGTAAGGTGCTCACTGGGTAGTGTGCCTGAGTGCTGGGTAAGTACGGTGCTAGGTGGGTAGGGTAGGAAGAGTATGAGGTGCGTAGGGTGCCAGATACATTGTTTAGGGTAGGCCAGTAAAGTCAGGAGATATCAGGCCTAGTGGGAAGAGGAAAGTGTCATATCGGGGCAGGGGAGGGGTGATGTCAGTTCTTGGGGAAGAATGCGATTTATATGATAATGAGGCCAAAGTTATTGCTATATTTACTGCATTTAATTTGAATTCTAATTAAGACCAAGTATAAGGATTGCATAGGAACACAGCACTTGGGAGCAGGAGTAGGCCTTTGGCCATTCACGTCTGCTCTTTCAATCAAAAACTTATGGCTGATCTGGATTAAGTCTCAATTCCAGGGCTATGTCTATTCAACTAAACCTTAACTCCCTTATCTATCAAAAATCTTTCAAACTCTGCCTTGAATAACTTCAAGGCGTAAAATATCATTCTAGTGAAAGCTGGCTTAAAGACAGGGCATTGAGAAGTAGCAAGAAATGGAAACATTTCATGTTGGAAAGAATTCAGAAACAATCTACCATAGGGGGAATAAGCATTTTCCTGTGTTTAATGCCTAGAAAGTGTACAATATGCACAGGGAAATAAAGCACGATTCCTTTATTCCTATTTTTCACGTGAATAGTCCTGCCGCTAAATTTCCTGTCTGACCTTTTAGGGATAGTGCCTATGAAGAGGGTACAGCAGTGTAATTTATGTGCTAATGAATATCAGATGCTTCTGCAACAGATTTCCCATACTCTCACCGGCTGCATTTCAGGAGCAGACCGTCCACAGCAAAACAACTGATGCTACTTCTTGCGAGGCAATCTGTCTCAAAGCAGCAGGTTGACATTGTCAAAAAAATCTCATCATCCTTTGCTTTTGGCATTCAAAACTGTGTTGCAGCTTAAGTTCTGTTTTGAAGAATGCTGCTAGTCTTTCTGTTACTGACAGAGGCCATGTTCAGTCTTAAGAATCCCTTCTGTGAAATTGCTAAGTTAGAAGCAGATGAAAAGCTGCAACCAAAGCTTTGATAACAGCTGAAGACTTTTGCCTGACCTTTTTCAGAATCACCAACTGATTCCCTACCAAAGAGCAAGGGTCACCTTTCCTTCTGATCATACAATTGCTCTAACTCTGATGGAGTTAAAAGAGAAGATTCACAGTTAAACTTGTAACCTCCTGTTATTCTCACACCATCAGTCTACACAAACTTGTTTTCCCCGCACATCCACCTTCAAAAGCACACAAACAACAATGACAAACTACAAGACCATCACACCAGCATTACTGATATATATTCCAGGTGCGTAAAAAATGCTAAATGTCCAGAAGACAAAGAATTATCCTACAGTTCTCTCCTCCTCACTTCCTTGACAGGTATCATCTTTATCACCACATCTCAGTTTCTATTTTATTTGTTGACTGAAAAACACAGCACTCATAGATGTGGAAGATTTTGGAGCCTGGATCTCGGCAATGGCTTTTTCTTAAAAAGTATGGTCATCATCAACATTTTCTGAGTTGAATCTTACACTTTTTGGCTGAACTCAAGATGTGTCAAGTTTCTCGGCATGTTTGTTGCTGTGAGAACAAGGGAGATCTCTCACATTAATTGCCTCCATGCTCCAGTGGTGTCTCTCCCTTCCCACCAAGGCCCATGCTCTACCACTCTTACTGTCACATGCAATATCCTCCCTCACTTCCTCTCATCCATCCCGAACCTGAAACTATTAACACTGCATGCTCTTTGTACTGCCTATTCACTCACTCAGGACACCTGGCCAACTGCTCCAACAGTAGGAGCTGTGCCACCCACTTTCATCTCCCATAATACCTGTCTCTCTCTCCTTCCAAAAGGAAAACAGCCCACAACATGGCAGAAAGAGTTGAAATGAGTAGTAGGCTGCTTGACATGCAGCTCCTCAATTGAATAATTACCTCAATTATTGAGGTGAGTTGGACTATTAACGAGACATTTAACATGCTGCCAATTGGCATCTCACTGCTGTCTAACCAAGCCACTTGTGAAAGATGGCGTGAGTTGGTCCTAACGTTCGATTGGGCCTCACCACATTTATTGCCCAATTCCGCCACACATCTCACCATGGCCATATTGTTCAAATCCCTAGAAGATTCTACCTTATGTGTCTAATTGGAAAAATTGTAATAAAATATAATACAAATGCATTGAATTAAGCAGCAACATTTTATTGTGTGATAATGCAGCATGGCTTATTTAAATTTGCAGTTGTCAGGTATAAGAAAAATTGTATGAAACATTTTACTTCACCTGTTTAGATAATTAAAGGTTCAGATTTGATTTACAATTCCGGCAGATTATTGGTTGGTGAAAGATCAAGATATTCAATGTTACTTAAATTAATTGGATTCCTCTCTCTCTTCCAATAATAGCCTAATTGAAAATTATAATTTCTGCGCAGTAATCATTTATATTTGAATATATTGAAGTGTGCAGAGTGGCGTTATCATCATTCCAAGTACCCTTATTTTTCTACCTGACTGTAAGTGGGTGAGAAAATTACTAACATCATGAATACTTAACTTCAACTGTTTTGCTTAGTGTAGACATCATAAGGTTACCATCACCTTCAAATTACAAGAGACCTTTTGAAGATACGAAGAATTGTAGATGCTGGAGTCAGAGTCAACACAATGTGGAGCTGGAGGAACACAGCAGGTCAGGCAGCATCGGAGGAGCAGGGAAGTTGATGTTTCAGGTCGGAACCCTTCTTCAATCCTGAAGAAGGGTCCCAACTCGAAACATGAATTTTCCTGCTCCTCTGATGCTGCCTGACCTGTTGTGTTCCTCCAGCTCCACACTGTGTTGACAAGAGATCTTTTGTTGTGAAGCTTAAAAAAGTTTTACGTTAGATTTTCTTATTATTTTTGACCATTTTTTAATTTCTACAAGTAAAGATTGTATGTTCCTTCATGTGCAAACTGGCAGCACTGAGCCCTGATAGTTTTTAGTTATATTGACACCAAAAAACAAATCTCAGAACATCAATCCTTGAAAGGATTGTGAGAAATTACACTGCTGAGGAAGAAAAATGGCTTTGAGGCATTGGAAGAGTGTAAACTTCATTTCACAACAGACACCAGCAACAGCCAGTCAGTGTTACTGTCCCCAGCAGTGGTTGATATTCAATTTATACAAGGTCACAGAATTCTTTTGGCTTTTTCCGGAATGCGAGAAAAGTCTGCTTATGATTACTTGCGCATTTGTTAACAATCAGTCAGGTACAGAATTGTAGATAGTATTTGTGAATTTCAGTTAATACAATAATCTCTATCCTCCACTGCTTTATTTATGATGCACACTGTACATAGAGGAATCTGTCTCCAAACATCATGCTAATGTTGTTAGTCGGATTGTGCTTAATCACAACAATAATTTGTCAAAAATCTTTAATGTTTCACATTTTAGAGATAAGAATCATTGCTACGCTTCTCACTGTTTGGAAATGTTGTATGGTAAATTTTGTGCATGGATTTCTGCAGCCTAACAAGGTATTTCTTCATGAGTCTTTCCTCACTCCCGATATGCATCTTGCATACTCAACTGCTTCATGCATGGCCTGCACAGTATGTCTTTTAAGCAGATTGCCTTCCCTGCATGCATTGAAAGCAAGCAATGCAGTGCTATCCTGATACTGCACAGCCTTCTAGCTGTCGCCATAATATACTTCTGATTTTCGACTTTATATGTTCAGCAGCAGGGTCCTTTATTACTCTGAAAAGTGCAAATGCTGAGTTGCCCAATGGGCTTTGCACGAGTATTTTTTTAAAAGGTGAGTCACTCAAACCGCAGGTAGGATGACTTTGAATTTCTTGTGCTATCGCAAAGCCTCGAGAAATATTCCAAAGCACTGTGTACTATTTCAGTATCCTTATACTAGAAAGGATGTCATAATGACCATTTTCCCCTATTTTTAATTGAGCATTGAAATGGTAAAATAATTAGCTTAAAAGCCAAGGATTACTACAGTTTGTGTAAGCAAGTTACCTGACACTTGGTGTAAGTGCTGTTTACACAGCTGTTTCTACAAATAGTGGGGAAAGCCTAGTTACAAACGAGCAAAGTGACAGTTCCAAATGGAGATTTGATTGGCAACAAATAGCTGATTGGTCTGTGAAATGTTAACCCGTTATCCATGACAAAGACCTCCTGACTACCAACAACTACGTAGTTAACTCCAGATTAGCTGAATGGCTTCGGGTCTGAATGCATGAAGCAGTGATTGAACCTCTGGGAGGGAAGGAGCTGTTTCAACTCTGCAGTAAACAGCATCTCAAAACTGAAGGTAACCAGCTTATTTCCTCCCATCAATTACTGTAAGTTTTTGAACTTTCAGTTAACAAGACAGAGACCATTATAAGTGTGAACCAATCACACTGTGTCTCCTGCAAACAAAAGAAAGTACCTAGACAAGAAAGAATGAGACATAGTGCTCTGTTTGGCAAAAAAAATCATCTAAGCAAAGCCTGTGGACAGGATCCATTGAGCTGCCTTCATGGTTTTTCCTTTTGTCCATAACAGACAATATTTTCTTTTGTAAAAACCGAAAGAACTGCAGATGCTGAATATCAGGAGCAAAAGCACCTACAGAGCTTTTCCAGCAACTTCTGTTTTTGTTCAAAGTTTTCTTTTGCGTCTGTCTCTATGCAGAGAGGGAGTTTTATAAATTAGCTAAAGTTTTAACTAGTAAAATTATGTGCTGATGTTTTAGAATTGTTTATCTCTGTTTAGAATCTAGTTATTTGCAATAAATAATGATTCTTGTTAAGTACAGTAATGTGGTCTGTGCTTTCAGTCAACCTCAGTCTAAAAGACGGGTAACTTAAGGAATGCTGCATACATTATAACGTCTCTAACTTTTGTGATGATGCCAGGAATAGTGCTGCTTGATTTCCAGTGCATTACCACCTTGAAGCATAACGTAGAAAATGCATTAGAAGCAGCACAGACAAGGTTCAGCCAACTGAAACTGGGCATTGGTAGGATGGGAAAAATCAGGTTAATCTCAGGATAAAAGATTGGACAGACTGGACTTATAACCACTGGAGGTTAGAAGAATTAAGGGTCAAATGTGTTAGATCCTGAGGGTCTTTGAGAGGTGCTTATGATTCCCCTGGTGGGAGGTACTAGAACTTTAAATTTGAATTTTTTTTTATTCATTAATGGGATGTGGGTGCCACTAGATAGGCCAGCATCCCAACTTGCCCGGAGCGCAGTTCAGAGTCAGCTGCCTTGCTGTGCGCCTGGAGACACATGTAGGCCAGACCAGGTAATGGCAGCAGATTTCCTTCCCTAATGGACATTAATAAACCAGATGGGTGACTCCTGACAATCGGCAATGGTTTCATGGTCGTCAATAGACTCTTATTTCCAGATTATTCTTGAATAAATTCAAACATCTTCCGTGGGGGATTCAAACCCAGGTAGTACCTGGGTCTCTGGATTAATAGTCTAGCAGTAATACTACTAGGCCAACATTTAGCTCAAATTTAAACTTTACTCAAAGTTTAAAAAACGGATTCTTCCATTTAAGAATGGGATAAGGAAGGTTTTTATCTTTTGGAAATTGTTAGCCTTTGGAACATCCTTCCCCAGACAGCAGTGGAGGCAGAGTTTTTGATTACTTTTAAGACAGCAAATGATCAATTCTTGACTAAATAGGAAGTCATTTTGGAGTTCAGGCCACAATCAGATCAGCCTTGATTTTACTGAATGGTAGATCAGGCTTGAGGGTTCGATGGCATACTGCTGCTCATAACCCTTGACATTCAATGGTATTGCCATTACTGAATCCCCATTATCAACATGCTAGGTCTCATTCACTAGAGGCTGAATGGACCAGCCATATAAACAATATGGCTACAAGAGCAGGTCAGAGGCTAGGAAATCTGTGACAGGTAATTTACTTCCTTACTCCCCAAAACCTTTCCACCATTAAAAAGACACAAGTCAGCAATGTAATTGAATACTCTTTATTTGCCTGAATAGGTGACACTTTGACAACACTCAAAAAGCTGAACATCTTCCAGGACAAAGAAGCCTCCTTGATTAGCACCTCATCCATTATTTTCAATATTCACTCTCTTCACCACCAATGCACAGCAGCAGATGTACTGCTATTACTCATCAAAGCCCCTCAGAGAGCATCTTCCAAACTCAAAACTTGCGCAGCGCAATAGGACAAGGACAGCAAGGGACATGTTTACCTGAAAGTTCCCCTCCAAGCCATTCTGGTTTGGAAATATGTTGCTATTTCATCGTTGCCCCTGAGTCAAAATCTCGGATTTCCCATCCTAACAGTGGGTGTACCTACATCCCAAGAACAGAAGTAGAAGACAGCTCACCATCATTTCTCCAGGGCCACAATGTCTATCTATCATCGAAAGAGTGGAAAAGAAACAAGTGGTCATATGTTGTGGTGAGTTGCTGGATTTGCACGTCAGTGTTCCTGCATCCTCACTGTGATGAAACAGAATAAGGTCACCTGTCCACATAAAGGTTGTAACAGCTTTTGGGCTGTGTCACTGTGTTTTAGGATAATGAGGAAATGGGGCGAAGAGTATGTAACTCCATGTGATACCTTTGTCAACTTCGAGCTGGACACCTCCATGTTCCTTGACAGTAACAGGAGGCTATTTGGCAAACCCAGGCAACATGTGCACCATTCTCAGTGTTTGTACAATTTCATGCTCTTCTCTTTGTCACCCATCAAGGTCTTCACAAAGTCCACTGCAAAAAAAACCCATCTACGGCTTCACTCTCTGACGAGCTGGGAAAACAATAATCTTTAATGCCTGCTGCCTGGCTGCAGCCCACCCCTGTCAGCAACTCATTACATGTTCATCTCAACTATGTGACCCAGTAAAATGTGTGGAATACTTCCAACTGAGCTTGTATCAGATGAAGTGAAAGTATTTCATCAATGTTGTGTTCTTTTCCTTCTTGAGCTGCTGGCAATCAAAAATCCATAGATGTCTGTAAATTAGAAGGTCAGTTTAAGAGAACTGGTTGGGACAAATGAGAGGGCATATAGTCCCACCTTCAGAAGCTTGCTCACCACACCACACAGCAAGTTTGGGGTTGGGGGGGTGATGGGGTTGTGGAGGGTGTGAGTGTGGGGGGAGATGCTCTTTCGAGGGTCAGTGCAGCCTGGATGGAAAAACTGGCATGTGGAAGCAGTGAGGATAGGTTCTAATGCTGGCAGCTAAGGTAGCTGTTTGAAGATGTGGTGGGTCAGATGAGATCCTGACTATCCTCAGGTGTGGTTATGTAAGTGATGGAGGTGTAGTACATCAAACCTCATGCCAACTTAGTAGTGTTGTTGGTCGGAGATGTCATGTCAAGATACATTCACTGACCTTGACTAAATATGTAATGTTATTAGACTTCTTGTCCTACCAGATCTTCAGGTTCAAATGCCAGGAATTGACCCCCATGACCACTTTCTTTCACTCCCTGCTGAGAATGATCCTGAGGACCCTTTGGTCTCTCCCTTTCTGTTAACCCTACCACAAATGCCTCCAGCACTCAACCTCAAACACTCTGTTAGGTCTGGAGTTCCACTATATATCTTTTAAAACACAGGATTATTATTCAGTGTAGCTTCCATTTAGGACAGAGACAT
The DNA here is from genome assembly GCA_024137785.1 of Ginglymostoma cirratum. Classification (NCBI taxonomy): domain Eukaryota; kingdom Metazoa; phylum Chordata; class Chondrichthyes; order Orectolobiformes; family Ginglymostomatidae; genus Ginglymostoma; species Ginglymostoma cirratum. The sequence continues at coordinate 41,781,692 of JAHRHZ010000012.1, forward strand.
TGCCTTCAAGAAGACCAAGCCGGATGCTGAGATTTACTAAAATTATACCAAAGATGAGAGATATGAGTTAAGTGGAAATATCCATAGAAGCTGGAATAGCCCTCTATCGAGGAAAGAAGGTAAATGGGAGATTCAATTGAGATTCAAAAATCATGAAGGATTTATTAAAAAGAATAAATAAGAAGAAACGTTTTCCACTGGCAATTGATCTGGTAATGAGAAGACATGGATTTCAAAACAGTCATCAAAAGAAAAGCAGAAAGCAACACAGAGAGATGAGATAAGCAATTTTTAAAGCAGATTTTGTTCTAATCTGACATGTACTACATCAAAGGCTGGTAAAGATAATTGCAATAGTTATATTCAAAAGAAACTTGGATGTAAAATTGGGAAGAAACAAAAATAGGCCTCTGGACTTAGATGAAGGGAATTGAACTGGTTAGATCGTTCTTCCAAAGATCTGGCATGTGCACTGTGCTGAATGGTGTTCTGTATAACTATGATTCTGTAATTCTATGAATATAGGAACAGGAGTAATTAGCATGATTGTGCTGCTTTATAAGTCAAGTAAGGCGTTCAACAAGGTTCCACATGGAAGACTGGTTAGCAAGGTTAGATCACAATGGCTACAGGGAGAACTAGCTATTTTGATATGAAACTGGTTCAAAGGTAGGAGACAGAGGGTGGTGGTGCAGGGTTGCTTTTCAGGCTGGAAGCCTATGAGCAGTGATTTGCCACAAGGATCGGTGCTGGATCACTACTTATTGTCACTTATATAAATGATTTGGATGTGACCATATGGTATGGTTGGTAAATTTGTACTGGTGGTGTAGTGGACAGCCAAGAAGGTTACCTCAGTGCGCAAAAGGACCTTGATCAAATGGGCTAATGGGCTGAGATGTGACAGATGGAATTTAATTTAGACAAATGTGAGATGCTGCATTTTGGAAAAGCAAATCACGGCAGGATGTACACACTTAATGATAAAGTCCTGGGGGGTGTTGCTGGACAAAGAGACCTTGGACATCAGGTTCATAGTTCTTTGAAAATAAAGTCACAGGTAGACAGGATAGTGAAGAAGGCTTCTGAAGATTTCTGAAGAAGGGTCTAGGCCCGAAACGTCAGCTTTCCTGCTCCTATGATGCTGCTTGGCCTGCTGTGTTCATCCAGCTCTACATCTTGTTATCTCAGATTCTCTAACATCTGCAGTTCCTTCTATCTCTAGTGAAGAAGGCATTTGGTATGTTTGCCTTTATTGGTCAGTGCATTGTGTATAGGAGTTGGGAGGTCATGTTGTGGTTTTATTGGGCATTGATTAGGCCACTTTTGGAACGCTGCATTCAATTCTAATCTCCCTGCTACATTGAGAGGATGTTGTGGAGCTCGAAAGGGTTCAGAAAAGATTTACAAGGATGTCGCCAGTGATGGAGGGCTTGAGGTATAGTGAAAGGCTGCATAGGCTGGGCTATGATCCTTAGAGTGTTGGATGCCAAGGGGTGACCTTATAGAAGTTTATAAAATCATGACGGGTATGGATAGGGTGAATAGCCAGGGTCTTTTCCCCAGGGTAACACAGTCCAAAACTAGAGGGCATAGGTTTAAGGTGAGAGGGGCAAGATTTAAAAGGGACCTAAGCGTCAACTTTTTCATGCAGAGGGTGGTGCTTGTATGGAATGTGCTGCTAGAGGAAGCGTGGAGGCTGGTACAATTACATTTTAAAGGTGTCTGGATAGGCATATGAATAGGAATGGTTTAGACGGCTATGGGCCAAATGCTGGGAAATGGAAATCTGGTTGGCATGGATGAGTTGGACAGAAGGGTCTGTTTCCATGCTGTACATCTCTATGACACTATGAGCTCTATAATTACACTAGATCTATTGCAAATGGAGCTAAATATTATTACAATACTATCCCTTGTTTTTATGCATACTGGGCTCAAACACATAATCATGCTAGCCTGGAAATTAGCACAGGTAAGAAACATGGTACTGTTCAGTAAATGAGTGAGCAATGGCAACAATCTGGAGTGATGAGACTCTTTTATGATTATTCAACCTGTTGAATACCTGGCATAAGATTTTTGCAGATGCTTTGAGCTGGCAGTGTTGTGTAAATGCAATCCATGTTTTAGGCTTGCAGGCTCTATTCATGCAGTTACTATCGTCTGTTAAGGAAGAAGATTACAAAATCCCCACATCTCCATATCATGTGAAATGTGTCGAGTCCTTACTTCCATCTACCACACATGCAATGTGAAATAGATGAAAACCAAGCAGTTTCCATCTTGCCAAGAAACAGAAGATAACAGCAGCAGTACTTGCAGTTACAGCACTGAGGTTTACATTCAATGCTCTTAACAGCATGATATAAAGAAGGATAATGAACTGGGCAAACAGCACTAAAGACATGCAATGGAAGATTTTCTTTTCCGAGAACTATCCAGTAGTAGAGCATGTTACAGAATTTGTTCAGTAAGAGGCACCACTGCCTCACCATTCTGACCAGGATTTCCCTTCCTTCCATCTTGATTGTCACAGGTTTGGGATCTGCTTCTCCTTTAGTTATGCATAAATGACTATGGGATCATCAACAGATTTCTCTGATTTTTATGCAACTTCCTAAGCAATCTCCTGAGAGGTGTTGTGGCATCTCTTACAAAGTGATTTTAGAGGACCAGAGTTCCTCCAGTGGAAGGAAATGGCCTTGAAGCAGCCTTTTCTGCCTCCAGTTAACTGCAAATACCTACTTGCTGAAGCTCTGTACCAGAATGTCCAGTGGGAGCCTTCCTTCTGATCATTATAGCAACTTAACGTTTTTAAGGACCCTGACCGCTCCTTCTGCTGTTGCACAGTGAAGTTTCTTTTCTTATCTTGTTAGGCTTTTGCTTGCGGTGGGACAGTTACAGAAGGCTAAGAGGATGTCCAAAGAGAACATATGCTGAGATAATATTTAGATTCAGTTAGTGGATTTGATACAATTTCAGGCTTAAGCATGGAGACTTGGAAAGACCAAGAAACATCAATACTAAAGGGTCAGGTTTGGCAATTACAAAACATCAAAAGCCCAACAACCATCTCATAAATAAAGACAACACTACAGATGGCCATCAGAGTGATCAACAGTTTAATCATACCGCCTCTAGTACCTTTCAGGCTAGTGCAAGGAACATTTAACAGCTAGCAGGTAATTTGCTGTTGGATGATGACTGATTGCTTTCCTCAGAAACACCAGGCACTTAAATTCGCTTTCCTCCTGATCAGCAACAACAACATGACAGAGTTTCTCAAATACATCAGTTCACTCACTAACCCAGAAAGGTGAATGATGACACCATGTGGTTATCTGGAATTCTAAACGTAATGGATAGAAAATGGTTAAGAGTTTCAGTTGGACAGTGACTGTCAATATTGTATTAATGTATGCTTCCCATTTAATCACCAGAATCATCATTGATCAAATTATTGCCATTTTCAATCAAAACATATTAGAAAATTTTGGATGAGACGCTTTTCAGCCCTTCCTACCCACATGAGGAATGTAACCTGGGAGGGACCACATAACAAGAGGAAAAAGAGCTGGAGAGGGAAGAGTGCTTAAGAAGTTAAAGCTTTAATTTTATATTATATAGTTATACTGGATATTACTGAACTGGACAATAGAGATTTGAGGGAAATGAAGACAGAAGGATAACTATTGTGATAAAGGTTCGTGATGTATAGAATTCCTACAGTGTGGAAGCAGGCCATTTAGCCCATTGATTCCACACTGACCCTGCAAACAGCATCCCACCCAGACCAAGCGCCCCCACCCACCCTATCCCTGTAACCTTGCATTTCCCACAGCTAATCCACCTAATCTGCATATCCCTGGACATTATGGGCAATTTAGCATGACCAATCAACCTAACCTGCACATCTTTGGACTGTAGGAGGAAACCAGAGCACCCAGAGGAAAACAATGCAGACATGGGGAGAATGTGTAAGTTCCACACAAACAGTTGCCCAAGAATGAAATCGAACTTGTGTCTTTGGTGCTATGAGGCAGCATTGCTTTTAGTATTTGGAAATTTGGGTTCTAAAGTGGGTAGAACTATGAATAGCTTTATATTTTATTTGTATTTCTACGTTGTGTGTGTGTGTCTATGTCTGTGTGTCTGTGTGTCTGTGTGTCTGTGTGTGTGTGTGTGTGTCTGTGTGTGTGTGTGTGTCTGTGTGTGTGTGTCTGTGTGTGTGTGTGTGTGTGTGTGTCTGTGTGTGCGTGTGTCTGCGTGTGCGTGTGTGTGTGTGAGAAGGGGAAACATTGTTCTAGTTTCATTTTCAATTCTGTGAGGGATGGAAGGTTGTCTGGAAAGTGCTTATGCACTTAAATCAGACTTTTAAAGAAATACCTTAAAGTAAATAGTTTAGTGCTTTAGAAAACAAAGGGGAATGAGTGAATTAATTGGGCTATTGCACAGCAACAAGTTGTCCTTTGAGACAGGGAGACAAGAGATAGAATCAAGTTAATTTGGGAAAATGTGAAGGTCATTATGTGTACAGGATTCTTTCACACAGAAGCAAATCCTTCTGAGGGTAAAGGCCTGTAAGAGAAACAATGCAGTTAGTTGTCTCCAAAACAGTCAGGGCAGCAGAAAAGAAGTCCTGATTTACTTGGAAGATGGGAAGAGAAAGGTTCCAAAAAGAGAAATGTTAAAAGTTTCAGAGAGGCCAACATCCTATAAGGCTTTTGAATGCATGAGTTTAAAGAATACCTGTTAGTCAGTAAGTGAGCTTACTGTTAGCAGTTTGCTTAAGAGTCTCATGTGGAGACGTTATCTAACGAGAACCTTTCATGAATACAGTCATTTTTCAGGAAGAAATCAGATGAAGCCACGCCAACTGAATAAAGAATGTTAAAGCAGAAAAAAGGTGACTCTTCACTGAGGTTTTGATATCTCTATTGATGTTGTTGAGGGTAAAAGAATCAAAACTTTATTTACACTCAGAGAATAGAAGATCATGGTATCTCTACCGTGTGGAAACAGGCCCTTCAGCCCAACAAGTCCACACCAAACCGCAGAGTATCCCACCCAGACCCATCCCCCTATAACCCACCTAATCTACACATCCCTGAACACTATGGGCAATTTAGCATGGCCAATCCACCTAACCCGCAGATCTTTGGACTGTGGGAGGAAACCAGAGCACCCGGAGGAAACCCATGTAGACACGGTGAGAATGGGTAATCTCCACACAGATAGTCACCCAAGGGTGGAATCAAACCTGGGTCCCTGGTGCTGTGAGGCAGCAGTGCTAACCACTGAGCCACCGTGCCACCCCAAATATATTTGTAGTAGGAAATAATAATAATAACAATATTTGTAACAAGACTATTCCAAATAATTTCCTCACCTTGGTGCCACTTTCACCACTATCTTCATTATTTACTAACCCTTGTGTTTCACCCTTTTCATATGGCATTTCTGAAAACCAATGGAGCGGTGTACGCTCCACCATATTCAGCTGCTTCATCAATGATCTTGCCTCCACCGTAAAATCAGAAGTGGGGATGTTTGCTTATGCTTGCACAATGTCCAGCATCGTTCACGACTCCTCAGATACAGAAGGAGTACATGTCCACAGAGAGCAAGGCTGGACAATATCCCAATCAGGACCAATAAGTGGCAGGCAACATTTGCACCACACAAATGCCAAGCAGTAACCATCTCCAACAAGAGAGAATCTCACCATCAGCCCTTGACATTAAATGCCATTACCATCACTGAATTCTCCCTCTATAAATATCTTGAGGACTACCATTTACCTGAAACTGAACTATACTAGCCATATAAATATGGTGACCACTAGACCAGGGTCAGAGACCATTAAGTCTGCAGTGAATTGCTCACCTCCTATCTCCCAGGAGTGTGGTGGAATACTCTCCACTCGCCTGGACAGATGCAAGTCCAATAACACTCAAGAATCTTGTCAATATCCAGAACAAAGCAGCCTGTTTGATTCACACTCCATCTACCACCTTAATATTCACTTCCTTCACCACAAGTGCATAGGAAGAATAACGTGTACTATTTACAAGATGCACTGCAGAAATTCATCAAGCTTCCTCTCACAACATTCTAAACCTGAAACTTCTACTCCCAAGAAGGACAAAAGCAACTGATGCTTAGGATCACCATCACCTACAAGCCCTCCTCCAAGCCACACACCATCCTGAATCAAAAACATATCTGTGTCCTTTCACCGTTGCCGGGTAATGATCCAGGAGCTCCCTTCCTAACAGTACTGAGAATGTTCCTACACCTCAATGATTGCAGTGGTTCAAGAAGGCAGCTCAGCATTACCTTTCCCAGGGCAGTTGAAGATAGGCAAGAAATGCTGGTCTAGCCAGCAATAGCCACATCCCATGAACAGATAAAAAAACACTGAAGCCAGGGGTAACAAGGTGTAGAGCTGGATGAACACAGCAGGCCAAGCAGCATCATAGGAGCAGGAAAGCTGCCTAGACCCTTCTTCAGAAATGCTGGAGGGGGAAGGTGTTCTGAAATAAATAGAGAGAGAGGGGGAGGCGGATAGAAGATGGATAGAGGAGAAGGTAGGTGGAGAGGAGACAGACCGGTCAAAGAGGTGGGGATAGAGCCAGTAAAGGTGAGTGTAGGTGGGGAGGTAGGGAGGATATAGGTCAGTCCGGGGAGGACGGACAAGTCAAGGGGGCAGGATGAGGTTGGGAAGGAGGAAATGGGGGTGCAGCTTGAGGTGGGAGGAGGGGATAGGTGGGAGGAAGGACAGGTTAGGGAGGCGGGGACGAGCTGGGCTGGTTTTGGGATGCGGTAAGGGAAGGGGAGATTTTGAAGCTTGTGAAGTCCACATTGATACCATTGAGCTGCAGGATTCCCAAGCTGAATATGAGTTGCTGTTCCTGCAACCTTCGGGTAGCATCGTTGTGGCACTGCAGGAGGCCCAGGATGGACATGTCGTCTGCAGAATGGAAGGGGGAGTTCAAATGGTTTGTGACTGGGAGATGCAGTTGTTTAGTGCAAACCGAGCGTAGGTGTTCTGCAAAGCGTCCCCAAGCCTCCGCTTGGTTTCCCCGCTGTAGAGGAGGCCACAACAGGAACAGTGGATGCAGTATACCACATTAGCAGATGTGCAGGTGAACATCTGCTTGATGTAGAAAGTCTTCTTGGGGCCTGGGATTGGGGTGAGGGGGAAGGTGTAGGGGCAGGTGTAGCACTTCCTGCGGTTGCAGGGAAAAGTGCCGGGTGTGGTGGGGCTGGAGGGGAGTGTGGAGCGGACAAGGGAGTCACGGAGGGAGTGGTCCCTCCAGAAGGCAGATAAGGGTGGGGAGGGAAAAATGTCTTTGGTGGTGGGGTCGGATTGCAGATGGCGGAAGTGTCGGAAGATGATGCGTTGGATCCGGAGGTTGGTGGGGTGGTACGTGAGGACGAGGGGGATTCTGTTTTGGTTTTTATTGCGGGGAGGGGGTTTAAGGGATGAGTTGCGGGAAACGCGGGAGACACAGTCGAGGGCGTTCTCGACCAGTGAGGGGGAGATGTTGCGGTCCTTGAAGAATGAGGACATCTGAGATGTACGGGAGTGGAATGCCTCATCCTGGGAGCAGATGCTGCAGAGGCGAAGGAACTGGGAATAGGGGATGGCATTTTTGCAGGAAGATGGGTGGGAGGAGGTGCTACGCGAAGGTTGCAGGAACAGCAACTCATATTTCGCTTGGGAACCCTGCAGCCCAATGGTATCAATGTGGACTTCACAAGCTTCAAAATCTCCCCTCCCTCTACCACATCCCAAAACCAGCCCAGTTCGTCCCCACCTCCCTAACCTGTCCTTCCTCCCACCTATCCCCTCCTCCCACCTCAAGCCCCACCCCCAGCTCCTACCTACTAACCTCATCCCGCCCCCTTGACATGTCCGTCCTCCCTGCACTGACCTATCTCCTCCCTACCTCCCCACCTACACTCACCTTTACTGGCTCCATCCCCACCTCTTTGACCAGTCTGTCTCCTATCTTCTCCTCTGTCAATCTTCTATCCACCTCCCCGTCTCTCCCTATTTATTTCAGAACGCCCTTCCCCTCCCCCATTTCTGAAGAAGGGTCTAGACCCGAAAAATCAAGCTTTCCTGCTCCTCTGATGCTGCTTGGCCTGCTGTGTTCATCCAGCTCAACACCTTGTTATCTCAGATTCTCCAGCATCTGCAGTTCCTACTATCTTTGAAGCCAGGGGTGACAGGAGAGAAATGGCTAGCTGCTGGTGAATCTAGTTCTCACCAGTATGCTGTCATCACTACCATATTGTAGTTATAAAATGAGCAGGCTGTTTCATGAGATGCACATTTTATTCCTTTCGTCTTCATATTTCACTCCGGATGACTCGAATACCATACCTGTTTCCATGGTTCCATTTGATGACCAAATTCTTGTTTTGTTTCAAAATCACAAGCAGCACCCCTACTCTGCACATCTATCCTATCAATCCATCAAAGTTTTAACTAGATCCTCGTCTCAACATGCATAAGCTTCATGTTTCTCTGCCTGTTCTGTTTCAAAAGCATCCAAACAGGTTTCAATCATCTCAAGCCAATAAAATTACCTAATCTAATATCATATATTATGTCCTAATTGAATGATATGCGTTATTGTACCACAGACTTTAGCATTACCTGATACAAAAAAATGAACTTTTCCCTTCCTTTCCATTTCTTCCCCTTGGGCAATGGAATTGCCTTTGTGTGGTCCCATTCCTTTCAGTCAGGGAAATACCAGCACAATGGTGTTAGCAACTTGTCATCTCTGGAATCTACAAGAAATTCTCCTTGGCCTCTCCTCTGTTTTATCTAAATGCTGTTCTTCAGCAACATCGTCTGTAAGTATGAACTCCATTTTCATATTTACCTTGATGGTACCAAGGTCTCCTCTGTCCTTTCAATTGCATGTAAAAGTTTTGATGAAGACAGCAATGGTTATCCTCAATGTGTTAGCTAATATTTTTCTCTCAAGCAATATGTCAAGCAGCACAGTGGCTCAGTGGTTAGCACTGCTGCCTCACAACGCCAGGGACCATTGGTTTGTTTACACCTTCGGGCAACCGTCTGCGTGGAGTTTGCACATTCTCCCCGTGTCTGCGTGGGTTTTCTCCGGGTGCTCCGGTTTCCTCCCACAATCCAGAGATATGCAGGTTAGGTGGATTGTCCATGCTAAATTACCCCATAGTGTTCAGGGATGTGTAGGTTAGGCGGGTTATAGGGGGATTGGTCAGGGTGGGATGCTCCAAGGTTCGGTGCAGATGTGTTGGGCCGAAAGGCCTGTTTCCACACTGTAGGGATTCTATGATGACAACATCTGATTATCATGTTGCTATTCATGGGAATTTGATGCGTGCATGTTGACTACAGTGTGTCCTATATTATAACAATTTCATACATTACTTCAATGACTGTAAAGTGCTTTGAGACATCACAAATGGTGAAAAGAACTCCATATTTACTTGTCTTTCTTTCCTGCCACGAACCCTTCCTGCAGTTGATGTTATCCCCTCAGATTGAACCTTACTATCATTATCAAACTTTCACTGAGCTTTGTTTCCCACATTTGTCCACCTTCAGTCAGCTTTCTTCAATCTTTCCAATACTAACTTCTTCTGCTGTTACCCTGACCATTGAAACTTTCATCCACACATTCTCAAGACACAATTAAATCAATTCTCTTTTTGCCGGCATTTTAATCATTGAATGTAAAGTAAATTGTCCCTTCCCTCTGTAATTGACCTTCTCAAGGGCACCTAGGGAAGGGACATAAATGCTGGTCCATCCAGTGACACCCACTTCCAATGAATGAATAGAAGAAAATCAATACTTACTCTCTATAATGTCCTATTTGTTCAAAATATCAAGCATCTATATCTGTGGTGCATTATGCACTGTTTTCTCATCACCAACCTCTGATTGATTTACATTGGCTTCCAACCCCACAGTCATCCAATTAAAAGTACATTACAAAGGATGAGCAATTATTCAGAGGAATGAAGAATAAGTGAAGTGCGAAAAGCTAGGAGAGAGAATTAAAGTTAGTTTGAAAAGGTAGGTCTTGATGCAGTCTCTGGATCCAAATTTCTCGATCTTGAAACATTCTTCAAACCACTTATCCGACTGCTTTTGCTTGCTGATCCAGAATTCTGTGCCATACTACCCTCCTTCATCTCACAATAGGATCAGGGTTAGGGTAGATAAAAAAACATCAGAGCATTCAATTTTCTTGACTGTATTTTCTGGAACTTGTTATTTATACTTTTCTGCTTTGTTATCCTTTTACAAAAGACATCAAGACCTATCTTTTCAAACTAATGTTCAAACACTCTCCTAACTTTTCCCACTTAACCTGTTCTTCATTCTACTTAATACTACTCTATAGAAAGTCTTAGCAAATCTGTATATGTGCTGTCTGTATCAATATTTTATAATGTGAAAGTTGTTCTTATCTGTTTATTGCAAACAAACGTTGACTCAAATTGTGAGGGTGTTTGCTAGTGCTGTTGGCATGGATTTAAACTAATTTGGTGGGGAATCAGGTACAGGATCAAGGTAGAATAGCGAGTGAAGCACAGACAAATATAGAACCAGCAGGAGGTGGTGTACCCATGTATCTACTGCCCCTGCCTTTCTAGTTAGATGTGGCCATAGATTTTGAAGGTATTGTCTTTTAGGTGAATTTCCAGAGTGCAACTTGTAGATAGTACACACTGCTGCTACTGACTGTTGTTGATGGATGTTTGTCGATGTGGTGTCAATCAAGCGTGCAGCTTTCTCCTGAATGGTGTCAAGTTTCTTGAGTGATGTTGGAGCTGTACCCATCCAGGCAGGTGGGGAATATTCCATCACACTCCTGGCTTATGCCTTGTAGATTGTGAACATGCCTTGGGGAGTCAGGAGGCAAGTCACTCTCCACGATATTCCAAGCTTCTGACTAGCTCTTATAGCCACTGTATTTGGATAACTAGTCCAATGGTAACTCCCAGGATGTTGGGGAATTCAGTCATTGTAATACCATTGAATGTCAAAGTGTTGTTGTTAGATTATCTCTTATTAGAGATGGTCATTGCCTGGTATTTCTGTCGTGTGAATGTTACTTGCCACTTGTCAGCCCGAGCTCAGACATTGTCCAGGTCTTGTATTTGATCATGGACTACTTCAGTATCTGAGGAGTTACGAATGCTGCTGAATATTAGGTAATAATTGGGAAAATCCCCAGTTTTTACCTTATGATGTTGGGAAGGTCATCGATGAAGCAACTACCTGAAGGAACTCCTGCAGAGATGTCCTGGAGCTGAGATGGCTGAAGGCCAATAATCACAATCATCTATGATGTTAAACTCTTCTTCGGTCACCCTCGCCTCTGTGCCCATTTCTTCGAAGAAGAGTCCTCTCCCCATCCCACAGACCCCTTCACCTGTCTCCAACACTATCCCTCCAGCTGGACAGCTCCCACTGGCTGTTTACCTGCACTCGACCTGTTCATCGAGAACTATCGACAAGACATTGGTCGCCTCAATTTCTCTGCCCCCTTAATAATTCTAACCTGTCTCGCTGTGGACTGACTGCACTCCATGCTCCCAGATCCAACTCTGACTTTGTAATTAAGCCTGCTGACAAGGGTGGCGCTGTTGTTATCTTGCACCTTAACCTCTATATTATACTGGCTGAGCACCAGCTCCCAGATGCCTCCTCCTACCTTCCCCGGACTATGACCACACCATGGAACATCAGGCCATTGTGTCCACTATGGTCACTAACTTCATTTCATCTGGGAATCTCCACCCCTCCCCTCTCCCTGCCCCCAACCCCCTAAACTGCTTTCAAACTCACCGTCTCCCGACCCTGCACTGCCCGCTTCTACATCCTTCCCAAAATCCACAAACAGGACTGTCTGGGCAGACCCATTGTTTCTCCCTGCTCCTGCCGCGCAGAACTCATCTCTTCCTACCTCAACTCGGTTTTTCTTCCAGTGTCCAGTCCCTTCCCACTTACATCTATGATTCCTCTGCCCTTTGTATCAGTTTAAGAATTTCCAGTTTGTGGTCTCCAGCTGCCTCCTCTTTACTATGGACATGCAATTCCTTTACGTGTCCATCCTCCATCAGAATGGTCACAGGGCTCTCCGCTTCTTCCTGGAAAAAAAAGCCTGAACTGTCCCTATCCACCACCACCCTCCTCCGCTTAGCTGAGCTGGTCCTCACACTGAACAACTTCCCATTTAACTCCTCTCACTTTCTTCAGGTCAAAGACATGGCTGTGGGTACCTGCATGGGCTGCAGTTATGCCTTTCTCTTTGTGGGGTATTCCTTCTTCCAGTCCTATTCCAGCCCCAACACACAACTCTCTCCCCAGTATATCAATGATGTCCTGGGTACTGCTTCTTTCTCTCATCTGGAATTGGAAACCTTTATCAACTTCACTTCTAATTTCCACATCCCTCTCACCTTCACCTGATCAATCTCTAACCCCTCCCTTCCCTTCCTTGACATCTCTGTTACCATTTCTGGCAACAGGCTGGCCACCAATATCCACTAACAAACCAATCAACTCCCACAGCTACCTTGACTATACATCATCACTCCTTGCTTCCCACAAAGACTCTTTTCCACTCTCCCAGTTCCTCTGTTTCTGTCGCATCTGTTGTGGTGATGCCAACTTCGATAATGGAGCCAACAAAATGTCCACCTTCTTCCTCAACTGAGGATTCCCCAGGGGTCCTCAACCAATTCCAATCCATTTCCCGCACTTCAGCCTTCATCTTCTTTCTTTCCTCCCACAACAGTGGTAGGGACTACTTTGTCCTTACCTACCATCCCACGAGCATCCACATCCAGAGGATCATTAACTGCCATTTCTGCCATCACCAGTGAGATGCTACCACCAGACATGGACTCCCCTCCACTCCCTTGTCAACCTTCTGCAAAGACCGTTCCCTCTGGGTCACCCTGGTCCACTCCTCCTTCACTCCTAATTCCCCCTTCAGCCCCATGGCACCTTCCCCTGCATATGTAGGTGTAACACCATTTACTTCCTCTCTCCTCAGTATCCAAGGGCCCAAACACAACTTCCAGGTGAAGCAGCACTTTACCTGCACTACACACAATCTAGTCTACTGCATTCGCTGCTCACAATGTGGTCTCCTCTTCATTGGGAAGCGAAGTGTAGACTGCGTGACTGCTTCACAGAACATCTATGTTCTGACCACGAAAAAGGCCCTGAGCCTCCAGTTGACTACCACTTCAACCCATAACCTTGTTCCCTGATCAACATCTCTGTCTCAGGCAAAGCTCAATGCAAGCTGGAAGAACAGCACATCATTTTCTGCTTGGGAACTCCACAGCTTTCTCAACTCAATATTGAGTTCAACAATTTTAGGGCTCAAGGCCCTTCTCCCATTTCTTTCACCCAACCCCCACACACTTGTTATCACTTGGTCTGCTATAGCACACAACCCATTGTTAGCCAGTAAAGTTCCCATTAGTAGCTATTCATTCTCCCAGGCTGTTCATTATCAGCTCTTTGTCTGTCCAACTGTTCTCTCTCTTTGGGCTCTACCTCCACCAATCATTGACTCCTTACCCACTGGCCCCACCTTATCGTCCGCATAAAAAACATTTTCCTAGTGACCATCAATTCTGAAGATGGGTCACTGGACCCAAAATGTTAACTTTGATTTCTCTCCACACATGTTGATAGATCTGCAGAACTTTTCCAGCAATTTCTACTTCTGTAACCGCAATCATCTTCCTATGTGTCAGGTATGACTCCAAACAGTGAAGAGTTACCCCCGATACCCATTGATTCCAGTTTTGCTAGTGCTCCCTTAAATGCGGCCTTGATGTCAAGCGCTGTCACTGTCACATCCCCTCCAGAATTCAATACTTTTGTCCATATTTGAACCAAGGCTGAAAGCTTGGGAGCTGAGTGGCCCTGGCAGAACCCAAATCGTAGTTGTTATAAAGCAGGTGCTGCTTGATACTATTGTTGATGACACCTTCCATCACTTTACTGATGATTGCAAGTAGACTGATGGGGCAGTAATTAGTCGGGTTGGATTTGATCCTACTTTTTGTGCTGGACATAGGTGGGCAACTTTCCACATTGATGGATAGATGCCAGTGTTGTGGCTGAATAAATGCTTGTCACCCAGCAACACCCATGTGCTACGAAAGAATAGAGAGAAACAAAAGAATAAAAATACAAGCCAGTGTGGAAAGCAGAGCATATATAGTCATGTTAAGACAAAAGGAAGCTCAGCAAGGCTGGAGAGCACTTATCCTCATGTAAGAAATGTTGTAAGGCAGGTGAGCTGAGAGTACTGAATACCTCATGGGGCTACGATATGATTGCTATCACAGGGACGTGGTTGAGGGAGGAGCAGGACTGGAAGCTCAATATTCCAGGGTATATTAATCTGGGATGAGACAGGGAGGTGTGTAAAAGGGGAAGTGCAGTTTGGGAGGACTGACAAAGCAAGGAAGTACACAATGAATGGTAGGATCCCTGGAAGTAGAGAGGATTCGTGAGACCTTGGTGTGCATGTATGTAGATTCTTGAAGGCAACAGGGTAAGTGATATGGTGGTTAAGAAGCATATGGGATATTTGCCTTTATTAGGCATTGAAAACAAGAACGGGAGGTTATGGTGGAGCTTGCATAGATGTTAGTTAAGCCACAGCTGGAGTTCTTTGTCCAGTTCTGTATGTTACGTTGTAGAAAGGAATGGTCGGTCCAGAGAGGGTGCAGAGTATACTCAGGAGGGCTGGCATGTTTCATCTATGAAGAAAGACTAGATAGGCTAGGATTGTTTTCCTTAGAGTAGAGAAGGCTGAGAGGGTGCCCTTTCTTCAATCTTAAACTGTGGGTGTCACTGCCTAGGTCAGCGTTTATTGCCTATCGTGATTTGACCTTGAGAATGTGGTGTGTGCTGCCTTCTGCTTGAGGTAAACAAAATTCTGGAAATATGTTTAAACTGAGGTGCAGTATGTTTGGTAGAGACTTATGGAAGATTTTTGTCACCAAATGGATAGTGGGAATATAGAACTCATTCTCTGAAAAGTGGTAGAGGCAGGAGTGATCACAAATTTAAGAAGTAATTAGAGTATTGCATGAAATGCAGTTGTTGTCTGTGCTTTGGACACTTTGTCCTGTTTATGGATTAAAAACACTTTACTGAAGCACTCTTATCGGTGAGGAGGACAAAGAGACACAGGATTCAGTTTCCGGTTCAACTTGATTTTATTAACAAAATAATCATTATTAAAAACACCATATGTGCATTTCCCAAATTCAATATTTATTCTACATCTAGCACTATCTGTTTGATAAAGGATATTATCCACGACGATCCGTATGTTTGAGTTGGGCCATTGGAATCTCCATCCTCTGTGATGTAGGGTTGGCTGTTTTCACAAAGGTGGGTCTGGCAGGTCAGGGCAGATCTTCTCCTGGGTTTACTTGTGTTGCTGTATTGTCTTCTGCTATGAGTCTTACTGTGAGTTTTCACCAAAGTGGGTGGCTTCCAAGCGTGTGTTCTTATACCCGTCGCCCCAGTCCTTCTAGAATATTCAGTGGCCTTTGGTCAATGGGATCAGGGTTCAGAACATCCAATGGGTCATTCCACCACCCCACACTGTTGATAGTAAGGGGAGGTGTAAAGTGCCAGCTGGAAGTCAAGGTGCCAGAATGTCTGATCAATACTTCTCTAATACACAACCGTTATGCTGGCTGTAACTTGTTCCCCTGAACCTTTCGGACCTCTTTGACCTTGTTTCCCAATAGCTGCTGGCTGCTGTTTAATTTTATTTGGCCACTTTCCTGTCAGGCTCAATTTCTCTGACGATGGTTTAATTTAGAATGTTCAGGTATGCCCATGGTTGCTTGAACACACGATAGTGCTGGAATATGGGTAAGAGTAGATCAGTGTTTGATGACTAGTGCAGACATGATGGGTCAAAGGGCCTCTTTCCATGCTGTAAAACTATGATTCTATGAGGTGGGACACTTCATTAGAAATATTACTCGCATTGCAATTGAGATTTGGATTAAAACTCTACTGTTGTCAGCAGTGTTTCCCAAGATTTGAGGTAATTGGCAGTTATGTTGAATTTAGACTAGCTGGCAGCAGAGGGCAGGAGCTTTTACAGCACAACCTAGGAGACAGGCAAAGGAAGAATGCTTCCTCCCTCAAGCAAATGTCTTGCTGATCATGGTTGACGCAACACACCCCCAAGTCTTAATCTCACTCCTCCTGCCCCATGATTTGCTGACCTCAAACCCCAAGCTTCAACCCTGAGCTGCCTGCCCTACAATCTGCTAACTGCACCCCCATTACTAAACAGCAACATATCACTCTCATTTTCTGGGCTTAGACACCCTCTGATCTTTCCGAATTGGAAGAATTTCCATCAATTTTCACCCTCACATTTATATCTCTATTTAGACTAATTCTGAATTTGGCAATATTTCCAGCTCAGCAAACCATCTGATCCTTCAAACCACCATGAGTCTGAAGGAGATATTGCCTCCTCGTGCTTACCTAGCTGGAATTGAGCCAACTAGACTGTTAACCTGACTGGCTGATGGACTGGTAATAAAGTTCTGACTTTACATTCAGCTCACACATCCTTAACGTTTCCAGGCACCTTCTACCCCTCCTTTTACTGAGCTTCCCTGCTCTCTCTGCGTCTCTCAGAAATATCAGGCACTGAAATTTCTCATCAATTTGCAGTTTAAATCATGCCTTTAGAGAACATGATTATTCAATGACTTTCCGAAGTCTAAGAAAACATGTCTGAATGTGATGTTTCTGTCATTTCTGTAGATATATTACACTCTCAGACATTCCACAAACCCCATTACTTTGGCTACTAGAGAACATTGTCTGTGATATGGGAGTGGATTTTGGTGCTTAGCACAAAGAACATGTATCTAGTTGAGTAAGGAAAATACCATCTTGGTATGTAAGTTAACTTAGAACTTCACTTTGCTCCAATAATTCATGGAGTGTAGGCCCAATAGTTGCTGGCTGCCGTTTATTTCATTTGGCCAATTTCCTGTCAGGCCCAATTTCTTCAGCTATAGTCTAATATAGAATGTTCAATTTTGGGCCCGTGTTTGCTTGACCACACAATAGTTCAGGAATATGGATAAGAGCAGAGGTGTTTGATGACTGGCAAGGACACGATGAACCAAAGGGCCTCTTTCTATGCTATGAAACTATGCTTGTATGAGATGGAGTCATAAGTAACATGTAGCTGCACAACATCCCAATTTAATTGATGGTAAGTGAATATCATCATGCAAATTGTGGTGCACTTAGATTTTCTGTGTCAGGTCTCTTTATGATTGCTACCTTACTAGAGCTGAAACTATAAGGTGCTGTTTATATTTGTCAAATATATCCTGCATGGTAACTATTTAATATTTTTATCTTTGTAGAACTACACAGGTTAAGCTCCCATGAATACTTTGGCTGGGTTAGAGTGAAAGAAATTACATGTCAGGAAGATACATTTTGAAGGCACTCATACATACTTTGTCTAGAAAATTGTGCTGAAGCATTACCTTTGCAATTTTCTTCAGGACGTCTTTCTACTTGCTGACCTGTATCCAGCACCACTGGTTCAGACAAACTGCTTGACATTATTGGCTAAACTAGCGTCTTTTCGAAAGAATGTATGTCTGTACCAGACAAGAAACCCATTCTTTGCCACAGTTCATTGATTAAGAGTTTTGCCGTCGTATCAAGCCATTCTTAGTCAGACATTCTTCATTTTACTGCAATATTGTAGCACTTGGTCTAGTCTGCTGTTCCTGGGAAATTGCAGGCATTTAAACAATTACCTTTTAAGGTCTTTTAACTGCTACAGAGCTGCAGACTTAGTCCAGATGCTCCACTGGCCATCCTTTTTTTGTGCGCAGTCATTGATTTGCACAATTTGCTAAGAATTGAGAATATTGAGAGCTAAGACAAGGTATCGGTTCTCCTAAAATTTTTTAACAACTCGAACACTGCCTCGACACTTTATTTCACATCAGCAAACATGGAGATGGAACTGCAAATCTGTTGTACTAAACAATACAGTGTACATTCTATCTGCAGCAAATATTTGTAGTTATTGCTGCCAGCAACAATTTTTGAGATGAGTCCCACAGTGTTATCTCGGCTGTAGCATCCCTGTGGTATTCCTTGTCTGTTAAGCAATGCTAACACAAACATTTTGGGAGAACTACACCGTATGTAGCATGGAGAAGAAACATCATTTTCAACTGCCAGTATTATTTTTTAAATGGAAAATGTTGCTATTGGCCTCTCGTAATCTTTACTTGTCTTTTAAAATTATATTTTTTCTCATGCCTTTGACATCTAATTCCCATAAAAGCGGACAGAAAATAGTCAAAGCATGTCAAATCACATCAAAATGTGAATTATTAGTTTAGTTCAACATAGTTGACAAGGTCAGCATTTATTGACCATAATCCCTAATTGCCCCTGACTAGGTGTTTTTGAGCTACCTTTTAGAACTGTTGCAGTCCATGTGATTAATGTACACCCATGGTGTTATGAGGAAGGGAATTCCAGGGTTTTGATCAAAGTAAAAAGGGAAGGGACAGTGATATTTTTCCCAAGTCAGAATGAATTAAGGGGAACTTGTGGAAGCAGGGCTCCCATGTGCTTGCTATACTTGGTCATTCTAGGTGGTAGAGGTCATGGGTTTGTAAGAAAACGCCTTAGAAGTTTGTGCAGTGCGTTTTGTAAGTGGAATCTATTATAATTGTCCTACACTGGTGTTAGAAGGAGTGGATACTTAAAGATTGAGGGTTTATCAAGCAAGCAACTTTTTCCTGGATGGTGTCATAAATTTAGTTGAAACAACACTCATCCAGCAAGTAGGGTGTATTCCATCAAGCTCCTGGCTGTATCTTGTGGATATTGGTCTTGCAGATTGTGGTCAGGAATTAGGAGGTGAATTCATAGCCATAATATTCCATTGCTTTTGACTTTCTCTTGCAGCCACAGTATGTAAATTGCTGGACCAGTTCATTTTCTAATCAATGGTAACCCCATGATGTGATGGTGGGGAATTTAGTGATGGTAATGTCAGTCAATGGCAATGGAAAATGGTTAGATTCAGTTTTGTTGGAGTTGGCCATTGCCTCGCACTAGTGCTGCAAGAATGTTAATTGACACTTATCAGTCGAGTCTGAATGGCCTCCAGGTCATTTTGCATGCGTGCTTGTAGACTGCTTCAATAAGTGAGGAACTGTGAATGGAACAGAACATTGAGCAATCATTGGTAAATATCCCCATTAGTGCCTTGCATCGGAGGAAAAGTTATTGAAGAAGTGGCGAGAACGTTACCTTGAGGAATTCTGGCAATGCTGCACTTAAAAAATTGGCCTCCAATAGCCACAATCATCTTCCGCTGTATTACATTGGGATGGAATCTTGAGCCCTCTCAAGTTGAATTGTTGGGGCATTTAATCAGCCACGAGACTGGCAGACCAAGAAAGCCTCTACTCCATTTAGATCTGTGGTTGGCAGGCCCATGGATGTTTCTTGCCACCCTGTACCAATTGAGGTCCTTAAGTGGAATTTTAATGGCCACCCAGGCTTCGATCTGCCACTGTCAATGCTCATCCAGCAGTGGCTGGAGGGCACTCTATGCAGAGAGCACAACAAACAAACTTGTTGGAGTTGGTGTGGACACCAAATAGCAGGGGAGTCATCCTTCCAAGGCAACCAATGCTAGATCAACAGATCCAGCATCATACAGGGCATGCTCAATGACAGCCAATACCCCTTCTTGCTCTGTGTGTCTACCCTGAAATGACCCTCACCGGTCCTCCCCATTCAATCAATTCTGGACAGTGATCCCCAACTTTCTCACAGCTTTTGTGATATCTTGGCTGAGCTGAAATTTCCCTAAAAGGAAATCACAGTCTTCAGCGCACATGATAAACTCCCTTTCCTACTAACTGTTTCTCACTGGATATTGCCTCCGGCTGAACCAAGCTATCAAAACTTTAAACCCTGAGCCTAGCATTTCAATCCGTAAACCAATGCTAGGCTTTAATTGCTGTCTATTTCATCACAATAGCTACCTATGAAAAATTATATATTACTGTTGCCGCTTAAATGTATTTACTGCCAAAACCATCGTCCATACATTTGTAACCACTAGATTCAATAATTAAAATGCTATCTGGCCAGTGTCTTCTCCTTCAACCTCTCTCAACCAGCACGTCTAAAATTCCACTCCATAGCACATCTTCAACAAGTCCAACTTGACTATCATTCTTGTTCTCTCTGACTTACAATATATTTTCTCTCCTCCGATACCAAAATCATCTGCCACTCTATTCTTACACTGTGTTTTGATTGCTCTGATATTCTCACCCTAAATCCTTCCATGAAGACTGTATTAAAACCGGCCTTTTGGCCAATTCTCCCATTATCTTCTTCTTATCCGCAGTAATAGTTTTGATCACGACTCTGCTTTCAGTCATTTTCTTCTGTTAACAATGTGATCCCATTGTAGTATCATCTGCATTACCTTTTCAGTGACAATACTGAGCACTTTCTTGGTGGCAGAAATTTGACTGGGAGACTGCCACACATCCATAATAATTTGCAGTCCAGGAAAAAGAATCAAGTTGGTCTGATTTAGAAAGATATCCCAGGTGACTCAAACTCTGGCTAAAAAAGGATAATCCTGATGAAACATTAGTAGGACTCCAATGATTTTATCACAGTGATGGTCAAACACATCAGAAGATTAAGTAAGAAACAGCTAACCAGCATATCAAGACATCCTTTCTGAGGATCTACCTGACCCATTTATTCTCTCATGGCAATATGCTTGATATATTCTGCTTTTCCAAAGTGAAATGTCAGAATATTTAACTTCATACCCTGCATTACTCATCTCTGTGCAGTTGACTTTCCTGACATTTCATTTTCGAGACTGTAACAAGTCAGTAACCATTACATTTCACAGAGCATATAATCACGTCCGTATTGTAAGAAAAAAAATAGTGGAGTAAATAATCATTTTCAATTGATTTTAGTTGGATAATGGCCGACTAGTTCATGCTGCCCTGCTAACAACAGCATTGTAAAAGGAAAAAAATCAACCTCAACGTAAGATTTCAATAATTTATCTCTCAGTTTTTTTAAAAACAAGAAACTACCAATAAGCCTTGAAATTCGAAAGCAAATTAAAATTAACACCGAAAGATGGTGACATTTTGTGTTGATGCTTCAACCTGCTGTGGCACAGATGGTGGAATGTGAGTTCATGTGCACGGTTCCATACAAAGCAAATGTCTAATCACAAATGCCAACGAGAGAAGTCGCTGATTGGAAGTTGGGTGGAAGATTGAATACTATAAGATGAGTCACACAGGACTGTTTACGCACGTCGCTCATTTAAAGTGCACCGTAATACAAGAGAGGAATGATTGAATCAAAGCTATCTTTCAGGCAAAGGGGTCATGCTCCTGTTGAGGAATATTGCCTTCTTGTTTCGATAATTTCACTGTGAACCCAAGCACAAAATAAAATTGCTGACTGAAGGCTCCAGAGAAGATTTATGTGTTTGCCCCCTTTAAAAGGAACTTGTCTATTAACCCATTAATTGTGAAACTCATTGCTCAAGTTACATCTTGTTATTGCAGGAGTAGCTACCCTTTAAATAATGTGGTAAATATTAATCAAGCTATTAATATTAATATTAATATTAACTAAACTCTCTAGCACCATAAATTAATAACTATAAATGTGCAAACCTATTCCTTCATTTTTTAAAAATTTTTCTCTCTGAAATTTTAGAATGCAAAACTTTAAAATTATACTGCTGCTCTTTATTTTCTCTCTGTGTCTTTTTCCTTTCACTCAATCCAATATCTCTCTTTATTGTTCGCCTAATACCAGATGAGATATTACATTCACCCTCTCTAACTCACCTATGTTCTCAGTTTTATTTTATGCATTTACTATCAAATCATTAACTCACATCAGTTAAGGAGAAATCCTGTTGCCTGCCCTGTTTATTCAAGTCCCAGATGCCCTGTTCCCCCACTGCATCATTATCATCTTGTTAGCAGATGCTATGAGACTCCCGGCTAAATTTCCTGATAAATTTTGGCCCAATGTTTTGTTGGAGATCCAAGAAACTTCACTTTTTTTTAAATTTTTAACTATTTCTCTCTAAAACATAGGGATTGGCTGTTATTATTTGCACAGTAGTATCTGCAGTAAAAGTTAATTACTGTTCGGAAAGGGTAGGCACTCAATCTAGTTATAAATGAATTTAAGGGGAAATTATTAATCTATATGGTGGACAGAGGAATAGAAGATAGGGTGAGATGGAGCAAGATATAAAGAAGCTCATGAAACATATTTGCAGTACATTACAAGGTTTGTTATATCACAGTACCTGCTGCCTTTTCTGTTGGGGAGGTGTAAATAAAGTTAGTACACTCTTGGTAGCTGACCGTGAGCTCACTTTTTAATCTTTCCTAATGCAATGCACAACAGAGAGACGGCAACCATAATGAGAGGTTTTTTTTACATTTGCTTTGAGAAATTAGGGACTGAAGATCATTGTGACACATTTTTGGAACTTCTAAGGTTGATTTTCAAGATGTTTGAGCAGTTTGAAGGCTTGTTCCATATGTGCATGTCATATTCAGACACACAGTGAGCCAACATAGTGCAGAATTGAGAAAAAATGTCTGAAGGGATATTTGCAGAGAATGCAAAAATTCAGCACGAACAATGATGATTGATATAATAACGAACAATATTTCACATTTGACTAAATACAACTAAACTAAATGATGAGAATAAAGTAATGTTTTCCTTTACCATGATGGAATAAATGCTTTTGATATGGCTCATACCAATGTTGTCCAAGAATGCCGAACTCAATGGAATATGCTAAAATTAAGGAAATTCTGGAATCACACTATGGTGTGACTGAGAATGAAATTGCACTGACTATGTTCTGTCAAAGGAAACAATTGCCAAATAAGACTGTAATAGATTAAATGCTTAAACCAAAAAAGCTTTTCTATCAATGCAGGTAAAGCACTAATTTAGAATTCAACGTGAGAGATGAAATTGTAGAAGGCTCGTGATGGCAAATATTTTAATTGCTCCTCCTAATATTGCGTGGAAGCAAAGTCTCTCTGATGGGAAGAAATTGATTTCAGAGAATAAAGTTAAAGTAGACTGAGTTATGTACAGTTGGGATCAGAGTATGTCTGATATTGAGAAAGTGCTGAGAGAGCACAAAGTGGGCTTTGAGCAAGGAAGATCAAATGATAAAGCTGGACACCAAAGGACTCAAGTCAAGATAAAAGACAATGTACAACCGACAATTCACAAGGTCAATGTCTTCAACACAGTCAGAAGCAGCAAGTGAAAAATTAGATAGATTGGAAAGAACAGGACAACGAAGAAAGTGAAAAGCAGTGAATGGGCTACAATTATGATATTTCAAAAAGCAAGATGAGTCCATTAACATTTCTGGAGATCATAAGCAAAGGGCAAATAAGCTACTTAAGAATGATCTCACCAGTGAGGATACATTTTCTATTTCATCAGTAGAATGGTGTTCTAGATATGTCAAGTACATATTTGCAATTGGAATTAACTGACAAAAGTGAAGAACTTCTCACCATTCTGACAGAAAATTCTAGAATTTCATTAATTTCATATATTCCAGTACCAAAGATTATCATTTGGAAAGCCTACTGAATTCACTGTGTCCCTGAACATCTTGAATCAAGTAGGAACCTGATTAAAGGAGTGGGTTGCTTCTTGGATGACATTCTAATTCACAGTGAGACAAAGAAAGAATACATTGCAACATTAAATGAAGTCCTGGAAAATTTTACGAATAAGGTGTCAAAGATAAAAGGTACATATATTTCTTCATTCACTCAAGTCCAACATACCTGATCACCAAATAGTTGACAAATGTATCCATCCAATGCTAGAGGAAGTTGAAGCAGGAAAGGCCTGAAAACAAAGAAGAATTTAGGAGATTCATAGGGATTGATGTGTATTATTCTAAATTCATCTTCAGCTTAGCAAATACACATGCTCCATTGTATCAAATGTACTAAGATAGAATAGCTTGGAAGTGGCCTGTAGGGTGTCAAAAAGCATTTGACATGGCAAAAATATTGACTAGTGGTGGTGCTTTGACCCGCTATAATGCCAACAAAAAAAAATTCTTGAGCATGCAACGCCTCACCAAAGCTTCAGGGATTTGGACTCATTATTAAAGTCATCACTTCAAAACAGCCAAGGGTTATTTTAACAATTATTGAAACTTTCCTGATTAAATTTGGTATATAGATCTTCTTTTCAATATCTGCAGATTGTCTTTTGTTGTGAAATATAGATTGAAGCAAGAAAAGAAGTTTCACTTTAGAAGCCAGGAGTAATCTTTTTTCAACTCTGAAGATTATGATCTCAGTTAGCCAGTGGGATCGCTGATCGAATGTGAAGGTTGCTTGCTGGTCTCTCACTCCTTTTTATGTGGCCTATGTTCCTTAAATTCCAGGCGTAATAAACAGTTATCATAATTGAGAGATAGGAGAATTTCAAGTATGTAATGACTGATCTTTAAATGATCACAAAAATATATATCAGGGATCTTTGTCAAGACCTTTGAGAAACCAAATTTTGAAAAGGCTAGAATCATAAAATGAGCAGGTAAAATAAAAATTGAGAAATAGACATGAACACAAATACTATACTCTTTTTCATTTTGGACAAACTCAAATATCTAAAATGTATGTCTCAAGTTTTCTCATTCAAGAATAATACACGCTTCAGAGATGGAAATGCACACTGTATTCTACACAATATTTGCTAACAATTCACCTGTTCACCTAGAAGGTGAAAAATTTCTTACAAATTAAAATTGCAAATTGAAATACTTCACAATTAAGATATTTACCAGGATAATGTATTTGGCAAGTGCTATAATGCAAAAGAAAGACGTATAAATGATAGGTAAGATGTCCACACCCTTTTCTGTTTTGCAAAGTGTCTTCCATTTTTTTCCTCCAGTTTCTTGAAATGGAGCAGGCGAAAGAAAGAGAGTAAGACTTGAATTTATATTACATGGTATCACATTTCTCCATAACAACTTAAAGCAATGTATTCTAATTAATTTCTTTAAAACACATTTACAGTACTGTCATTTTGTAAGCAAGCTGGCAGTCAACAGTTATGAACAGATTCCATAAATAACAAAAAGGTAACATTTTCCTTCAGTCAACATCACTAATGTTGCAAAAACACTTTGCTCTTTTTTGGACATTGCTGTGAGATAATTAAAAACCATGTCTAACATCAGGAATAGCCAACCTTGGCTTCACTTTAATGTGATATTTAAACAATACTTCTGACTATTCAGAACTCTCTCAAAATAGCACTGTGAGCCTTGATTAGATGTTACTGGAATGGTGCTTGACTAGAACTTCTTGATTCAGAAATATGAGTGCTCATAACTAGGCTGGTATGGAAAACATAGGCTGTTCCTCTCTGTTAGCAAGTAGAAGTTGTATGAGTGTATATATAAACAAATAATAATCATGGCCAGAAAAAGACCAACAGATCAATTTAGCATCCCATAAGTGGTAAAGATAACTGATAAAACTGAGAGGCAATTAGTGAACAAAATGTTTGGGAAATTCCCTTCGTATGCCTTTAGACAATCAAAACTAATACAAGGGAATTGATTATACATATTTGGGAACATATCCAGCAATTTGAAGTATTGTAGTAGAAAGTAAGAACCACAAACTCAGAGTTCACTACAGTTGATTATATTTCAATGACTTCACTGGGACTGTTGAATGAAATGCATCATGTCAAATCAATCATGTTCAAAGTAATCCAGATTTTCATATTATTAATCATAATATAATAAACCCCAAAGAATGGCTGCAAGGTAATAATAACCTAAAGAAAATAATCTAATTCACACTTTCAATAAAGTGCTTTGTATAGATCAGATAAATTATCTTAGAGCAGCCATTACAAATTTTAATAAGGCCACTCAGGGAAACTCTCATCAGATATAGGTGAACACAGTATTCCTATTTTGGCAGAAGAGTTTGTTTCTTTCCACCTAATTAAATAGTCCTGATAATCTACTGCCTCATATCACGATCAGCTTGTGGCAATACACACACACACACACACACAAGGAAGTGTGACTTGCAGCCGTAGCTTTTAAAGGATAATACGAATATTTACTATTGGCATCTATTCAATCTAGACTAAATTAGAATCCAAGTCCCAGAGATGGAAGCCAGATTTGAGAAGGTATTGATGATGGAAATGTTCCACAGAATCTAAATTTGACATTTTAAAGAATCTCAAAATGAAGTTACAGGATTTCACAATGTACTATTTTGCAGCTCGTTTGGGCTTCTGAGACCCTGAATCTTGAGGTCTCAGATTATGCTAGATCATATCACAAGCCTACTTTTGAACTACAAAATTTACCAAGGTAAAATACAGTAAAAAAAATGGGAAATTAATGTTTTGGTCAGACTCCATCATGAAGTCTTGAAGAGAAGTCGGATGAGTTTGTCTCATTCAGTATTTTTCTGGCTTTTCCTTTTGGGAAGTTTTGATATTGGGCCACATTGGAAAGCATTAAATTCTGCCAGGAGGAGGTGAGGTCATGAAGGGATTTGAAAACAAGGAGAATTTTATTGCCCAGTCAAGAGCCATAAGTAAGAACAGGGTGTTGGGTACAAGTTAGGATAGATATTCCATGCTTTTATGCCTCTTATTCTACCTTACCATGATCATTCCTGTCTTTTAAACAAAATTTGTTTTGCACTTGCTCTGCAGTTCATACTTAGTTTTGTAAAATATGTATTTTTTTTACACCTATTTCTCTTTGGAAGGCACATCTGAAATATTACACTCTCCTCATTACATATCTGTTCAGTATTTTCAGAATTTTTGACATTTGCTTCAGATTTTTTTAACATCTGCAGTTTTTGCTTTTGGTTTTTCTGAAAGAAAATGAATTGTTTTCACACTTAAGTATACAGTAAACCCTTCTGAACGATTAATGTGATTAAGTGTACTCCATCCCTTCCCAGGCCTGAAGAGTTATATCTTAATTTGCCAGTTAGCTGTTGTAGTGGAAAATATGTAACAGGCTGCTTGGTTAAATTTAGCAATGGCCATTAGCCATTACAGCCTGCTGAGACACAAATCCAGCTCACGGTTACAAAATAATTGTTCCAAGTGGAAAAAAAATGCCTAAGTTCTGGATCTGATATAGTTCATTACTATGTAATTCTATGGTAGCACAATCAAAGTTTATAGAAGCTTTTTTCTTCTTCACTGTTCAGATAAAGTTACAATAGAGAAAATGTTTTCATTTGCTGGGGTGACCAAAGTTGGAGATCATAAATATAAGATAGTGACTGATAAGTACAGGAGTGAATTCAGGAGAAATCTCCTTACCCAAAGAGTGATAAGAATATGGAATGCTCCATAAGGAGTTATTGAGGCAAATATAATAGAAGTGTTCAAGGGGAAGTTAGAAACACAAGAGTAAGAAAGGAACAGAATATTACGCTGTTAGGGGTGAGTGAAGAGGCATGAGAGAAGACTTACAGAAAACATAAATGATGGCACAGACAAATTAGGCAAATTGAACTGTTTCCTGTATTGTAGACCTTATAGGTGCAAAATTAATTGGTATTGCATCACCTTGAGCAACTCTATGAAGACCTGCATAATTTTTGTATCAAGAAACTGTGCATGGTGTAAAGAAACAAGGTGATGTGCATAATTTTTTTGTTCTCAAAGAAATTGACAGAGATCTTCTGATCTGCAGATCTTCAGAGATTGGATGTACAACTGAAGATTCATATTGAGGGGCCATGGAAGTCCTAACACAATGATTCCATAGGAAATGCTGGGCAGCTTGAATTTCTAGCTTGCAATTCCCCTGAGCCTCCAAAAACACCTCAAACTCTGAATTCCAAATTATTTACCTGGATAGTTATCCAGAAAATATTAGACTGGAAAAATGCTAGTTTAACACCTAGACCACTACACAATGGACATCCCACCATTCCCTTACCTAACCCATTGCCTACCCTGCTCTTCTCCTTTCTGACCTTGGCAACATTGGCTAACCAGCCCCAACTGGATCTGACCTGCTAATGCCCTGACAGTCTTTCCCAACCTGACCCAATGATCCCTGATCTATATATCCACACATCCACCTACGTGCATACTTCATCAATGTATCCACCTCACCCACTTATGCAACTGCCACACTACCCACCTCTCCCACCTGGTACCCTATCATGTTGTCACCTTACCTAACTACAACCCTACCCATCAGGCACTGTATCTGAGATAACAAGCATGGGGCTGGATGAACACAGCAGGTC